>CM039610.1:11186424-11657015 GCA_022457205.1 Saccharum spontaneum
ATGTCGACTGAAGACCCTAACGTTTATATAGGTCAAATTTCTGTTGTGCCTAAATACACAATACAAATTTAAATCGCAGTAGTGGTGAGAAGCATATATAATCTAAACTAAAAAAACAGTTCTTCGTCATTCTAATTAAATTTCACGAACGCTATAACCCCAATCGAATATCAAATCATGCCAAGACTAATCAGTCTCAGACAATTTGGGACGTAAACACCAGGTCTCAAAGGACTCCAAAGCTTCTCTACTTCCAGGTCAACCCGTTCCTAGAACCTGAACAGCGCGCATGCATTCAGCTAAAAATACCCCACGGCCCCATCCCATCCATGGAAAGTTGGAAACGAAATCACCAACTATACATAGACCGACGAAGCAATCGAGGTCTTCGGGTTTGGGAAGAAAAGGGGCGCGTACTTCCTAGAGTCGAACATGTTCTTGGAGAGGCAGGCCTGGATGTCGCACGCCTCCTTCTTGCACGGCTCCTTGCTCGGCTGCGCCATCCCCTCGCTTCCCTCCTCCTCCTCCTGCCGCCGCCGCTGCCGGAGCACGGACCAATTCCAAGACGGCGGCGTGGGGGAGGGGTCTTGTCGCTCCTGAGTCCTGACTTTCTGAGTCCCTGTGCCGTGCGAGTTCACGAAGACGCATTCGAGAGGAATCGCAACATCTGGGCCGCTCGGGCCTCACATGTGACTCCTGGCCGGCCCATAGAGTGCACGTGGGCTCCGTCGGCCCGCATTTGTTGTGGCTTCGTCCGTTATGCAAATGATGATGATGCACCTATGGGTTTCCTTCCCGATTCTTGTTTGCCTCTTTCTGCCTTCTTTATGCTACTGCTGCTGCGTCACTGGTGGAGACGGGAATAATTTTCTGGTGTTGCTTGTCGCAACCAGGACGTCTCAACTCGTTTTTCACAAATATCATAAGTCTAATCTGCACTTAAAATTTTTGTTTTCAAAAAAAAGCTTTGCATAATAGATAGATGGCTCTTCTTCATTCTATTGATGTGGTGCATAACCGCTTTTAGTTGGTGGAGCGATTTGTGTAATTAATTCCGTTAACGAATGAAACCTCAATTTGTTAAGTAGCTACGTGGATCCATACCACCACAACTAGCTTCTTAGAGGGACCATGGCCGTTTAGGTCACAAAAGTTTAAGGCAATATCAGTCTGTGTGGCCCTTAGATGTTCTAGACCGCACACGCACTACACTAATGTATTCAACGAGTATATATAGCTTTGACTGACAGGCCTCTGGGTAATCTTGGGACATTTCATCGTGATAGGGATATATCATTGCACTTGTTGGTCTTTAACTAGGAATGTTTAGTAAACACGAGTCATCAGCTCTTGTTGACTGTATCCTTGCCCTCTTTGTACACACCGCTCGTCGCTCCTACAATTAAATGGTCTGGTGAAGTGTTTGGATCACGAAGACGTGGGTGGTTCACCGCCCCCAATATCATGAGAAATCCATTGAACCTTATCATTTACAGGCAGGAGAAGTAGTAACATGGTTTTCATAGAAAGGAGAAGTAGTAACATGGTTTTCATAAGCGCACCTGCAGAAGGATCATTGTTGTGACCCTTACATAAAAAAAGACCGTGAACGCATCTTCCGTGTTGTCGGGCTCCAGCTCGGCTGAGGCTCCCGAGCACCGCCTTGGGGAGGAGGTGCCGCAACAAAACCCACACCACCTTATATTGCCCTGCCAGTGGTGCGGTGGGCCTGCCTTCCACTCCCGGCACGGCGATGCTATCTTAATCCACATGACTGTGGGCAATAGATATCTTGGCTCTCGCATCGATGTAGAACGTAGTAAAATGTAATACCTGGTGTGACTTGCAGAATCCCACGAACCAACGAGTTTTTGAAGGCAAGTCGCGCTTGACACCTTCTGGCAGAGGACGCGTTTTCCTAGGTGTTGTGTCAAAAGCCACTCCCAATCCACCATTGAGGAGAGGGAAGCGGTGTCTGGTTCCTCGCGCCACAGCGCACGGTGGGCCAAAGTTGGGGCTGCGGCGAACTGTGTTGGGCACATCACATGGTGGGTGACATTGGGTTGTTCTCGGTGCAGCGCCCTAGCACGCGGCCGGCGCATTGGCCCTAAGGACTCATCGAGCACCGCAGTGCATCGCCTCTTAGATCGCAACCCTAGGTCAGTCAGGACTATCTGCTGAGTTTAAGCACATAAATAAAGCGGATGGGAAGAAACTTACAAGCAGGGGCGGACCTACAGGGTATGCCAGGTATGCACCGGCATACCCTGCAGTTCCAGCCAGTAAAGAATGTATTATACATGTATTTTTGTGAAAAAGAAAACAAGAAAAATTTACCAGAGAAGACGGTAATGCAGCAGCCGCTGCTACGGCCTTGCCGATACGGCCTTTTTCAGGCCCACACAGCCACACGACGGGAGGTCCACGTAGTCACGCCTTGGAGGGTCCTGATGAGTACATCTTTGCTTGTAGGCCCCACCGCTCCAGCCATCATTCATTGATCCACCCAAACTGCTCTGTTGCTACTTGCTGGCTACGTGTACGCAAAGCCTAACTTCCTAATTAAAATGATGACAGGGTATTTTCTACAATAGTTTCCGTTTAGTAAAAATAAATTTAAGAAATAAGATCCGTTATTTCTTTGGACTGCATATCCTAAGCTAAACTCCTAGATCATTTTAGCAACATATGCATAATTTTAGCATCAGCATGTATTTTTTGTAAATTGGTGGTGCTAATTGTTAGAGCACATCCAATGCAATTTTGCAATTTTTTCATCCCATAAATAATATATTTCATCCGTTATTTTGCAATTTTTTCATCCCATCTTGTTGTATCGTGTGAAATACACCATGACATATTACATGAGTTTTCTAATGAACTGTGATAGATATTGCTTTTACCGGTAGCATTTAGAAAGCAGCGGGTAAATAAGCTAGACAGGTAGTATTATAAGTCTCTTTTATGGCTATATTTCAAACTATTTGTATTTCATTTGAACTTTGTATAGTAATTTGTCGTAGTTTCTAGCTTAATCTTTAAATTTAAGGCATATCATGTTATTAATGCATGTGGTTTTACCGAATTTGAATATGGCTTACCGATTTGAAAATGGTTTTACCGAATTGCATAAAAGTTTTTTTGTGCGGCATACCCTGTACTAAAATCCTAGGTCCGCCACTGCTTACAAGGAATCCCCTAATAACGCCGAGCGAACCGGTACCAACCTAGCTTGAGTATTGGGTGGCCTCGCCACCAGACTTGTAGTCTGGAGAGTTGTCATCAGCAACAGATGGGTCCCAAGTTCTTTGGAAAGGGAGGCCTAGGAGGATGAGAGCGTTGTCCGCCCAGACCCTGTTGCAACATGAGGCACCGTCAATGATTCATGTTGTTTGGGAATGCAGCCCAAATCAAAGGTATTGTTACTTTTGACACACAGAAATATAGAGACCTAAATACAATTTTTCTAGAGGGAAACAAAAATCAAAGGTACACTGCATAAATAATGATTTGGTTGCGGTTTGGTTGCGGTTTTGTGGACTCTTGGCCTATGGATAGACCTCAATGAGTGAATGGGGCTCTAAGATCGGACTGATCTTGTATTTAGTAAACCCTGCATCCATAAACATCTTACTCCACTTTTCCTCGTCTCTCTCTTTGCCCGGCACTAGCACCATCATATTTAGGTCCATCAAAAGTTGAGCTTCTTCAAATATCGGTTTGGATGCCGAGCCTATTACTGTATCAACGATTATGACCTTCCGTTTTGGCTCCCGGGTAGAAATAGCTTCTTTGCATTGCTTCAGGATTCTGACACAGTCTTCATCGCCCCAGTCATGAAAAATAAACTGCAACATTGATAGGTTGCTAATCACATTATTAGTGCATATAAGAAACATCATCTTCCAAGCTACATTAGTACATTCCACAAAATAAACCATACTTCCCAAAAGGAAAAAAAGAGAGCATATATACGACCAGATAATTGGCCATAAGTGCCACGGTTTGACGTGCTTATTAAGGTTTGCTATGTTTGAGCAGCTAGCAGGTGTATTTAGTTGCTCACATAAGTTGGATGCATAGTTGCATACGAGGACCATTTGGCTATTGTTGCATGGATGGATAGAATGTAACTTGCACGAGTGCATGCAGAAATATACCACCTTCCTGCATGATTGGGTATGCTAAAACTGAGAATTGTTTTTCATGTTGGCCCCACGGTTGTATTGCATTTGCTATGGACCCGGTCTAGGTAAAGATTCATCACATCCTTTGTCAAGCTCCTTATTTTGTCTTAAATCGATTGGATACCTTATATTTCAGGACAGTGATAGTAACTTACTTAATGGAGTGTCTGTCAACCAAAGTCGTTAGGCACGATATTCCATTTAGAGTTAATTAAATTAGGTATTATATATTTATCATTGACTCTCTCACTCATAAAGTATATATGGTAAGATTCTCTTTGTCTTGCTAAAGTATGGCAAAGATTTTGACAAACTAACTGTTTATGATGTTGGATTGATATCCAAATCACAAACCAGTAAGGGCTAGCACGTCCTAGGTTGCAATCAACCTTCCACACGTAGCAAGCGACTCTAAGGATCGACTAAACCGATCTGAAGATCGATTAGGCTAACCTAGAGCTCGTTCTTTGTTGCAAAAGCCTGGGAACGCCTTCTGGGAGGACCCGTTGGGGAGGAGCATGCCTAGGGTTGTTTTAGGATCAGCAAGGCTTCCTAGAATATCAATGAATCTCACGAAGAGATGTAACGAACAACAAAGGGGTTGGAAAAGGGCCAAAGTTAGGTAATAGGTGTAAAAAAGACGACTGAGTGTTGGATCCTTCAATTAGCTATGATTTCTTGATATATATAGAGGGGTGGTCTTATTCAATAGGAAACGGGTCTCAGTTGCAACCTTCAAATTTCATATGCAAAAATACGCCCGAACACAGACAAACCGGCATCCGGTCGGTTTTCATGGGCTGGGAAACAGCTAGTCGGCTGGAAAGCAGAGGGCTGGGTCCCACACCGGTCAGGCCAGTTGGGCAGCACAGAGCACAGGCAGACTTGCGGCTAGGGCTGTGTTTAGTTGAGAAAATTTGGGTGAAAAGTTACTGTAGCACTTTTCGTTGTTATTTGGTAAAATTTGTCCAATCATGAGTTAATTAGACTCAAAAGATTCGTCTCGAACTTTATAGACAAACTATATAATTAGTTATTTTTTTACCTACATTTAATGTTTCATACATGTGTCTAAAGATTCGATGTGATGAGTGAAAAATGAAATATTTTAGGTATGCATGGCAAGTGAACGCGGCCTAGGCCGGTTCGGCCGCCAGCCAGCAGGGTAGCCCAGGGGGCGCGCAGAGTAGCTGGCAGCGGGCGGCCAGTTCACCAAGGAAAGTTCCACCATTTTCCTTCTTTCTTCCTTTTTATCTCCACGCAACATTCTAAATATATTTTCATGACCATATAAATACCAGAAACATTGCCTAGAGATCATCTTATGCTTCCCGGTCATTTTATCGTCAACGCTAACCAATAGCAATATTTCTGGCAAATGGGAAAAATCTTGCTATATATTAGTATACAAACAAAACAGTCCCTAATTAAATACTCCTATGTACTCTCATGCAATAGATTTATCTGGATCATCAACCATTAATTAATTACTCCTACACACATACCTTGAGTAAGACAGCATCAGCTGGAGGGATGAAGACCATCATGTCACCTGCGATAAACTCAACCGTGCCTTCTCCTTCTCCTTCTCCCGGCATACCACGCACGACCTGGGGAAGCTCCAACACCGAGCATCGCACGTGCGGGAATGCCTTGGCAATGGCCTTGGCCATTGTTCCGTCCCCGCCGCCCACGTCCACCAGAGAATTTATCCCGGCAAACACCTCTCCACACTCGCTAACGATGATTTGCGCCACGAATCTGCTGTCAGCCCGCATCGCCGCGTAGAAATCGGCAGCGAACTCCGCGTCGCGGTCAACCACGCCCCAGAAGTCGGTGCCGTGCGCCATCATGAACGGAGTCTGCGCCGCCGCACCGCCGTCGTCATTCTCTAACCACTCAGCTAGGCGTAGAGATGCTACGACATGGAACGGCGCGCCAAGGATGGCGATGAACGCAGATAAGCATGGATAGCCGCCGCCGCCGCCGCCGTCGTCGTCGACGAGGAGTCGGGAAACCGCAGTGAGGTGGTACGAGTACGAGCCTTCTTCTTCCCCACCCTGCGTCGTCTCCTCTTCCTCTCTGAATATTCCTAACGTGGCCAGTAACTTCATGAGGCGAGACAAGCATGTCCTTTTGCTTGGGGCAACGGGAAGCGCAGCACACAGCTCGGAAAGACAGGCTGCGCCGCCATGGCGGCTGATGGTGTTGGGGATTCCTAGCTTGATAGCGCACTGCAGCGCCATGGATTTGAGGAAGCCGAACATGTGGCACCAAAGCTCTGCCTGGGCCTGCAGGAGCTCTGCGCCGGGCGTCGTCGTCGTCGTTGTGAGGGTCGGTGTGGATCTGTTTTGGGCCATGCTATTTGCACGGACGAACTTGCATGCAGCGTGGCCGCGTGAGTCGGTTTGCATTGAGTGATCGTGCCTGCGGTTTATTTATATAACTTGAGATGATATGCTGGCATGACTTTTTTTATTTTTTATTACATTATTCTTTAATGGATCATAATTGGTTTTGGATCATTTAATTTGTATAAAAAGGTACAGGATTTTTAAGCGGAAATGCTCTCCTACCTACGTCCGACACGCGCTCTCTCTCCGGACGCGGACGTGGCGCAAGCTCCTTCTTTCCTTTCCCTTGCCTTATCCTCTTCCTTCTCATCCACTCATCCTCCCTGCCTTATCCTCTTTCATTTTCACTTTAGCGGCCCACAACCTTATCCTCTTCCTTCTCCTCCACTCATCCCCTGCCTTATCCTCTTTCATTTTCACTTTAGCGGCCCGCAAAACTCTCAAGTGCGCAAGTCCGCTCGCCGCTGCGGCACCACGCACGCCTGAGCGCGCCCCCCCTGCTCGAGCCACCTACCTCGCTCGGTTCCTCATTTCCACCCCCTCCTGCTTCATCATCTCCCACCATAGCTTCTCCTCCCCACAACTAAGTGCCATGGCTACCTCTCCGCCGTTGTCGGTAGCCTCATGCCCTCACCACGGCGGCGCCCTCCATCCACCCCGGCGGAGCTCGAGCCTGACATGCCTCCTCCACCCAGGGAGCCCTTCCCAACCTCGGTTGTGGCCATGGTGCCCTTTCCCGTGGTGGATCCTTGGAGCAGCGGCCTCCCCGTCGTCGATCCGTGGAGTACAACACAGATCCAGCGGTGTGGTGGTCTCCTCCACCCTGCAGGCGACGGCGCCCCATCCCCCATCCATGGAGGCGGCTCGATATGCACCATGTTGCAATAGCCTATTCTGCATGTTGCAACTATCGTTTTTGAGATGTTCTAACAATGTTTTTCTGCGTTGCAATAGCCCTTTTAAGATGTTGTAACAGACCATGTTTCCATGTTGCAACATAGTTTTTCGGGTGTTGCTACATGTGTTTCTCTACATGTTGCAATAGGCATTTCAGGATGTTGCCACAGTGGTTTCTAAGATATTGCATCAAGTTTTTCTTTATGTTGCAACATGTTTTCCCGAGGTGTAACATGTTTTTCTGGATGTTGCAATAGTCGATTTAAGATGTTAGAACAGTCGATTTAAGTGGTTGCAACAATCAAGGAAAAAAATATCGGCCGGTAAAATCTGAAATTTCCGAGATATTCCGTTTACCTGCTAAGTCCGAAATTTTTCCTCTATCGTCCGAAATTTTCATATTTTTAAAATGTTGTCATCCAAATAGACGTTAAAGCTCACCCAATACTCTAACTTTAATCCATGTTTAATTTTCTCTCCCCTTCTCTTCTAAGTTCAAGTTGCCACCGCCGCAACACACTCAGCACGCTCCAGCCATGTCACTGCCCTCCTCATTGAATAAGCAATTGATAATATGTTTTATTTAGTTTTTTTTATGTTAGATTGTTTAGAAATGATCTGTGTGCTTTTCTGAACAAAATGAGTCATTTTTTTATCTAAATTTCTTCCGAAATTTTATTTCTATCGCTGATAAATTTCCGATATATCTGATATTCCCGTTTATCGGTGACCACTGAGATTTTTAAAATACCGGTAGAGAAAACCTTGGCAACAATTGTTTTTTAAGATGTTGCAATATGTTTTTTACCATGTTGCAACATGTTTCTTTCGATGTTGCAACTCGCGGCGCCTGCTCCCCCAACCTTTTTCCCCTTTCCGGCGCCAGACGCGGACATGGGCGCGCATACTAGGGGCGGGACGCGGGGCGCGGGGGTGGGGCGGGCGGGCGTCCGTACACGGGGGCGGGGGTTGCGGCGTGCGATTTTTGTTTTTCGTTTTTGTTTCTTCTCTGTACGGGCAGGGGCGGGGGCGGGCGGGCGGGGCGGGGTCGTGTGGATTAAGGGTGTCCAATGGGATTTAATCCCATCGAACGTCCGGGCGGGAGAATCTCCTATTTTTAAGAGTTCCTAAATCTTTTATTTTGGATCGACAAAAGTTGGAACGCCGTTTATAGTCCTTCCACATGGACTGACCCGCCCTGCACCTTGCACCCACACCTTGCATTGCATGCCGCCCTCGCCTCGCCCAAAAAAAAGCCGAAGCTTCTCGAGTCCTCTGCCCATTCCAATACAGAGCAGCAGCAGCTACACTGCTACAGGAGGACGCCGACCTCGACGTCCCCTCTTACTCCGATGCCATGGAGCACTCTAGGTTGGATGCCGAGGCCGATGGGTTCTCAGACACTAATGCCGACGGACGCTTGAGCAATGGCGATGATGTGGATGAGGAGGACCGCGTCGCAGCCACCATCCCCCGCGGTGCCTCCATCCCACGCTGCGCCCCACTCTGGCACGCCGCTGCCGCCATCCCCCACGGCACCTCCGTCCCCTGCTCCACGCTGCCATCCTACGAAAGAAGAAGGGTGAAAACGCATGTTGTAAGTGTACATTTTAAGTGTTTTTCAGATGTTTCAGAGGTATGTTGCAAGTGTTTTAGATGAATGTTACAAAAGTAGATTGGGATGTTGCATATGTTGCAATGGTTGTACACGTATGTTGCAAGGGTCTGTTCCTAATGTTTCATTTGTGTTTTCGGACGTATGTTGCACGTGTGTTTATCTAGATGTTGTGTATGTTTCACACATATATTGCAATTGTTTTATCTAGATGTTGCATATGTTTGCAATAGTTTCACGTGTTTTCAAGTGTTTCTGCAAGTGTTTCAGATGCATGTTTTAAGTATTTCATCGGTCTTCATAGGTATGTTGCAAATGTTGCATCTAGATATTTTAAAAGTAGATCAGGTGTTGCATCTCTCTCCTCGCCTTTTGCTGCCTCGCCTCGGTGTCTCCTGCTCGCCTTCTTTGCATCCTTCTCAGACCGCAGAGGGGGTGCGACGGAGGTTGGTGGAGGGGGCAGCGCCAGGGGATGGTGGCACGGACGCGAGCGCGTGCTCTCCCCTTCTCTATTATGCAGGCAGGAACATGATTTCCGTCGGACTCCTGTTTTTTTAGAAGAATCTGTCATACTCCAGTTGGTGGGCAGGGATGCCTCTTTTGTTGCTAGTCCAAGCCCATGTATCGAGTCGTGGTTGGCTGGTGGGAGCCGCGTCTAGACGAGCCGCTAGGTCTGAATGTCTGGGCGCTAGTGCCTCCATCATAGTAACCGTCTTCCCACTACTGGATATCTAGTTTTGTGTTCACGATTGAACGACATACCCCACTACTGGATATCTAGTTTTGTGTTCACGATTGAACGACATACCACTTTTGTTTCCATGAGAAGGACTTTAGTTCAAGGTAACCCCTATGAACTCATGCACGTAATTCCTACTCCTATGAGCACCTTTGAAGACTTAGACTAGTCAATCCTCGGGATTGATGAAGTCACCACAAGCGTCACGCCATAGACGGAAACGTCGCTTACCACTGAAAGCACAGCGCCGTTAAATGGAATATTCGCTTTCATGGGGAGTCGAACCCAGGACTTGACGCTACTGAGACTCTTGTAACTACTGGACTACTTGCCCTTTCATAAGTTTAATACTTTATAAAGAGCTAGCTAGTTACTTTTTATGTTTCTCTCTTGTTTTTGCTGAATAAAATGTACTACGAGCTATTTATAGTACTGTTGGAGCTGCTCTTATGTGACGTCGTGGTCATTCGTTTTGACTAGTTCGATGTGTACGGTCCCTATATTTAAGGAAGTCGGTGAGATTTTTTTTTCACTTTTCCTGTTATTTTATTTATTTAATTATTTTGTAAATTAGAAAAATTAATTTTAAGATTTGTTATAATCGAAGTCTACAGATATTCTTCTACCACCTGATTGGGTCTCAGATGTGCAAAAGCATGTCAAAGAGGATGGAGAGAGAGCCAACCGAGGTACATAAGGGTTTGGACCCTGTGATGAACAAGTGGTCGCCCCAATCTCAACGCTGACGAACAACCATTGGAGGCGCGATGAGCAACTCTGCGACGCTGGCAGAACATAGTCCGACAACTCTCCAGTGCCTCAAGAAGCAATATATTGCTAACAACACCTAACATTCGGCATGCCTCTCCATCTTCAAAACTATTTTTCTAGAACCTCTCGTGTGCATCATCCTGACTATAGGTGCCATCACTGCCGGGTGATTAGCTTCCCGCCAATTTTCTAGATGCTCGCCATACCACTAGGCAGTGATTAGTAGTCACTATCGGCTCCAGCACATTCAGCACTGATTCTTCGGCAGTGATTGCGTATTCTAGCGTAGTGCTTACACTTACATGTGTAAAAATAAGTATTCTATCAAACAATTTTTAGAAGAAAACTAAATCCCACTCCAATCTATACATTTACGATGTTAATTAGCTGAATGTAATTGTGGTAGTTATAATTTTCATATTGATTGACTAAACCTAAACTACACAAGTGGCCTTTGTTTACCATTTTAAGTGTTTAAATGGACTAAACGACCTTTAGACGAAGAGTCTGTTTCATTCTGAATCACGTTGAGACACTTCTTATTTTCACACTAGGAGAGATAATCACCCAAAATGGTGTTTCGTGCTGATCCTAATTTATTTCAGAAAAAACCTTCATAGGTAGCCAAACAAATTAAGTGATTCTATTTCAACATGCTCCGTAGAGTCATTTTAAGGGGAATCTAGATCCTGAATGTTTATGGTAGAATCTGGATCTTTACCAAATATACTAAAAGACAAGGCAAAATATGGGTTATAGGCCGATCAATGTTAGGAATTTTATTTGTATATCTTTTAATCTTCTTTTTGCAAAAGTGGTCAGGCTGTTGATGCACTTGCCGGTTTTCATATTCCACATGCACCAATCCAGCCAACTAAGAGAGATTCTAGAATGGCTCTAATTTTGACTTCTGGCAAGAACCTGATAGAGGAGGATGTTGCTACATTTTTGCGTGTGTCGGTTTCCGATACTTTTGCTTGGGAAGTGAAAAGGCACAATGGTTTTGAGTTCAAGGTTTTTTTTCCTACAAAAGGAGATCTTACAAAGATGATAAAGTTCAATGCAGAAGTGAAGGAAGGAGTGACTCTCATGTTTCAAGAATTTAAGAAAGATGAAGAGTATTTTGGACATGCTCTACCAGTGGTATGGATGCGAGTTATGAACCTCCCAACAATCCTAAAGGAATATGTCATTCTGTGGGCACTAGGAACTCTTTTTGGTGTCACTCAGGATGTAGATATGGTGACTACCAGAGCGAGAAGTTTTGGGTGATTTGCAGTGATAGTGCTAGAACCCGAAGCAATTCCAACCAAGTTAGATTTCATCATTGGCAATAGATACTTTCGGTTGATTTTTGAGGTTGAACCTTATTTGCCAAATATTGGGCTGTGGAACATTTGGAACACCCAGAATAATGGGAATGAAGATCATGGCAATGGGGCAACAAAGGATGCAGAGATGAGGGAGACACCAAATAATGGAGACAATGTCATTTCAGATGCCAGTGTAGGAAGTGCAGGGAATAATAGCATAAAAGGAAAGGAAGTTAATGCTCCGGAGGCATAGATTGACATTGATTTTTCAGAGGATGATTGGTTAGGCGAGGAGAATGAACTTGGTGAGGCGGCATGTGATTTTGTAGGAGTGAAAAAGGGTCACTCGGTGAATGTGAGGAGTGCAGCCTCATTGGCAGCTCTAGGTTCGTTTGGGACAGCGTCGGCGCCAGCACGCTTGCCGCAGTGGCCTTTGCAGCTGTTCAGGTCGGGTGGGAAGCAAGTAATGGGGGTTCAGCCGAAGATGCAGGAGGAGAGGTTGACTTCGGGCAGCTTTATGGACCAAACGCAGCAGCCCACAAAGGGGCTGGTGGTACAGGCTGCGGGTGCAAAGACCACGGCGGCTACCGAGGCAGCAGCTCTTGTCTCACAAAAAAATTTAATCAGCCGGCTTTCATGATTAATGAGGAACAAAGTGGAGAACTCAGTGGGACATTCCGATAGGGCAGCAGGAGTGATTGAAGATGGTACTCAACACCTTGGGGCTCTCCTTGATGTTATGCTAGAAGCTGGAGTGTCAGCTGATGGAGGGCCAAAAAGAGAACTGGAGAGTGTCATGACAATGGCGGTTCTGTCAGATGGAGAGCTTACCCTAGTGTGGCGTAGCAAGCGGAATGTGGACTTGGCCGATGTAGACTCTCTTGAGAAGGCAGAAAAAAGAGTTGCTGTCAAGAACCTCGAGGAAACCCAAGGTAACATAAAAGTAAATTCAGTTTGTTCATAACATAAAAGTAAATTCAGTTTGTTCATTCTCTAATGTTCGTATTGAGCAAAACTTAGGGGGAGTGGGGATCAGTTTGGGTAACAAAGAAAATTTAATTTTTGGGTATGTAGCTCTAATCAAATATGTAGAAAGGGAAAGGTTGAAACCTTCTAATGTTTTTAATACACATGACAATGAAAATGAGTCTGAGGAGGATGAGATCGATCCTGATACCTCCACTATCAGTCAACTCTGTGGCGACGTGACGGAGGAGGTGATGGATGATAATAGTGCAGGCCTTGATGGAGTACTTGTTGATGTACCCATCAAGGTG
Source organism: Saccharum spontaneum (assembly GCA_022457205.1). NCBI lineage: Eukaryota > Viridiplantae > Streptophyta > Magnoliopsida > Poales > Poaceae > Saccharum > Saccharum spontaneum. The sequence continues at coordinate 11,199,578 of CM039610.1, forward strand.
GCAAAGAGTAAAAAGAAAAAGAGACCCCTCAATAAGAAGGTACCTACAAAGAAAATTGTTCTAATGAAAGGTGTGTTCTGGAATTGCAGAGGTCTGCGTGATCTAACTAAACATACTTTCTTACTTGATGTGGCCCAAAATAATAAACTTGATTTTATAGCTCTATCAGAAACCAACAAAAATAGTTTCTCAACTCAGTGTCAGGAAAATTTTTGTGCGGAGGCTGATTTTGTTTGGCATTGGCGGTGTCCTCGGGGTATGTCCAGGGAGATGCTAATGGGGATAAATCAAGAATGTTTTGAAGTAGAAAATATTGTCGATGGTGATTACCATATCAAGTTTGTCATCAAAAATAAAGTAGATGGTTTTCGTTGGGCCCTTTTGTCTGTAAATGGCGCAGCACAAGAGGAGCACAAAGAGCATTTTCTATCAGAGTTAGTACGAGCATGTACTAGCTGTGGGGATCTACCTTTCTTAGTAGGGGGATTTCAATATCATCAGGAACCCGTCGAAAAAAACAATTCAAGATTTAATAATAACTGGCCACTTTTGTTTAATGCTATTATTGAAACTTCGAATTTAAGAGAACTAGTGATGACGGGTAGAAGATACACGTGGGCTAACTATGCAGACGTTCCAACATATGAAAAGTTGGACCGTATCTTGGTAACAACAGAGTGGGAACAAAAATTTCTGCTGGCTTCTGTTTAGGCTCTCACCCGAGAAATCTCAGACCATACACCGCTTTTACTAGATGGAGGGGAACCATCTCACAGAGGCAACGCTAGGAATTTTAAATTCGAGCTGGGTGGCTGACAAGGGATGGTTTCGTTGACCTAGTGAAAGAGGTTCGGGAGTCTAAAAATAGGGGTAGGTCCCTATGGAACGGTGGCAAACTAAGATTAGAAGGCTGCAACGTTTCCTTAGAGGATGGGCTAGGAATTTGGTTTCCCAAAACAAGAAACATAAATTAGACCTGTTGGCTAAGATTGATGTCTTTGACAGAAAGGCAGAGACGAGTTTGCTGTCACCTCAAAAGGTGGAGCTTAGACATCATCTCAAAGGGCAACTAACTAAGTTGCTAAGAGAGGAGGAGATCTATTGGCTCCAATGACCAAAAGAGACAAAGTTATTGCAAGGGATGATAATACTAAGTACTTCCATTTGGTGGCAAATGGGAGACACAGGAAAACAAAAATTATACAACTAGAACAAGAAGAAGGAACTATTGTTGGGGATGAGAACTTGAAAGATTATATAACTGCGTACTATAAATTACTGTTTGGACCTCATATACAGAATTCTTTCTCAATGAACAAGGCTTTGAGGCATGACATACCTCAAGTGTCGGAGGAGGAGAATGAAGTATTGGTGGCTCCATTCAGTGAGGAGGAGGTCAAAATGGTAGTCTTGGATATGGAACACAACAAGGCACCTGGTCCGAACGGCTTTCTCGCTGAATTTTACCAATTCTTTTGGGAGGTTGTGAAGCCAGATTTGATGAGCCTCTTTTATGAATTCCATGCTGGGGGCTGCCTATTCATAGTTTAAACTTTGGGGTAATTACATTATTACCTAAGATCAATGATGTGATCCGGATACAACAATATAGGCCTATTTGCCTCTTAAATGTGTCTTTCAAGATTTTTACAAAAGTGTTAAACAATAGAATTCTGAAAGTGGTTGATAAGTTGATAGGACCATCACGACCTTCATTCCGGGGCGCTATATAATGGAAGGAGTTGTGATCCTACATGAAACGATTCGTGAGTTGTATCAAAAAAACAAGATGGGTTGATCTTAAAACTAGACTTCAAAAAAGCATACAATAAACTAGAGTAGCCTTTTATACAACAAGTCCTCAGAATGAAAGGATTCTCACCAATTTGGTGTAAATAGATTTCAAAAGTCATGACTAGAGGGAGTGTTGTAGTAAAGATCAATGATAACATAGGCCATTATTTCCAAACAAGGAAAGGAGTGCGTCAGGGAAACCCGTTATCTCCAATTATATTCTGTTTAATATAGTGGTTGACATGCTGGCTATTCTTTTTTCACGAGCTAAAAGAGGATGAACAAATCTAAGGGGTTGTTTCACATTTGGTAGATGACGGACTCTCAGTCCTCCAGTACGCGGATGACACTATTATCTTTATGGACAATGATCTAGAGAGGGCCAAAAATATGAAGCTCCTGCTTTGTGCTTTTGAACAGTTATCAGGACTCAAGATCAATTTCCATAAGAGTCAATTGTTTTGCTACGGAGCAACCCAAGCCAATTAAAATGAGTATGCACAAATCTTTGGGTGTAATGTAGGATTATTCCCCTTTAGATACTTAGGAATTCCTATGTACCATAGAAACTCTTGAACAAGGACTGGAAACATGTGAAAGAAAGATTTCAAAAGAGACTGAGTTGTTGGAGGAATAGATGTTGTCGGTAGGAGGGAGGCTTATTCTAATTAACTCTATTCTGAGTAGTCTTCCAATGTTCATGATGTCCTCTTTTGAAGTACCAAGAGGGGTTTTGAAGAAGTTGGATTACTTTAGATCGTGATTTTTTTGGCAAAGTAATGAACACAAGAAAAAATATAGATTGACTAAGAGGGAGGTAGTTTGCACACCAAAGGAACAAGGAGGTTTGGGAGTTCTAAATTTAGATATTCATAATAAGTGCCTCCTAAGTAAATGACTTTTTAAATTGATAAATGGAGACGGGGTTTGGCAACAATTGCTTAGGACTAAATATTTAAGGTACAAAACATTGATACAGGTTCAATATATGCCTGGAGACTCTCAGTTTTGGGCTGGCCTCATAAAGGTCAAGGGGGAGTTCTTCTCGATGGGTAAGTTTGATCTAGGTGACAGATCTTAAGTGCAGTTTTGGGAGGATTCGTGGATAAGACCATGTCCACTAAAATCACTCTTCCCTGCACTATATAGCATTGTGAGTGTTGGTATTTTTTAACGCACATAGATAAATCCGCAAGCGCATAAATACCGATGTAGCTTTCACCCAGGAGTATTCTAGAGTATTGATTTCCATGAGGAACGCGAAGTGTTCTAGTATGAATCAAGGTCGTCTAAGGGTAAAGATTGAAAAGCGTTTTTATGGGTAGAGAGGGGTTTTTTAGGCTTAAACTAGAAAACTAAAGATCAAGTTTACTATACTTTACTTACTTTGGAGCAACAGTACCTTTCCGACTCTCAAAGGAGGTAAGAAAAAGGTAGTCGGGGGAAGGCTGCCAAAAAGTTCTACGAAACACCAATCCTAATGTGATGGATTACAATGGCCTGACAGAGCTGTCACCTCTAGGGCTACCACAACTAACCGTAGGATTGGGCGCAAACTCAGGTAAATTCTAGCCTAGACACCATGTCTACACTAGGGTTTACTACTCTAATCACAATTTATAATTAGAGCACTTAATGCAAGTGGAGTTCCCCTAAATAGAATATAGTAAAGATTGAACAAGGCTTCTCCTTAGATCTCTCTCCTCTCCTCTCTCCCTATTTTTTCTATAATTCAACTAGGCGAGAATCACCTAGAGGGACACTATTACAATTTGTGTATGAATAATGAAGCTCTAGAGCATAGGGTGTGTAGATGTGTGCCTCCTGGAGGGGGGTTTGGGCATCCTTATATAGGCCCAGGTGGAGTAGGGGGCAAGAAATCGCCACGTCATTGATCCGTGTCACGTTCTTTGGTCACCATCAGATCAAACCAACCTACGTTGGGCGGTGGAGATCCTAGAGATCGCTTCTAGAAAGTTCCCAACCGACCTACAAAGAAAACCGGACGAGAACCGGTCATTTGGGCCTTGAACCGCACTCGAACATGTTGACTATGTGCTATTCTGAATTTTCTAGGAAGAAACCGGCCTTTCGACCAGCTGGGCCAGGCGGCTTGAGCGGCCCAGTCACCCCCAAGAACACGCCTGTAGCAAAACCGGCGTGGCGACCCATCTCCTGCCGCCACGTGTCCCTGAGCCGGCCGCCTCCCGTGCTCCCGCGCTCCCTCCGAGTCGAACGTCCGCATGCCTCATCGCTCGCCACGTGTCGCCATCCCGTAGGCGCGGCCTCTATCGCAGGCTCCCCCCTAGGGCACAGCTGGGCCCTGCCTGGTCTCCGCTGCACTGCGCCTAGTGCCACGTGGCCGCTCGCGACTGGCTGGTCAAGTCGCTTGCCCCCTGCGTGGGACAGCTGGGTCCCGCCTCGCAACCACTGTCGACGCCCAGTGCTCTCCCGTGCGTGTGGTCAACGCTGGCGGCCAGCCACTGCCAACACGTGGCCGCCTGTGAATGGCCTGCATGGCACTGTGCAAAGGTGGGCCCCGTCTGGTGACATGGACTTCTTTAATTTGCGAAATTAATATCTTTCTCTTCCGAGTTTCAAATATAGCAAATAATATATCCATTTCGATCATCTCAATGAGCTCTTCGCATTGGTGCACTCCAATTCATCATTTGAGATAGTTTTATTCAGTGAAAAATTAAATATTCCTACAAGACAAGTGAGAGAAAAACAGCTCGTGGAACTTGTTAGAATCAAACCTATAACTATAGTTTGTGTGATTCATTTCATGTCCATTTATGCAATAGTAGATGGTTAGATTTGGAGTTTAATGACCGTCAATAGTGAGGAAAAAAGTGCATCTGTAAGGTCAGTGTTGTCTATGACACCGTTAAATGTAGCTTTCAGGATATTTCTGATGGGTGCTAATTTGCGAGCATGGCACGATATGGTGGCCATAGTTGCAGATGTACATCTAACAAACTAGAGAGATCGTTTTGTGTGGGGGCTACATCAGAATGGGTTGTTTTCAGTCAAATCCATGTACAGAGCTTTGTTATACCGTATAACACTTTAATATGGAAACTTAAACTACCTCTCAAAATCAAAGTCTTTATGTGGTACTTATACAAGGGAGTAGTTTTAACAAAAGATAATTTAGCGAGGCGGCAGTGGAAAGAAGATAGGAAATGTTGTTTCTGTTCTTCAAACGAGTCCATACAACATTTACTCTTTGACTGTCTTTATGCTAAATTTATGTGGAGAATTGTTCAGATTTCCTTTAATATAATACCTTCAACTAGTATTCACAATGTGTTTACAGACTGGTTGGGAGGGATAAATCGGAAAATGAAATCTCAAATTCTTGTAGGTGCAAGTGCCATTTGTTGGGCGGTTTAGTTAACTCGGAATGACATTGTTTTTGATAATGCCATAGCACCATCTTATTTGAAGGTTATCTTTATGGGAACTTACTGGATCAGGTCCTTGTCTCTACTACAGAAGGAGGAGGATCACCATGTGATGAAGATGGGATGCAGGACTATTGAGACAGTCACGATGAAGGTGTTTGCAAGACACGGCTGGAGATTTAGCAACAGACTTCCTTTTTAGTTGTGGTGTTTGAAAACATTTTTTTGTTGTCACTCTGGCTTAAAACTTTGTTTTTGAGATTCCCTGGAACGTTTGACGCTTGCTTGCAATAAGGAACAACCATATGCATTGGTTGATGCAGATGCTAGGATATTAATATATTCTCTTTTTAAAAAAAGACAAAATTTGCGTAAATGTACACCTATCACTAATTGAAATGGACAGACTTCAGTTTCATCAACTCGATTGGGAAATTTCACCTACAACCTAAATCTACAACCTAAATTTGCATAAATATACGACTATGACCAACTGAAATGGATAGACTTTAGCCTCGTTAATTCGATGGGGAAATTTCACCTACAGCCTGTTGAATCTGGATAGACTTCAATTTCACTAATTCGAATGGAAAAATTCACCTACAACCTGTAGTATAGGTTGTATTTCTTTTTTTTAAAATCACCCCACAACCTACCGGAATGTCTTGTCAGGGATTGCAAGCAGCCAAAAGTCACGCTGCCATGGGGGGATGGCCCAATGTCATGGATGCCGAGGCGCACCTAGGCTCCAACGCCATCCCCTCAGGCCCGGAGGCGGCCACCCCTCTTGGCCCATGAGCCCAATGCTGGCTAACGTCGGGGCAACCAACCTGCTGGGAGACGCGACGATCATGGCTGCAATGGACGCTGTCGACCATACTCCATCATCTCAGACGATCTCAGCCGATAGACGCCTCAAGCGCTTTACCGAGCAAATCACAAAGAGGAAGCAACCGCCACTACTGGAGCTGCCCGGAGATGATATGGTGCACGGCGGATGTGCACTGCCCACGCTCCCCATGCGAAGCAAGCGCCTAGCGGCACAGAGTATAGCTCATATCTCGGCATCCAAGCGAGGTTAGTATCTTGTCATAAAGCGCCTAGAACTAGCCAGCGGGATTCCGTCTCCGTCGACGTCGGCCAAGATGACGTACGAAGAAATTTTCAACGGTGACCCCGCACATATATATATATATATATATATATATATATATAAATATATATATATATATATATATATATATATATATATATATATATATATATATATATATATATATATATATATATATATATATATATATATATATATATATATATATATATAGGTATTGCGTGAGTTGTTCCCATGGATGGTGAGGTAGGCGCGCACAAGGAGCGCCGCCGTTGATCGGCAGCCTGGGCATAGGCCTCCTAGCGGACGCCGCAATTTGATTTGATCTTTGTCCAATGTAACAGTATAGCTTACAAAACATTGTGGAGGGTCTGAATGTCCATGTACAAATTTATTGACCCCTAGGACGCCTCTAAGGTGTGTTGTATTCAACTTTTTCTCTACCTTAACTTAATATAAAGACGCACAAACCTAGCTTTTGCATGATCGAGAAAAAAACGATGGCCACAACATGCAAGGAGTCATATGGTGCAGTGGCCATGGAGAAGTGCACGGTTTGTGTCGCTGCTCCATGTCCCGGTCGAGCTCAACGAAGCGGAGTTTGTGCCGGGGACGAACTCGAACTGTCTCTGCCCATGTCTTGCACTATGCGCTCTTGCCACCATAAAGCCCTCATGAGTCCTTTGTCTAAGATCGTCAGAATCACACGTATCAATCCAAATCTTGATGGTAAGAACTCATGTGTTCTTAGCATGTGTCTTTAGACTCAATTACGGAGTCTGCATATATGTTGCTTCTGTTTCTGAATTCGATAATGATACGAAGCGGGTGTTCGTCCATCCGTCCGGATGGACCACCCCTCCCGCACCGCTCGATCCCACCGGTCGTGCACCCCGCCCCTGCACTCGTTCCCGCCCATGCAGATTTGCCCCACCCATCATGCGCCCTGACCATCGCGGACGTCTCCATCCGTTTACCGCGACTGCCTCCACCGTTCCGCCTGCCTGCTCAGACTCATTCCGCAGGCCGCCTCTCCACTGTGCTAGTTTACTGCGCCGTCCGCCCATGTTGCGCTAAAAGTATATGTTGCAAATATATGTTTCAAGTGTTTCAGTTGTTTCATAGGTATGTCGTAAAAGTAGATCTAAATATTGCATATATTGCAAGTGTATACACTTTGTTGCAAGTGTCTATTCAAAATGTTTCATCTACTTCAGACATATGTTATAAGTGTTTTATCTAGATGTTGCATATGTTACAGTGGCTATACACATATGTTGCAAGCGTATGTTCTAAATGTTTCATTTGTTTCAGATGTATGTTGCAGAAATGTTTCATGTTGCAAGTGTTTCATGAGCAGACGCGGGAAGCAGACGCATGCGGTATGTTGCAGAAATGTTTCATGTTGCAAGTGTTTTATGAGCAGGCGTGGAAAGCAGGCGCATGTGGTCCCCACGTGCGTGCTGGAAGCAGAGCGGGTGTGGGAAACGGAGCGGCATGGGAAACGGAGCAGCGTGGTGCAGGCATAGAGTGGCGCGGGCATGTGGGCGTGCAGCAGGCGCGGGCGTCTGTCCGAACATGTGGGCGCTAGCCACGCCGTTAAGTTCCTTGGGAGATATTTCTTTCTATTTTGTAGGGGATAGTTGCGGCAGAGCAAAGGTTTAATTCAAAGGAGGCATAGGAAGAGGCAAAGAAGGTACCTGCCAAAATGTTTACTGCTGGCCTGCCTGATGTTCGCACATCACAATGGAGGCACAAGATCCTAAAGTAGTTGCTCCAACTCCTTAACTAATCACAGATATCAAGGTACATGCATTTTCACGTAATATTATGAAGACATCATGTTCATGTGCCCACAAGTTCAAATAGAGAATCCTGTTAGTTTAGTTTTGCATTGAAAATAATTTGGTTCCAATTCTTTTCCTACCTTGCAAGGTATTCTCTTTGTGTTCCTATTGTATGTTTTAACCAATAGACCAGCTCGTTTTATTTGTTGATAATTGTTGTATATTTGTAGGCTGCTATTGAAGCTACAAGGCTAGATCAGGTAATGTCCTATGACTTTGTTCTCATGCTTTTTGTAGCTTTGGCTACTAACCATGTACTGATAGCTTCTTTGTGGATCATCGTGCTCAAGTATAAGCACTGGTCAAGTTCCTGCTGAATTTGCAATAAACATGGCTGAAGCTTCAGAGGGAGCCGAGAAGATGCATAAAGATGTCAGAACCAAGAGAGTGAGGCTGATGGGCAGAAACAAGACGACGAAAGGCCCCCAACAAGAAGAGGTATATCTATGTCGATTTCTAGAGTACTTGCATGTAATGCTATCAATTCATGCCTACCAGTCGATGATGCTAAAGATCAGTGCAAGAGAGAAAGGGATAGATAGCACGATGGTATGCAATGTCTCGGGAGAAAAGGAATGAAAAAATAAGAGACGTCATGAAGCATATATGATAAAGCAGAAGCAGCAACCAAAATATCAAAAATATAAATGGTATTGTCTAACGTGTTGTCTGCTTCAATTAGGCCCCTTCTTTCTGTAGCTTCATGGAAGGTCAGTAGGATTACGCCATCAACGGTCCTTAGATCCTCGAAGGAGGTTGCGCCAGCCACGTGGTTCAGAAAAACCCTAAGACAGTAACACTCCCCCTCGGCTGGATTGGCAGAGACGATTCTTCCAATTTGTTTAAGAGATTTATCTCGTACCCTCCTTTGCCATTTTTGCCCTGTGTGTGTGCCACGTATAGAACTTGGGAAAGCATGGGTAAAAGATACTCCGTCATCTCAAAGTACGCTATAAGCATCAACTTTTCAATGCCCAGATGATTAAGCACTCGTTAAACCCTCTCGTGGTAGTGAAATGACACCATGTGCATGTCTAGATGATGGAGCTATAAAGACAACACAGAAGGGGACCACTCGCTCAAATTAGAACCGTATATCCTCCATAAGGCTTCTGGCAAGGCTACCCATCTAGCATCTCTGTGCTGCTTGATCTCATTGACGTTCCCTTCATTGTCCTCCTTGTCAGCCTGTCTCACAGCCACGTATGTTAGGTCATGACCCTCGTAAATAAATGTACTTAAATAGATAATTGACTACTTTGATGCTCCCACATGCCTCAACCTTGATATGGCAGCTGAAATTATTTAAAATTTTCCAAAAAATATAAAGTATGGCCAATTGAAATTGTGATATTTAATTTTCACCAAACTAATTGGTGGGATTTCTCTTACAACCATATAAATTGTAATTTAATTTATATAAATTTGATCTCCAGAAGTCCAGCTGAGCTCATATGAAAAGTCATGATTTTTCTAATAAAAGCAATACCACCTAAAGTACAAGTTGTAGGTGAATTTTCCCAGTTGAATTAGTGAAATTGAAGTTTGTCCCGATTCAACAGGCTGTAGGTGAAATTTCCCCATCGAATTAATTGAGGCTGAAGTGTGTCCATTTCAGTTGGTCATGGTCATATATTTATGCAAATTTAGGTTGTAGGTGAAATTTCCCAATCAAATTGATGAAATTGAAGTCTGCCCATTTCAATTAGTGATAGGTGTACATTTATGCAAATTTTGTCTTGTTAATTATATTTTTCAAAAAGAAAATTGAAAAATATAAAAATAAAATTCCTAACATGGATCGGGCTATAACCCATATTTTGCCTTGTCTTTTAGTATATTTGGTAAAGATCCATATTCTAGCATAAACATTCTGGATCTAGATTCCCTTAAAATGGCTCTATGTTGAAACAGAATCGTTTGCTTAATTTGTTTGGCTACCGATCAAGGTTTTTTTCTGAAATAAATTAGAATCGGCATGAAACACCATTTTGGGTGATTATATCTCTCCTAGTGTCAAAATGAGAAGTGTCTCAACGTGATTCAGAATGAAATAAAGTCTTCGTCTAAGGGTCGTTTAGTCCATCTAAACACTTAAAATGGTAAAAAATGGTCACTTCTGTAGTTTAGGTTTAGTCAATCAATAAGAGAATTATAACTACCGCAGTGACATTCACGGATTCACCTAATTAGCATCGTAATAAATATATAGAGTGGAGTGGGATTTAGTTTTCTTCTAAAAATTATTTGATAGAATACTTATTTTTACACGTGTATAAGCGCAAGCACTAAGCTAGAACATGCAATCACTGTCAGAACGTCAGTGCAGAGTGTTCTGGAGTCAGCAGTGACTACTAAGCACTGTCGAGTGGTATGGCGAAGATCCAGAAAATTTGCGGAAAGCTAATCTCCCGACTGTGATGGCACCTATCATTGCTTGCTAAACCCACCACTTAGCAGTGATATATCATTGTTGGTTATTCAAGGTACAAGCTAGCAATGATATGTACCAAATCATTGTCGGCTTATGTTACAACCTAGCAGTGATATATCCCTGTCCGATAAAGGCACAACCCAATAGTAACATTTTGCATAGCACTGCCGATTTCTGTTATGAACCATTAGTATTAATTCTTTTCCACCGTTGGATCCACCTAGCTATCACAACATTGATTCTCCATCATTGATCCCACCTACCACTATTGCTTCTAGTTATAAAAGTGGTGTCCCAACACCTCCAAGGCTAAAGATGAGGTCCCCTTGTCGGCCGATTTAGTATGCAAGATACCTCATTATAATGTTTTTGCCACTTATAATATTCATATATATTAGCTCTTTTGTGTGAGAGTCCTACACATACACCAGTTGGTTGTCGGACTATGTTCAACCGGCAGCGTAGAGTTTGCTCATCATGCCTCCAATGATTGTTGGTCTGCGTTGAGATTGCAGCAACCACTTGCTCATCACAGGGTCCAAACCCTTATGCACCTCGGTTCGCTCTCTCCTCGGCAAGCTCTTGCACGTCTGAGAGCCTACTCAGGTGCTAAAAGAATGTTTATAGACTTCGATCATAGCTTAAATAAATCTTAATTTTTTTAAATTTACAAAATAATTAATTAAATAAAATAACAGGAAAAGCGAAAAAATCTCACCGACTACCTTTTGTAGATCCAAAATAAAAGTTTTAGAGACTCATAAAAATCCTGTAAATTTTTGTACAAATGCTAAAAAATCAATTACGATCCATTTTGTTTGTTTCTAGCTAGTTCACAGCTTTTGTGGTTCAAGAAAACTAATTGAAAGGCTATATATCTGTAATTCCTAAAAGAATAATGTAATAAAAAATTAAAAAAAATTCATGCCAGCATATCATGAGGATATATAAAGTACCGTAGGCATGATCTGCTCAATGCAAAGCAACTCACACTACCGCCACTGCATGCAAGTTCGTCCGAGCAAATACCATGGCCCAAAACCAATCCACACCTGCCCTCACAACGACGACGACGACCCCCGGTGCAGAGCTCCTGCAGGCCCAGGCAGAGCTTTGGTGCCACATGTTCGGCTTCCTCAAACCCATGGCGCTGCAGTGCGCCATCAAGCTCGGAATCCCCAACACCATCAGCCGCCATGGCGGCGCCGCCTCTCTTTCCGAGCTGTGTGCTGCTCTTCCAGTTGCCCCAAGCAAACGCACGTGCTTGTCTCGCCTCATGAAGTTACTGGCCACGATGGGAATATTCAGAGAGGAAAAGGAGACGACGCCGCCGGGTGGGGAAGGGGAAGAAGGCTCGTACTTGTACCACCTCACCGCTGTTTCTCGCCTCCTCGTCGACGACAACGACGACGGTGGCCATCCATGCTTATCTGCGTTCATGGCCAATATTGCAGCGCCGTTCCATGTCGTAGCATCTCTACGCCTAGCTGACTGGTTCGAGAACGACGACGGCGGCGCGGCGGCGGAGACTCCGTTCATGATGGCGCACGGCACCGGCTTCTGGGGCGTGGTCGTCCGCGACGCGGAGTTTGCCGCGGATTTTTACGCGTCGATGTGGGCTGACAGCCGATTCGTGGCGCAGATCATCGTTCGCGAGTGCGCATGGCGATGAACGCAGATAAGCATGGATGGCCACCGCCGCCTTCGTTGTCGACGAGAAGGCGGGAAACCGCAGTGAGGTGGTAGGAAACCGCCTTCTTCTTCTTCTTCTTCTTCCCCACCCTGCGTCGTCTCCTCTTCCTCTCTGAATATTCCTAACGTGGCCAGTAACTTCATGAGGCGAGACAAGCATGTCCTTTTGCTTGGGGCAACGGGAAGCGCAGCACACAGCTCGGAAAGAGAGGCTGCGCCGCCATGGCGGCTGATGGTGTTGGGGATTCCTAGCTTGATGGCGCACTGCAGCGCCATGGATTTGAGGAAGCCGAACATGTTGCACCAAAGCTCTGCCTGGGCCTGCAGGAGCTCTGCGCCGGGCGTCGTCGTTGTCGTTGTGAGGGCCGGTGTGGATCTGTTTTGGGCCATGCTATTTGCACGGGCGAACTTGCATGCAGCAGTGGCGGTGTGAGTCGGTTTGCATTGAGTGATCGTGCCTGCGGTTTATTTATATAACTTGAGATGATATGCTGGCATGACTTTTTTTATTTTTTATTACATTATTCTTTAATGGATCATAATTGGTTTTGGATCATTTAATTTGTATAAAAAGGTACAAGATTTTTAAGAGTTCCTAAATCTTTTATTTTGGATCGACAAAAGTTGGAACGCCGTTTATAGTCCTTCCGCATGGACTGACCCGCCCTGCACCTTGCACCCACACCTTGCACTGTATGCCGCCCTCGCCTCGCCCAAAAAAAAAAGTCGAAGCTTCTCGAGTCCTCTGCCCATTCCAATACAGAGCAGCAGCAGCAGCTACACTGCTACAGGAGGACTCCGACCTCGACGTTCCCTCTTACTCCGATGCCGTGGAGCACTCTAGGTTGGATGCCGAGGCCGATGGGTTGTCAGACGCTAATGCCGACAGACACTCGAGCAATGGCAATGACGTGGATGAGGAGGACCGCGCCGCAGCCACCATCCCCGCGGTGCCTCCATCCCGCGCTGTGCCCCACTCTGGCACGCCACTGCTGCCATCCCCCACGGCACCTCCATCCGCCACTCCGCACTGCCGTCCTATGAAAGAAGAAGGGTGAAAACACATGTTGTAAGTGTACATTTTAAGTGTTTCAGATGTTTCAGAGGTATGTTGCAAGTGTTTTAGATGAATGTTGCAAAAGTAGATTGGGATGTTGCATATGTTACAATGGTTGTACACGTATATTGCAAGCGTTTGTTCCTAATGTTTCATCTGTGTTTTCAGACGTATGTTGCACGTGTGTTTATCTGGATGTTGTGTATGTTTAACACATATGTTGCAACTGTTTTATCTAGATGTTACATATGTTTGCAATAGTTTCACGTGTTTTCAAGTGTTTCTGCAAGTGTTTCAGATGTATGTTTTAAGTATTTCATCGATCTTCATACGTATGTTGCAAATGTTGCATATGGATATTTTAAAAGTAGATCAGGTGTTGTATCTCTCTCCTCGTCTTCTGCTGCCTCACCTCGGTGTCTCCTGCTCGCCTTCTTTGCATCCTTCTCAGACCGCAGAGGGTGTGCGACGGAGGTTGGTGGAGGGGGCGGCGCCAGGGGATGGCGACACGGACGCGAGCGCGTGCTCTCCCCTTCTCTATTATGCAGGCAGGAACATGATTTCCGTCGGACTCCTGTTTTTTTAGAAGAATCCATCATACTCCAGTTGGTGGGCAGGGATACCGCTTTTGTTGCCAGTCCAAGCCCACGTATCGAGTCACGGTTGGCTGGTGGGAGCCGCATCTGGACGAGCTGCTGGGTCCGGATTTTCGGGCGCTAGTGCCTCCGTTATAGTAACCGTCTTCCCACTACTAGATATCTAGTTTTGTGTTCATGATTGAACGACATACCACTTTTGTTTCCATAAGAAGACGGACTTTAGTTCAAGGTAACCCCTATGAACTCACGCAAGTAATCCCTACTCTTACGAGCACCTTCGAAGACTTAGACCAGTAAATCCTCGGGATTGACGAAGTCACCACAGGCGTCACGCCATAGATGGAAACGTCACTTACCACTGAAAGCACAATGCCGTTAAATGGAATATTCGCTTTCATGGGGAGTCGAACCCAGGACTTGACGCTACTGAGACTCTTGTAACTACTGGACTACTTACTCTTTCATAAGTTTAATACTTTATAAAGAGCTAGCTAGTTACTTTTTATGTTTCTCTCTTGTTTTTGCTGAATAAAATGTACTACGAGCTATTTATAGTACTGTTGGAGCTGCTCTTATGTGACGTGGTGGTCATTTGTTTTGACTAGTTCGATGTGTACGGTCCCTATATTTAATGAAGTCAGTGAGATTTTTTTTTCGCTTTTCCTGTTATTTTATTTAATTAATTATTTTGTAAATTAGAAAAACTAATTTTAAGATTTGTTATAATCGAAGTCTACAGATATTCTTCTACCACCTGATTGGGTCTCAGACGTGCAAAAGCATGTCAAAGAGGATGGAGAGAGAGCCAACCGAGGTACATAGTGGTCGCCCCAATCTCAACGCTAATGAACAACCATTGGAGGCGTGATGAGCAACTCTGCGACGCTGGCAGAACATAGTCCGACAACTGTCTGGTGCCTCAAGAAGCAATATATTGCTAACAACACCTAACATTCGGCATTCCTCTCCATCTTCAAAACTATTTTTCTAGAACCTCTCGTGTGCATCATCCTGACTATAGGTGCCATCACTGCCGGGTGATTAGCTTCCCGCCAATTTTCTAGATGCTCGCCATACCACTAGGCAGTGATTAATAGTCACTATCGGCTCTAGCGCACTCAACACTGATGCTTCGGTAGTGATTGCGTGTTCTGGCTTAGTGCTTACACTTACACATGTAAAAATAAGTATTCTATCAAACAATTTTTAGAAGAAAACTAAATCCCACTCCAATCTATACATTTACGATGTTAATTAGCTTAATGTAATTGTGGTAGTTATAATTCTCATATTGATTGACTAAACCTAAACTACACAAGTGGAATTTGTTTACCATTTTAAGTGTTTAAATGGACTAAACGACCTTTAGACGAAGAGTCTGTTTCATTCTAAATCATGTTGAGACACTTCTATTTTCACACTAGGAGAGATAATCACCCAAAATGGTGTTTCGTGCTGATCCTAATTTATTTCAGAAAAAACCTTCATAGGTAGCCAAACAAATTAAGGAAGTGATTCTATTTCAACATACTCCGTAGAGTCATTTTAAGGGGAATCTAGATCCTGAATGTTTATGGTAGAATCTGGATCTTTACCAAATATACTAAAAGACAAGGCAAAATATGGGTTATAGGCCGATCAATGTTAGGAATTTTATTTGTATATCTTTTAATCTTCTTTTTGCAAAAGTGGTCAGGCTGCTGATGCACTTGCCGGTTTTCATATTCCACATGCACCAATCCAGCCAACTAAGAGAGATTCTAGAATGGCTCTAATTTCGACTTCTGCAAGAACCTGATAGAGGAGGATGTTGCTGCATTTTTGCGTGTGTCGGTTTCCGATACTTTTGCTTGGGAAGTGAAAAGGCACAGTGGTTTTGAGTTCAAGGTTTTTTTTTCCTACAAAAGGAGATCTTACAAAGATGACAAAGTTCAATGCAGAAATGAAGGAAGGAGTGACTCTCATGTTTCAAGAATTTAAGGAATATGAAGAGTATTTTGGACATGCTCTACCAGTGGTATGGATGCGAGTTACGAACCTCCCAACAATCCTAAAGGAATATGTCATTCTGTGGGCACTAGGAACTCTTTTTGGTGTCACTCAGGATGTAGATATGGTGACTACCAGAGCGAGCAATTTTGGGTGATTTGCAGTGATAGTGCTAGAACCCGAAGCAATTCCAACTAAGTTAGATGTCATAATTGGCAATAGATACTTTCGGTTGATTTTTGAGGTTGAACCTTATTTGCCAAATATTGGGCTGCGGAACATTTGGAACACCCAGAATAATGGGAATGAAGATCATGGCGATGGGGCAACAAAGGATGCAGAGATGAGGGCGACACCAAATAATGGAGACAATGTCATTTCAGATGCCAGTGTAGGAAGTGCAGGGAATAATAGCATAAAAGGAAAGGAAGTTAATGCTCCGGAGGCACAGATGGACATTGATTTTTCAGAGGATGATTGGTTAGGCGAGGAGAATGAACTTAGTGAGGCGGCATGTGATTTTGTAGGAGTGAAAAAGGGCCACTTGGTGAATGTGAGGAGTGCAGCCTCATTGGCAGCTCCAGGTTCGTTTGGGACAGCGTCGGCGCCAGCACGCTTGCCGCAGCGGCCTTTGCAGCTGATCAGGTCGGGTGGGAAGCAAGTAATGGGGGCTCAGCCGAAGATGCAGGAGGAGAGGTCGACTTTGGGCAGCTCTATGGACCAAACGCAGCATCCCACAAAGGGGCTGGTGGTACAGGCTGCGGGTGCAAAGACCACGGCGGCTACCGAGGCTGCAGCTCTTGTCTCACAAAAAAATTTAATCAGCCGGCTTTCATTATTAATGAGGAACAAGTGGAGATCTCAGTGGGACATTCCGATTGGGCAGCAGAAGGAGTGATTGCAGATGGTACTCAACACCTTGGGGCTCTTCTTGATGCTATGCTTGAAGCTGGAGTGTCAGCTGATGGAGGGCCAAAAAGAGAACTGGGGAGTGTCATGACAATGGCGGTTCTGTCAGATGGAAAGCTTACCCCAGTGTAGCGTAGCAAGTGGAAAGCGGATGTGGCTAATGTAGACTCTCTTGAGAAGACAGAAAAAAGAGTTGCTGTCAAGAACCTCAAGGAAACCCAAGGTAACATAAAAGTAAATTCAGTTTGTTCATTATCTAATGTTCGTATTGAGCAAAACTTAGGAGGAGTGGGGATCAGTTTGGGTAACAAAGAAAATTTAATTCTTGGGTCTATAGCTCTAATCGAAGATGTAGAAAGGAAAAGGTTGAAACCTTCTAATGTTTTTAATACACATGACAATGAAAATGAGTCTGAGGAGGATGAGATCGATCCTGATACCTCCACTATCAGTCGACTCTATGGCGAATTGATGGAGGAGGTGATGGATGATAATAGTGTGGGCCTTGATGGAGTACTTGTTGATGTACCCATCAAGGTGGCAAAGAGTAAAAAGAAAGAGAGACCCCCCAATAAGAAGGTACCTACAAAGAAAAAATGTTCTAATGAAAGGTGTGTTCTGGAATTGCAGAACTCTGCGTGACCTAACTAAACATACTTTCTTACATGATGTGGCCGAAGATAATAAACTTGATTTTATAGCTCTATCAGAAACCAACAAAAATAGTTTCTCGACTCAGTGTCTAGAAATTTTTTGTGTAGGGGCTGATTTTGTTTGGCATTGGCAGTGTCCTCAGGATATTCTGGGGGGATGCTAATGGGGATAAATCAAGAATGTTTTGAAGTAGAAAATATTGTCGATGGTGATTACCATATCAAGTTTGTCATAAAAAATAAAGTAGATGGTTTTCGTTGTGCCCTTTTGTCTATATATGGCGCAGCACAAGAGGAGCACAAAGAGCACTTTCTATCACAAGAGTACTAGCTATGGGAATCTACATTTCTTAGTAGGGGGATTTCAATATCATCAGGAACCCGTCGAAAAAAACAATTCAAGATTCAATAATAAGTGGCCACTTTTGTTTAACGCTATTATTGAAACTTTGAATTTAAGAGAAGTAGTGATGACGGGTAGAAGATACAGGTGGGGCTAACTATGCAGACGTTCCAACATATGAAAAGTTGGACCGTATCTTGGTAACAACAGAGTGGGAACAAAAATTTCCACTGGCTTCTGTCTAGGCTCTCACCCGAGAAATCTCAGACCATACACCGCTTTTACTAGTTGGTGGGGAACCATCTCATAGAGGCAACGCTAGGAATTTTAAATTCGAGCTGGGTGGCTGACAAGGGATGGTTTCTTTTACCTGGTGAAAGAGGTTAGGGAGTCTAACAATAGGGGTAGGTCTCCTATGGAACAGTGGCAAAATAAGATTAGAAGGCTGAGACGTTTCCTTAGAGGATGGGCTAGGAATTTGGTTTCCCAAAACAAGAAACATAAATTAGACCTGTTGGCTAAGATTGATGTCTTTGACAGAAAGGCAGAGACGAGTTTGCTGTCACCTCAAAAGGTGGAGCTTAGACATCATCTCAAAGGGCAACTAAGTTGCTGAGAGAGGAAGAGATGTATTGGCTCCAATGATCAAAAGCGACAAAGTTATTGCAAGGGGGTGATAATACTAAGTACTTCCATTTGGTGGCAAATGGGAGACATAGGAAAACAAAAATTATAGAGCTAGAACAGGAAGAAGGAACTATTGTTGGGGATGCGAACTTGAAATATTATATAACTGAGTACTATAAACGACTATTTAGACCTCATATACAGAATTCTTTCTCAATGAACGATGCTTTGAGGCATGACATACCTCAAGTGTCGGAGAAGAAGAATGAAGTATTGGTGGCTCCATTCAGTGAGGAGGAGGTCAAAATGGCAGTCTTGGTTATGAAACATAACAAGGCACCTTGTCCAGATGGCTTTCCCGCTGAATTTTACCAATTCTTTTGGGAGATTGTGAAGCTAGATTTGATGAGCCTCTTTTATGAATTCCATGCTGGGAGGCTACCTATTCATAGTTTAAACTTTGCGGTAATTACATTATTATCTAAGATTACTGATGTGATCTGGATACAACAATACAAGCCTATATGCCTCTTAAATGTGTCCTTCAAGATTTTTACGAAAGTGTTAAACAATAGAATTCTAAAAGTGGCTGATATGCTAATAGGACCGTCACAGACGGCCTTCATTCTAGGGCGCTATATAATGGAAGGAGTTGTGATCCTACATGAAACGATTCATGTGTTGTGTAGAAAAAACAAGATAGGGTGATCTTAAAACTAGACTTCAAAAAAGCATACGATAAACTAAAGTGGCCTTTTATACAACAAGTTCTCAGAATGAAAGGATTCTCACCAATTTGATGTGAATGGATTTCAAAAGTCATGACTAGAGGGAGTGTTGCAGTAAAGGTCAATGATAACATAGGCCATTTGTAACATCCCAGATGTTATAAAGCAACTAAAACTTGATCATGTGCATCATTAAGCATAATCACCTAGTATTGAGTCCTAATGCAATTTATGTTTCAAGTATAACATGCATATGTTGCATAAGGGTTGTTTCATATTTTGTATAAGTGATGTTTCATTTATAGCTGTGCTATGTTGCAAATGTGGTGTTTCATATGTGCATATGCTATGTTCCAATTATTGCATGACTATGTTGCAATTGTGATGTTTCACATGTTTCATGAAATAATGTCAATAATAGTAATTAAGGTTTTGAATTTATATATGTGAATTTGCTTAAACAAATAAAAATTTGTTAAAATATACTTTGTAGAGTAAAGTATGTGCTTTCATGTGAAATAAAAGTTTAAAAATGTTTTTGAATCAAACATGCTTAATTTGAGCTCCAAAAGTTGAACTAATGCTGGGTGCCACACTTAGTCATTTTGATGGCTAAGTCCCTGAAAATCTGTTAATAAGTTCAAAGTTTGGAGAATTATTACATGAAATTTCATAAATAAAACATGTCCAATTTTTGTTCCATTGATGGGTCCTATATTTGAGCTATGATACTGCGTAATTGGTTGATGGGTATGATAGAAGGTTGTTCACTAATAAAATCCCAAAGTTTGCTAACCAAAACTGTTTATGAAAACCCTAACTGAATCTAGCTTTTCAGTTTCAGTATGCCCATGTTCCTAGCTCTTGATCTCTCGATCTGTTAATCTTTTGGTGTTGTGCCCTTAATGAAAGTTGGAGATCTATTGTTGGGGAACAACTTTTATTAAGGGAGATCATCAAGTTTCTACATGAATTTGGGAAATCGAGGGGGGAATGGCGTTGTCAGGCTGTCACTATAGCCTCGCCGGTCTAGCAGCTTCACGGCCACCGAGCTGCTTGCCGCCCATGCCGCCGCCCTCGCTTGCCTCTTCACGCGTGCAGTACACGCACCTGCTCGTGGTGGCAATGCGAAGCAGCTGCTGGCCACGTCTGGTTACTTCGCTCGTGCATCACCTCGCTGTTAAGAGCCACATTGGCCGCCGTCTCCTCCTTTCCTCTCTCTGTTCCGCCGCTAGACAACGAGAGCTCGCCGACAAAATTCGCCGTGCTTGTTTGCCCTCCATCCAATTGCTTGCGCACACAGTCCCGCGTGATCCTTGCGCGTCGTCTGAGCCCGCTCGCCTTGCCTCTCACCCCTAGAATCGACCTTTGCACCGCTTCCTGCCGTGGCGGCTTGCCATCACCGCCGAGCCCACCTCGCCGTGGCTAGGCTGCTACGGAGCTGCTCCTGCTCTCCCGCTTGTTGTGCTAGCCCCCTTATGACCTGGTGATGCTTATCGGCCTGCTTTTGACTTGTTTGCAGCATTGGAGCCGCTGGAATGCTGTTTCGCCTCCCGGTTAAGGCCGCCGCATCCGCCGTTGACGTCGGTAGCCAGCTCCACTACGTCCTCGCCTCGTCCAAGTTGCCAAACGACGTCGCGGTGAGCCTCCTCATTGTTTGCCGAGCCTTAGCTAAGCTAACTAGAGGCCATAGCGGCCGGTCCGCCGCAGTGCCGCTGCGCCTTGCGCCGTCGTGATGACATGGCCACGACCAAGCTCACTGCGAACCCTAATTCGCTCAACTAGCTACCTAGATCGATTCACCTAGTCATGGGGGTCGTGGTGGTGCCCTTGCCGCCGCCGCATACCTCGCCGGCGGCGAGCTGCACGGCGTACTCGCTGGTTTGCTCGCGGTCAAGGCGGCAGGGTCGAGTTTGACCACCGGCCCTGTGCGTCAGTGACCGTGGGTCGTTGGGGGGCAGGTGAGAAAATATTTAATCCTTTTTCGATTTTTAGAAAATACTAAATATGTGTTGATCTTGTTTAATTCATATAAAAATATAGAAGTGTGATAAAATCATGAAACTTTTTGTGTAGCTGCTTCATGATGTGCTCTACCAAGGAAAAAATGAGTTGAGCATTTTCAGTAGTTTGGTATGCTTAAAATTTACCTCTTTTAATTAGTAAACGGATCTTGCATGATTTTTATAAATAAAAATATTAATCCTATGATCATGAAACTTTTTGTGTAAATGTTATGTGCTAATTCCTGCCTTCACAAAAAGTTTGGTACTATTTTGATAATTCTAAATTGGGTAATTAATTTATGTATGTTTAAATACCTTTTATGGATTAATAAAAATAACAAATGATTTCTATAAATCCCTAAATGACTTTGAAGTGATTTTGGACTTGATTGTGGACCTTGGAACACTAAACCCCTGTGGTTCCTTGGCAACTCTTTTACTTCATTAACTTGTTAGTTAATGAATAAAATAGTTTACTGAAATGATTCATTAGTAAATACATATGAATAGGTCATGAAATGATTCTTGCTTGCCTCGTGGTTGAACTTATGCAATTTTAGTTAAAATACCTTGATTTGCTTAACTAGTATAGTGTGATAAGTGTTACCTTCTTAATAACTACATAATCAACTTGTTTATATAATAATTAATATGCCTTAATTATTAGTTCCTTATAATGGTCATGACTTAAGATAGATGTTAATCTCTCGCTAGTTCATGCTAGTGTAGTTCCTTTCATGATAGACAACTAATTGACTAGATAGCTAATAAACTAAAATGCTTTTATGATAATAACCCTAGTTCTTTGGTGAAGGAAAGTTGTACTCAACTTTCTTAACTTTATTAGGCTTCTGTTATGCACTTGTGTGTCTTTCATCATGCATCATGGCATGTAGTCCATCATGTTAAGCAAAGCATCATTTATTACGTGTAGTGCTTACGAGAGTGAGAAGACTCGTGTTGATCAAGTTTCAGAGAAGGTCCATCCACCAGTGGTGTTGGTGCCAAGTTTAGCTTTTGGATCTGATGAGGACATGACACCAACGGATACGACCATTGATTATAAGGTGTGCTTGTTCCTACATTTATATAGTAATTTTAGATACAATTCACTTGGTTCCACATGTATATGTCGTTATTTAAATGTAGGAACAAGCGCACCTTATAATCAATGGTCGTATCCGTTGGTGTCATGTCCTCATCATCCTCTCCTTGACAACAAACCGTCCTCGGTTTGAGCTTAGTTGGAGGACAGATTGTAGGTTGTAGTCAATATTGCTCCCCTTCTTGAAATTTAACCTGTTGCTTTATAACAAAACTTGGGGATCTTGACATGACATGATTATATCTATTGTAGGCCTCAAAATTATCATATTGTTGCACAACAAAAGGAGATTTCAGATTTGAACAAATATAAACTCTATGTACCATATACTCTCCTTTATTATTATATTTGTCAATAAAGTGAAATGTATATTTAGATAACTGTGACAAATTAGCAAATGTAAATTTCTTTTCCAAATTACTTAGAGCACACATAGTATCAAATTCTATATAACCCAAAGTATTTAAAGAAGACAACAATTTCAGTTCATCTTTTTCAGTAGCATTTGAAAGAAAATGTCTATTTTCAAAACAAGTACTTGGTTCTAAAACGAAAGCATCATGCTCATTCACTGGTTGTGGCATAGGTACAATAAAAGTATTGTCATCCAACTCTTCTTTATCACCAGCACTATCAGAACAATTATTTTGTGACAAAGGAAATTCAAACTTTGTGCCACTAAATGTTGCTCTATTATAGCATGAGTGGTGGACAAATTCAGCATATCATCACCAATTTGAACATTATCATATTTTGTAGCAAGCATAAAAGGATCTTCTAGTTTAGGTACTTGGTGATTTTCATTTTTAATATCAATTTCTTTGTTCTTAGTAGAAACACTCTCTTTACGAAGTTGTACAATTTCAGTCGAGTTTAAAATTTTACCATGCTCCAAAGTGGGTGTGGGAGGTGGTGGTGAAGATGCTGCTGTAGCGGTAGAAACAGTTACTCGTCTACTTATCGCAGTCTCGATCTTCGCGAATGCTTGCTCCACCCTTGCTAAAACCTGATTGAGGTTGTCGCCAATGTTGGTCTGATTCTTTTGTTGATGTTCCTGTAATTCTTTTTCTACAAGCATAGCTAGCTGAAACAACTGGTTTGTAGTGTTGAAATCTTTATAATAAACAACATCCTGAATTTCACGTCTCAAACCACCATAAAAATGACACAATTTATCCTCCGAATCCTCCTCTATCCCACAAAGAATCATGCCCTTTCAAAGCTCTGCAAAATATTCTTGAACAGACATATCTCCCTACTCTAAGAGCTTCTTACGCAAATCTCGTTTATACAAAACAGGAACAAATCTATCATGCATTGCTTCTTTAAGTCTATCCCATGATTGAGGTTGTTGATGCAAATTAGCTAATTGTCGCCACCAGATTTGAGCAAAATCCTTGAATCTACTAGTAGCAAGTTTAACTTTATGTATCTCATGAACTAGGTGAGAATTAAATTCTTGTTCTACAGTCATCTCCCAATCTAAATATGTTTCTCCATCATAAGATCCAATAAAAGATGGTATGGTAAATTTACCTCTTATACCTTGATGATTATAGTCAATATGTGATGACGGATTGTTTGTCATGCGGTCCATCCTTGCAAACATCTAGGCCATGATTTCCTGCAATTCACTCTTAAACAAAAACACGTTGTTTGATAACGTTAGAAATCAAAATAAATTCCTATAAACTATTATATGTGTCGGTGGAAATACACTCTCACACATCTAACCAAATTCTTACAAGGTTCTTACCAACGTAAAGCAGTAGACGGTACAACCGATGGCTGGTTCATGATACTTGTGAGGGCGTGGCACCAAGATTGCAAGGATCTTTTTCTGTACTGATCTGAAGTATATATGTGGAGTTTAGAAGGCACAGAAAGAACATATATATATATATATATATATATATATATATATATATATATATATATATATATATATATATATATGGCACACAATTCAGGAACAGATAGCAATATTGAATAAATGTCCAGAGCACTTGTCCTAGTTGCTGGCCTATACGTGTTCCTACACCAGTTGTGACAAACAAGAGAGTGAAACAAGTATGAAAGGTAGCAACGGAAATACGGACAAGATAAAAAGGCACCACAAATAATAGAGCTATTGAGGTGTTCCTTATGTGCTCCCTTTTCTTTTATCTTCTCTTTTCTTTTACTATTTTTTTCTTTTCTTTTTTTTGTCCAAACTTTTTTTTAGATTTTGCTCTTTTGATATTTTTTCTCATCAAGAATCACACAAGAACAAA
This sequence comes from Saccharum spontaneum, assembly GCA_022457205.1. Lineage (NCBI taxonomy): Eukaryota > Viridiplantae > Streptophyta > Magnoliopsida > Poales > Poaceae > Saccharum > Saccharum spontaneum. The sequence continues at coordinate 11,224,158 of CM039610.1, forward strand.
TCTTAAAAAAATTTGAGTTCAATTGGACAAAAGATGTGGCCTATACAAATTCAGGATTGTGATCTAAAAAGCTGGTCAAAACTTATGGGCCTTGAAACTCGATGTTCCTGATCGAATGTCGCAATTCTAAATTTTGCGAACCTAGCTTTGCTGGGATGAAACAGTTCTAAAATTTTTTGGCGTTCTCCATAGATATAAAATTTGCCCTGTTTTGAGTTCAGATGCAAAAGTTATGACTGTTTTATGAAAACTGCTCGAATCAGGGTTTTATGTGAACACAAGAAGCAAACTGATGATGAGACGGGATGATGGCGGATGGAGGGATCAACACAAACTAGAAAAGAACACAATTTAAACTAGCAACAAGACCTTGACCTAGAACACAAACTCAATACGGCGGACTCTAAAACTAAAATATGCAAAGGCTATGACGCGGATGGTTGTAGGACAGGAAATAAATATGGCAGTGGACTATGGAACGAAGGCAAAAATCAACTAAACTAGGGTAAATATGAACTTGATGGTATACCTTAGCTCTAAATACCACTTGATGGGAATGTGATTCCCGATCTTCCGTCAAGTTCAAGATAACTATCGATTTGGTCGGAAGCGACACACCGATCCAGCTCCAGATCACAAAGACCCGAACCCTGCAACCTCAGCACCACGTCTCCTCTGGTTATCAACCGTGTCACAATCCAGTTGACCTCGCCACGAAGGCTAATCCCTACTGCGAATCGAAGAACACAAGCAAGAACAAGATAAAACGCAACTTAATTGAAGTGACAATTACAGATGAATGATTAAGCACTCGAAGTTGGGGTCTCGCAAACCGATAGATGACGACTGTCAATGGACAGAATGATCTAAGCAAAACCCAAACCCTAACGTAGGCGGCGGCTACTGATTATAAAGCCTAAGGGGCGTCCAAGGACCCCCACTCACGTCCCTAAGGAGTCTAGTACATGTGGAACCAAGTGAATTGTATCTAAAATTACTAGACTCCTTACGGACGTGAGTGGGGGTCCTTGGACGCCCCTTAGGCTTTATAATCAGTAGTCGCCGCCTACGTTAGGGTTTGGGTTTTGCTTAGATCATTCTGTCCATTGACAGTCGCCGTCTATCAGTTTGCGAGACCCCAACTTTGAGTGCTTAATCATTCATCTACAATTGTCACTTCAATTAAGTTGTGTTTTATCTTGTTCTTGCTTGTGTTCTTCAATTCGTAGCAGGGATTAGCCTTCGTGGCGAGGTCAACCAGATTGTGACACGGTTGATAACCAAAGGAGACGTGGTGCTAAGGTTGTAGGGTTCGGGTCTTTGTGATCTGGAGCCGGATCGGTGTGTCGCTTCTGACCAAATCGATAGTTATCTTGAACCTGACGGAAGATCGGGAATCACGTCCCCATCAGGATCCTTCTGTGGAAACTAACCTTCTCTACAATGCAGGCAAGCCTCGGTGCATACCACCCTTCTATAGTATTTACAAATCTTTATTACACTTTATGTCTTATGAGATGTGCATTAAGTAATTAGGAGTTGGTCGAATACCATTGTTGCATGATTACCTTGATATTCCAGTATCCTTAGTTTTACCTTGCTAGTATGATAGGTCGATATCTCTAATGCTTAGTTATGCTTAGACTTCGATAGAAATTGAATGATGGTTTCATCGTTCGAGAGAATAGGTTTACCTTGATCTTATCAACTCTGGTTATGGGTTGTGACCTTTCTTGGTTATGATAATATTAAATTGAGACCAGGCGGGTGGCTTGCATCGAGAATGGAGCCTCAATGTAGTGCCTCCGTCTGTGTTGATTGAGGACCATACCGTTATAGGCCACCATGTGGTCGAGACCTTGTAGTACTAGCCACATACTCCAGTAAGTCTAATACCTCGGTTATTTCATTATGAGAAAGGACAATCACGCACTGGGAGTGGAGAAATGATGAGAGTAGCGTGTACACATCCTGTGAATCCACTAGGAGTGGTGCAGGGAGGTGGAATATTGTGCTCTAGTTGCTCTAGACCCATTCACATTTTGGAGGATCGGAGTGAGGGTTGATATATGTAGGTCTAGGACCTGCATATGTCATGTGGTAAGGAAACCTTAGCTAGGCCTAATCGATTCGAACTGTCGTGCTCCTCGGTGTAATGTAGGATCATTCCCTTTTAGATTCCTAGGAATTCCTATGCACCATAGAAAACTCTTAAACAAGGACTGAAAATATGTGAAAGAAAGATTTCAAAAGAGACTAAGCTGTTGGAGGAGTAAGATATTATCGGTAGGAGGGAGGCTTGTTCTAATTAACTCTGTTCTGAGTAGTCTTCTAATGTTCATGATGTCCTTTTTTGAAATACCGAGAGGTTGAAATATCGAGAGGGGTTTTGAAGAAGTTGGATTACTTTAGATCATGATTTTTTTTGGTAGAGTGATGAACACAAGAAAAAATATAGATTGACTAAGTGGGAGGTAGTTTGCACACCAAAGGAACAAGGAGATTTGGGAGTTCTAAATTTAGATGTTCATAATAAATGCCTCCTAAGCAAATGTCTTTTTAAATTAATAAATGGAAATGGGGTTTGATAACAATTGCTTAGAAATAAATATTTAAGGGACAAAACATTGACACATGTTCAATACATGTCCGGGGACTCTTAGTTTTGGGCTGGCCTCATGAAGGTCAAGGGAGAGTTCCTATCGATGGGCAAGTTTGATCTAGGTGACAGATCTTAAGTGCGGTTTTGGGAGGATTCGTGGATAAGACCGTGTCAACTAAAATCGCTCTTCCCTGTACTATATAACATTGTGAGTGTTGGTATTGTTTAACAACACAGCTAAATTTGCAAGCACACGGATACCGATGTAGCTTTCACCCGGGAGTATTCTAGAGTATCGATTTCCATGAGGAACGCGAAGTATTCTAGTATGAATCAAGGTCATCTAATGGTAAAGATTGAAAAGTGTTTTTGTGGGTAGAGAGGGATTTTCTAGTCTTAAATTAGATAACTAAGGATCAAGTTACTATACTTACTTTGGAGCAACAATACCTTTCCGACTCTCGAAAGAGGTGAGAAAAAGGTAGTCGGGGGAAGGCTGCCAAAAAGCTCTATGAAACGCCAATCCTAACGTGATGGATTACAATGGCCTGACAAAGCCGTCACCTCTGGGCTACCACAACTAACCGTGTAAGATTAGGCGCAAACTCAAGTAAACTCTAGCCTAGACACCACGTCTACACTAGGATTTACTACTCTAATCACAATTTATAATTAGAGCACTCAATGCAAGTGAAGTTCCCGTAAATAGAATAGAGTAAATATTGAACTCAATTAATTAGGGTACTTAAAAATACCAATAGAAGAACCTAAATGTAACTCAGAGATGAATCAGATCTATAGAGGTACAAAGTCGAGAAGAATCCGACAGATCCGGCTTCTCATATCTCTCTCCTCTCCTCTCTCCCTATTTTCTCTATAATTCAACTAGGCGAGAATCACCTAGAGGGACACTACTACAATTTGTGTATGAATAATGAAGCTCTGGAGCAAAGGGTGTGTAGATGTGTGCCTCTTGGAGGGGGTTTGGGCGTCCTTATATAGGCCGAGGTGGAGTAGAGGGCAAGAAATCGCCACATCATCAATCCACGTCACATTCTTTGGTCACCATCAGATCAAACTGACCTACTTTGGGCGGTGGAGATCACAGAGATCACTTCTAGAAAGTTCCCAACCGACCTGCGAAGAAAACCGGATGAGAACCGGTCATTTGGACCTCAAACCGGACCCGAACCTGTCGACTGTGCGCTATTATGAATTTTCTGAGAAGAAACCAGCCTTTCGGCCAGCTGGGCTGGGCAGCTTGAGCGGCCCAGTCACCCCCAAGCGCACACTTGCAGCAAAACCGACGCAGTGGCCTATCTCCTGCCGCCACGTGTCCCTGAGCCGGCCGCCTCTCGCATGCTCCCTCCTAGCAGAAGCGTGCGTGCATGCCTCATCGCCCACCACGCATCGCCATCCCGTAGGCGGCCTCCGTCGTGGGCTCCCCATCAGGGCACAGCTGGGCCCTGCCTGATCCCCGCTGCGCTGTGCCTAGTGCCACGTGGCCTCCCATGACTGGATGGTCAAGTTGCCTGCCCCCTGCGTGGGATAGCTGGGTCCCGCCTTGCAGCCATTGTCGGCGCCCAGCGCTCTCCCACGCGTGCGGTCGACGCTGGTGGCCAGCCGCTACCGACACGTGGCCGCCTGTGAATGGCCTGCATGGCATTATGTGAGGTGGGCCCCGCCCGGTGACGTGGATTTCTTCTTTAATTTGCGAAATTAATATTTTTCTCTTCTGAGCTCCAAATATAGCAAATAATATATCCATTTCGATCATCTCAATGAGCTTTTCGCATTGGTGCGCTCCAATTCATCATTTGAGATAGTTTTATTCAGTGAAAAACTAAATATTCCTGCAAGACAAGTGAGAGCAAAACAGCTCGTGGAACTGGTTAGAATCAAACCTATAACTATAGTTTGTGTGATTCATTTCATGTCAATTTATGCAATAGTTGATGGTTAGATTTAGAGTTTAATGACCGTCAACAGTGAGGAAAAAGTGCATCTATAAGGTCAGTGTTGTCTACGACACCGTTAAATGTAGCTTTCAGGAGATCTCTGATGGGTGCTAATTTGCGAGCGTGGCACGATATGGTGGCCATAGTTACAGATGTACACCTAACAAACTAGAGAGATCGTTTTGTGTGGGGGCTACATCAGAATGAGTTGTTTTCAATCAAATCCATGTACAGAGCTTTGTTAGGAGCAAAAGCTATACCGTATAACACTTTAATATGGAAACTTAAACTACCTCTCAAAATTAAAGTCTTTATGTGGTACTTATACAAGGGAGTAGTTTTAACAAAAGATAATTTAGCGAGACGGAAGTGGCAAGGAGATAGGAAATATTGTTTCTGTTCTTCAAATGAGTCTATACAACATTTATTCTTTGTTTTTATGCTAAATTTATGTGAAGAATTGTTCAGGTTTCCTTTAATCTAATACCTTCAACTAGTATTCACAATATGTTTACATACTGGTTGGGAGGGATAAATAGGAAAACAAAATCTCAAATTCTTGTAGCTGCAAGTGCCGTTTGTTGGGCGGTTTGGTTAACCCGGAATGACATTGTTTTTGACAAGGCCATAGCACCATCTTATTTGCAGGTTATTTTCAAGGGGGCTTACTGGATTAGGTCTTGGTCCCTACTACAGAAGGATGATTGCCATGTGATGAAGATGGGATGCAGGACTATTGAGACAGTCGCAATGGAGCTGTTTGCAAGACACGGCTAGAGATTTAGCAACAAACTTCTTTTTTTAATTGTGGTGTTTGAAAACTTTTTTTTGCTATCACTATGGCTCAAAACATTATTTTTTAGATTCCCAGGACAGTTTGACGCTTACTTGTAATTAGGAATAGCCATATGCATTGGTCGATGCAGAAGCTGGGATATTAATATATTCTCTTTTCTAAAAACAACAAAATTTGTGTAAATGTACACCTATCACTAAAATGGACAGACTTCAATTTCATCAATTCAATCGGGAAATTTCACCTACAACCTAAATTTGCATAAATATACGACTATGACCAACTGAAATGGACAGACTTTAGCCTCATTAATTCGATGGGGAAATTTTACCTACAGCCTGTTGAATCTGGACAGACTTCAATTTCACTAATTCAATTGGAAAAATTCACCTACAACCTGTAGTATAGGTTGTGTTTCTTTTCTAAAAAAAAATCACCCCACAACCTAACTGAATGTCTTGTCTGGGATTGCAAGCAGCCACAAGTCACACTGCCATGGGGGGATGGCCCGACGTCGTGGATGCCGAGGCGCGCCTAGGCTCCAACGCCATCCCCTCAGGCCCGGACACGGCCACCCCTCCTGGCGCACGAGCCCAACGCTGGCTAACGTCGGGGCAACCAACCTGCTGGGAGACGCGACGATCATGGCTGCAATGGACACTGTCGACCGTACTCCATCACCTCAGACGATCTCAGCTGATAGAAGCCTCAAGTACTTCATCGAGCGAATCACAAAGATGATACGGCCCACGGCGGACGTGCACTGCCCACGCTCCCCATGCGAAGCAAGCGCATAGCGGCGCAGAGCATAGCTCATATCTCAGCATCCAAGCGAGGTTAGTATCTGGTCATAAAGCGCCTAGGACTAGCCAGCGGGATTTCGTCTTCATCGACGCCGGCCAAGAAGGCGTACGAATAAATTTTCAACGGTGACCCCGTGTGTGTATATATATATAGCGCGGCGCAGGTGGCTGAGATCTGAGGCTTGTGTTTGGGGGGGGGCGAGGGCTCGGGTTCGTGTGGTGGGCGAGATGAAGTGGTGATTGGTGCGGTGTGGGGGGTTTAGTTGGGTTATACTCCCTTCGTGTTGGTAAAAGAAGTCGTTTGGACAAGGTTTGGGTCAAACATTGGGAATATAAATCATGAATAACTTTTAAGTTATTGAGTTTGGAAATGTGAAAACTATATGAATAGATTTGTCTTCAAATATACTTTCATAAAAGTATACATATATCACTTTTAAATAAATATTTTTATAGAAAAATAAAATCAAATTTATGCTTTGGAGACTGTGTCGTTGTCTAAAACGACTTCTTTTACCAACATGGAGGGAGTATATATATATATATATATATATATATATATATATATATATATATATATATATATTACACCGTAGCTGGCTGTAGAATATGGTATTCTGTAGCCGGATCAAAACTCACGAGACCAGCGCACCAACTAAGCCCGTCCATTCACGTTTTGACTCGGCTCGACGTGGTCCCCTTCGTTACTGATTAATACACGCATGATTTTTTTTGACTCACGCATGCACTGATTTCACTTCCTCTGATTTTGCTCTTTCCTTTTCCATCGCCCATAGTAACAATTTGCCGAAGCTACCATCCGTGGACTGGAGCTCCCCAAAACAACACAAATCCTCGACGGCAACGCTAGGAGTGGCGCCTCCTCCCTCACCGGCGGCCGAGCTGCTTCTTCCCCACGGCTGCGGCGGATCCTCATTCCAACCAGCAGCCACGATTGCTTCGCCCTCGTGCGCCCCCGCCTCGCGCGGATGAGGTCCGGTGTCGGCGCGGCCCGACCCGCATGCACGGGGCTCCCCGGTGGCGACGCGACCCGCCTCACTCGGATGGCAGCCCCGGCGAGGGAGCGACAACCTCGCGTGGATGGTGACGCCGACTACGGAGTGACTCACCTCGCGTGGATCCGTCGGTAGGAGGTGGCGGCATCCTCCTTCGTGGAGGCCCTCTCTGGTGGCGGCGGCGGCGCCCGTCTCCCAGGCGGTAGATCTGGCATCTCATTGACGCGGATCCAGATCCACACCATGGCCTTTACGGCAGCGGCGGCGGCCCTCCATGGCTATGTCGGATAGCTCGTGTCTTCCCTGCACATCCACATCAGGCTAGCGGAGATAGGCTATTGAGGTGATTTATCTCATCCATGTATATTTTGTCTTCCCTGCACACACTCTTGATCTAATCAGGCATCTCAAACTAGGTTGCATGCATGCTGTTGATCTAATTTGTTATCTCAAACTAGGCACGTATGTTTCAGTATGATTCTAGCAAGTTTAGGTAGTGAGTAGTGTTCCTTTAGTCAACCCAATTTGTGCGGGTCCAAATAGTTGAATGCCTTGCCCCTGTTTAGTAAAATATCTAATTTTCTACCACAAAATTTTCGTACTTATTTGTATCCAATAAATCATATACATCAATCTCATGGTAAGCATTGCTGTCCTATGATAGTTTTGAAATATAATATAACTTACACTGATGGTAAATTTGATCGTTCTTATTAATTTTGTCATCAATCTAGTACAAAATGTTTACAGTATTCTTGTAAATTCTTACATTCATAGTACACATTTCTCGTAAATATAAGTGTTCTTATGTTCAGGTAATATAATAGAAAATTCTCGTAAATATTCTAAGTGCAAATTCTCGTAAATATTCTTAGTATCAAATATTTGTAGTATTATTGTAAATGCTTATATGCATAGTATATGTTTGTGGTAAATAATTCTGCAAAAAAATGTAGTAAATATATTGTCGTAACTACATTCTAATTTACCATATCCTAATTATGATATCATGCTATTCGATTTTTTGTAACTATTTCATGATAAGATCTTGTAATTTGTAACTAGTATCATTATAGTAATTTGTTTTCTTAGAATAGTTTAGCAATATATTTTGGTAATTTTTACTCCTAAGTATCATCTAACACCATTCAAGTTATCAAAAATATTTCCTACTCCAGTGACTAGTTACTATAATAATGTTGAGTTATGGTAATTCTCCCTCCAAATGACCGCAAAAAAGTCTACTTACTGCCAGTTAGCTAATGATAGTTATTCAGATGTTTAACAAGAAATATTTGTAAATTTCTCATATTATTTACGGTTATTCCTTTCATGGTGATTTTTTTAGGAGAAGGGATCTCCTTGCCAATTGCAACGGAGAAGCTCAACTCTAGTGAGGATGCATGCACCATGCAGGAAAATGTGCCTCGATCAGTTCAAATTGTCTCAGCTGCTCTTCTGTACATGTAGTACCTCTCCAAAACACAATCAAGAAGCTTCCTGAACTTGAGGCACAAAGGCCTTGTCTTGGCATTCGTAGCTCATGTTTGGTGTCAAAATAAATAGTCGTACTTATGTATTTGATGTACATTTGATTTGAGCCCGTTGTAAGAGTTTTGATACATAACGGAATGCTTTTTTGCACTATATTATTATTTTGGGATTAGCGTGCATAGTGGACACGACACCATAACAAATTATGGTAATCTTAACTGTGGTGATGATGAAATTATTGTAAATCCAACTATTGTAATTTGAGTTCATTGTGGTAACTTCAGCCGTGGTAACACGATGACACGATTGTGGTAATTTCAACTATGGTAACTAGATGACACTGTTGTGGTAATTTCAATTATGGTAACTTACATGTTTCGTCAATTTGGATGATTGAATGAGATGGCAGCAACTCAGTGATACCATTATGGTAAATTCAACTATGGTAACTGGATAGTGCATTTGTGGTAAATTAAACTACTATATTTGGCATCTATTTATCGTAATTGCCCTTGACACATGCAAGCATTGACATGCGCGTGCTCGCTGGAATCGTGGATAAATGTGCTGATCACTAGTGTTTGCCATAATTACCTCTAATTAATGCGGCTCCTATGCGCATGCCTCGGTGGGCTTGCCAGGGACGGACCGGACCACGTAAATCAGACCTGGCTACAGAATAACATATTCTGTAGCCAGCTACGGAGTATACTCTATAGCTAGCTACAAAATAAGTTATTTTGTAGCCACCTCTATTTACGATAATTTTATATACTAATTTACGACAATGTCACTATATATTTATGATAGTTAAATTACTATAACACATAAGAATATTTACTATAATGTTATAGTAAATCACATAGTAAGGAATTACTGTAGCTGGCTACAGAATACCTAATTCTGTAGCCAGACCCAACATACGTGCCAGCGAGCGGTCCCCCACCCACCCAGTCCCACCGTGGCCTGGTACTCACGTTTCATGCTGCTCGGTTTGGCTCCAATCTCACATGCGGCTCGGCTTGGCATCGAATCCCCTAATCGCGTATTCGCGTTGCCTTCTTTTCAGTTGCAGCGTACAAGAAACATGGCACAAAACTCGCTCTATCTGCCGCCGTCAGCGACCGCTGCATAACTCGCTCCGTCCGCGGCCCTCGTATCCCTGCAGTGTGCTGCAGTTTGCCGCTGGTATGATCATCCATCGCCATTGTCCTGGTTCCATCCATCGGTGGGCAACGGCCTCGCCGCGTCGTAGTTGCCGCGCGCAGGTCCTGGCACTTGTGCAATCCGGCTATATCTCCACACAAGCCCGTGGAAGAAGCTAGCTACCGAGGTGAGTATAGCTGACAAAATCCTATGTATTCATCAAACTCCAAATCATAATAATCGTGTCCTTCGTTCGCCACCAGACGCGCCGCTGGAGAAGATTCGTGCGGGCCACATCGCAGCTTCAAATAGGACCTGGTCGTCCATGCCAGCGGAGAGAGGATCTTTAGGTGAGCAATCCCCACATCGATGCGAACAGAGATAGGATCTCCAGGTAAGCCGCTGTAAAATCTTCATGACTCATCCAATCTCGAGCTGATTCATTGATGGGACCTCGCTGTGTGCAGGTTATCTCCGACGCTGCCCTCTACTCCGGATCTCCGGTGCAGCCTTCTGCTTTTCGACAATGGAGCGGTCCTGTCGTCCTGATCTTCCACCGGCGACGTGCGTGCACGGCCATCCACATCCGGCAGTGGAGAAGGTTCTGTACCGACCAACCAACTTCGTCAAGTCTTGGCCAGCGGTGTCCCAGCCGTCCCCATCCAGAGGCAAGCGAGGCAGCTTCTCGAGATGAGATGTGCCAAAATCCATGTACTCATCCAATCCGACTATCAGTGATTTTTGATGCTACATTTGCATGTCACTGTTGTTTCTATTATACATCTATTCTATTTCTTTTTCAGCGTCGTTTCATTGATCTGGTTTGGCGTGAGCAGCATTATTATAGTAATTATAGTAATCAAATACTCAACAAGGCATAAAATTGTGGTAACTTCCTACTCAATATAATCCGAGCAATAGGAATTATGGTAATTACCATAGTTTCCGAGCATGAGTTCAACATGTAGCTATTAGAATTATCGTAAATTTATCATGGCACATTGGCTTTATTATTATAGTATAACCATACTCACAGTGTAAAATTGTTGTAACTTCCTACTCAAATTGTAGTCGGAACAACAAGAATTATGGTAAAATTACCAGAGTTTCCAAGCATGAGGTCAACATGTAGATAGGTTCACGTTGCATTCTCGTAAGACATGTGCACTTCTGTACCCTTTTGCATGGATGCCTTGACGTACACTTGCATTATCGTAATTCAATTTCTTGTCAAAAAAATGTATATAATACGTATGCTATCGTAACCCTTGCATGCACGCGACAGTACGTAATAATCCTAGCTTGTTCTCGTATCGTGTTCATATCTACATATATCCTTGTGGTCCTCCTTTAATCCGCACCAAATTTAATTTAAATCTATATCTATACCTAATCTATATCTATTCTATACCTAATAATAAAGAGACAAAATTTCCGCCAAGAATTTTCTTCCACCTCTTTTTCTTCCACTCCGGATTCTATTCCAGTCCGGGTTGTCCTCCAGTCTAAATCAAAAAGCGTGATATGGAGTCCGATTCCAAAACGTATTCTTAAAATAACCTAGATACCTATGAATCCTAATAATCCAAATATATCTTAATCTCAATAAGAATTTTATTTTAGTCCAACTAAAAAATCAAAAGAGTAGGAATATATTCTAATATTAAACCTCAACAAGTATATTTTTTTCTGTTTTTCCAGGAACCTTGAGACTGTGCGTTAGGAAGAAGGATGAGTTCTGGGCAGTCATAATTTTTTTCGATTTCCAAGCCAAATCCTTGTCAGACAGAATGTTTCCTATTTCCTTTTCCTTCAGATTTGTTTCGATTTCTTTCTCTCTTTTTCTCCGGTTCCAGTTACGTATGGGACGGTGTAATATTAAGTGGGGAAAAGAATCAAGAATGATACCCTTCAAATAAAAGAAGCTAAGAACCCGGGAAAGTCCTCCTACACTAATCAACAACGGCATCACCGTCAAAGCGCCACCGCCTGCTGCGGCGCGATGTCCATCGCCACAGTTCTCTTTGAATGAGAACATGAACAACGCCTCGCCTATACTACCATGCGAGAGCCGCTGATCCAGCGCCACGGTGTCCAAACTCTATACTAGGTGACTGCCATGAGCTCTGGGATGATGAGCTCCATAGCTGCCGCCGCATCGAGCTAGACCGAGAGGAGCCATGGCGGCCACGCGCAACGGACTCACTATGGGCCGTAGCATGTAGCACGCCGAGGAGTGGCATGACGGCTTGGCGCTCAGGCACGTCTTGGCGATGATGACCATTGCCTACACCTCCTCCAGGTGGTTCTCATCCAGCAGGAGTAGTGGGTCCATGATGTCAGCTATGCTCATTTGGTCGCCACCATTGATGTGGTTCAGCATGTTAATTTTTATGAAACAGGAGGGGTTCACACCCCTACTGAGCTTTATTGAAATTTTTAAAAAGATGTACATGTTCTCCACGTACAAAGCTCAAGAAACGGGTAACAAAGAAAATCAATAAGAATACACAAAAGCATCTAGCCATAAATCTATATGAGGATGTAGCCACTGTCTCGAAAGCCATTCTTTCGAGGCCACGTCATTTCATCTGCTGATGCCAAAGTTGCTGGTCACGACCTCTAGCAGCAGCTTGCGGAAGCACAAGACGACATAGGAACAAGTGGCAGGTGGACGTGTCATTTTTGCAAGGTCATAAATGAGAAATTTTTTAAAAGCTTCTATCCATAGACAAAGCCCTCATTTGTTCTAAATGGCTTTGTCCACATTTCTTCTATAATAATAGTAAAATAATATGGGGGCTTTGTCCATGGATAAAACTTCTATACATGGACAAAGCCCCCCAAGTTTTTAAAATTTTTGACACTGGAGTGTTTCTGTCCTTCGAATTTATCATTAAAATTTGGTAGCCTTTTTCCTCCCGTTGCATCGCACCTCCGATAATGACGAAGGCATCATCGTTCGCTTTCCAAACAGCTTCTGCTCTACCCTCACCGGCATGCAGACTGTCAACGAATCCTTGGTAGAGGTCGGCCCTAATATCATCTTGATGGTTGCGTATATAATCCAATCGAGAACTCTCGATCTTGATGTACGTGTCAACCACAAACTGCTGGAAAAGACGCTTGTCATAAGGTATGGGATTAAATATTCCTAGTCGCATCTGAAATTTGTAGCAGTAGTAGTTATGCATAGACACACATAATCTACGAGGGGAGTCTAGAAAAAATAAGAATGAAATTAGCATTGTTTGTAGAATAACCATTGAGGCATATAAAAAGTATTAAATAAATAATTAAATAAGAAGAATAACAAACATGTTTCTTCTTCTGAACCACTATGGGCCTTCCGAAGGGCGCGGTATGCGATAACATCCTCCATACTAATTTCTTTTTTTTGGGATATCCATGTGCCACCCGAGCTCACCCATTGGAAAGAATATAGGGTATAAAAGAGCATCGTAACATCCATGATACGAGGGGATGTCGTGTTTGCTTCTATCCTTCCCATATAGGACAATACTATTTTGGAACTGACTAAGGAGTTCGCTTCCCTCGATCCAAACAACAGCCACCTTTGAAGCTAACGGCACGTTGTATGTTCTCTGGTCTAGCCTCTGGTCAAGGTTCAATGTGATACGATAGTCCTCGAGGTGTTCAACTTGGCCCATACTCCTAAATTGTTGTGAGTATAAGTTGTCACGGAGGATGGTCACAAGCCTCTCAATAACTTCATTGTCTTTTTGACGCTGCTCTTCACGACATCTTCGATATCGGTGATCAAGGCTGGGATCATCATCATAGAAGTAAATCTCAAGATGTCTTGATTCCTTACCATCTTCTTTCCCAAATAACCTTATGTTATGATAGATCTGGCCGTGTGCACGGAAGATGTATATCCCACTATTTCTCATGCTTGCAGTAGCGCTATCAAGGCGACAGTATAAAGAAGTAAAAGAGAAATGGCCATTGAAAAACCTGATGTTATTACGAAAGTGCCTAGCATCTGCGTCGGCACTTGACCAAAGCCTTATCATCTCATCAGGTATGTCTGGTGCATTAAGCTCGACCTTTCCACCACGGCAACAGAACCCACGTGGTTCATGTTCAAACTTTTGCACCATAGTGAGGACAATCTGCGATAGGTTTTAGCATATGCGTATCTGTAGGCATGTTACTATACACCTTTTCGTATGGGTCAGGTATTTCAGGGATAAAAGTTGTGTCTTCCTCAAAATTTCCGCCAAGTATTTTCTTCCACCTCTTTTTCTTCCACTCCGGGTTCTATTCCAGTCCGGTTGTCTTCCGGTCTAAATCTAAAAGTGTGATATGGAGTCCGATTCCAAAACATATTTTTAAGGTTACGTACCTACAAATCCTAATAATCCAAATATATCTTAATCTCAATAAGAATTTTAGTCCAACTAAAAAATCAAAAGAGTAGGAATATAATCTAATATTAAACCTCAACAAGTATATTTTTTTTTGTTTTTTCTAGGAACCTTGAGACTGTGTGCGTTAGGAAGAAGGGTGAGTTCTGGTCAGTCATAATTTTTTTCGATTTACGAGCCAAATCCTTGTGAGACGGAATGTTTTCTATTCCCTTTTCCTATTCAAATTTGTTTTGATTTCTTTCTCTCTTTTTCTCCGGTTCCAGTTACGTTTAGTCATGCTTTCTTTTTTCCATTCTGTTTTCATTATTTTTCACATCACATTCAACTAAGCGTCACGTGTTTCCATTATATTATTTTTACTTTTCATGGTCAAATAAATGTTAATGTGAAAATAAAAACAAGTATATAAATAATGACAATAAAAGTAAAGGATAAAAACAACACAATATATAGGTTTCGAACTCCTAACTTTTCACTAACAAATAAATATTTCTACAACCAAATTACTAATGTATTTTTTATTAAACACAAACTAATATTATTATATCCCGATCCAGTCGTTAGTCCAACTAAATAAATGTGCATCTTGTATGTATGCACCAGTGCAATCCTCGACAATGGAACAATGTGAAAAATAGAAAGAGGCATTCTGTTATAATCATCAGACATACTAACATAATTTTTTTGTCATGTCGAAACACGGATGAATGCATCAGACATGAACAAAATATACACACATGGGACGGTGTGATATTAAGTGGGGGAAAGAATCAAGAATGATGCCCTTCAAGTAAAAGATGCTAAGAACCCGAGAAAGTCCTCCTACACTAATCAACAACGGCATCACCATCAAAGTGCTACCGCATGCTGTGGCGCGATGTCCATCGCCATGGTTCTCTTTGAATGAGAACATGAATGACGCCTCGCCTATACTACCATGCGAGAGCCGCCGATCCAGCGCCATGGTGTCCAAACTCTACACTAGGTGGCTGCCACGAGCTCTGGGATGATGCGCTCCATAGCTGCCGCCTCACCGAGCTAGACCGAGAGGAGCCATGGTGACCACGCGCAACTGGCTCACCAGGGCCCGTAGCATGTAGCACACCGAGGAGTGGCGTGATGGCTTGGCGTACAGGCACATCTTGGCAATGATGGCCACTGCCCACACCTCCTCCAGGTGGTTCTCATCCAGCAGGAGCGGTGGGTCCTTGATGTCAGCTATGCTCGTTTGGTCGCCACCATTGATGTGGTTCAATATGTTTTTTATGAAATAGGAGGGGTTCGCACCCTTACCCAGCTTTATTGAAATTTTTAAAAAGATGTACAGGTTCTCCACGTACAAAGCTCAAGAAACAAAATAGGTAACAAAGAAAATCAACAAGATTATATAAAAACTTCTGGTCATAAATCTATATGAGGATGTAGCCGCTGTCTCGAAAGCCATTCTTCCGAGGCCACGTCGTTTCATCTGTTGATGCCAAAGTTGATGGTCATGACCTCTAGCAGCAGCTTACGGAAGTACAGGACGACGTAGGAACAAGTGGCACGTAGACGTGTCATTTTGCAAGGTCATAAATGAGAAATTTTAAAAAAACTACTATCCATGGACAAAGCCCTCATTTGTTCTAAATGGCTTTGTCCACATTTCTTCTATAATAATAGTAAAATAATATAGGGGCTTTATTCATTGATAAAACTTCTATCCATGGACAAAGCCCTCGTATTATTTTAAAAACTTCTATGGATAGAAGTTTTGAAAATTTTTGACACCGGAGCGGTTCTGTCCTCTGAATTTACCATTAAAATTTGGTAGCCTTTTTTCTCCCGTTGCATCGCATGGGCATATTTACTAGTAATAACAAAGAGGCAAAATTTCCGCCATAATTTTTCTTCCACCTCTTTTTCTTTCACTCCGGGTTCTATTCCAGTTTTACCCCTATTCCAGTTCTATCCCTAATAATTAATAATCTCACGTAAGAGTTAGCCCCCCTCCCCCCACATACGGCCATGGAGGACCAGCCTCTCGACGCCATGGTCGGCCCTTCGCTTCCCCTGGCTGTGGCCGTTGAAGGCCAGATAGCTACTGCAAAGCGGCTGGCCGCGCGTGCCCGAGACGACCTGGCTACGATGGACGGGGACCTGGACGCGATGGACGCCCGAGGCCTACCCGCACCGATCGCTCAAGGGCTGGCAGCGCCCATTGACGATGTGGCCGAGCCCGAGGGCTCCATGCATGGCGAAGCTCCAACGCCGGCCACTACTATGTGCAGAAATTTTAGCAAAAAATCTAGGCGACGGCGGCGAGCCAGGCAGCAAGGGCGGCGGTGGCGGCCAGGAAACCTGCCCAGGCAGCGGTCTCCGCCATCAGGTACCACAGGGACAGGAGGAGCAGTTTCGGCAAATACAAAAAATTTCTTGAGTCCGACACCAATACAAAACAGGATACAAATTCTTTGCCATGGCAGCAGACGACCTGGGCGATGACTACAGCGAGCCCCCGCCAGCGCCGCTGTTCAGGCGTTGGACCTCTCGTCGTACTCCTTCTACCGTGCGGGCATCGCCGAGTTCGTGGCCACGTACCTCTTACTCTACGTGACAGTGCTGACGATGGTGATGGGCGTGAGCAAGTCCCCCTCCAAGTGCGGCACCGTGGGCATCCAGGGCATCGCGTTGGTGAGCCTCAGCGCCACCATCATCTACGACAGCACGGGTGACACGACCACATAAGTTTGGATATCAACCGTATACATACATGGATGGTGCCTATTAGACTAATCAAAATTATTATCTTCTGACGATTATTGCAATGCTTGCACTGGATTGTGGCAGTGGATCTTCTAGGTGGGGCTATTCGCCAGAGCAGCGCTTACGGTGGTGTACCACTAGATCGTCATCAGGGCCATCCCCTTCAAGTCCAGTGGGTCCAACCAACCTATATGTTGTCTCAGGCTCAAAAATTGGACGGCTACTATGGAAACTGAATCAGATTTAAAAAATAGATGGGAGATCCAATCTAACTAAACACATATATCTCTATAGATCTTGTGGAGCAGAGGCAGAGCCGCCGGGGCACCTCACAAGCGCTCTGGATTGCCCGTAGCCGCCGCTCCTGTGCCCCTCGCCTGCTGCGAGATGGCCAGGGCCACCACACCCACACACATGATCGCACTGGGGTCGCCGAGGCCGATTGAAACATGAGCTCACAGTCACAAACCGTCTTAAATCAAATCAATATACTTTTCACGCCAGACATAGCACGTTCTCTGGTGACTAAAAAAATCAAATGCGCAAGCTAATATCCATGTATATGTAACCAATGAGGCAAACACCAAACCAAAGAATATAGCATATTATGCAAAAAAAACATAGAAACAAATCATGAAGCCCCAATGAGTATGTACTACTCGCCATCCACAAAACAACACGATCGAATTTGCCATATGGAGCTCCGAACAACACATAGTGCCATAGTAATAAAAAAATAAATTATTTTTAAATTTTATAAAAAATGATAAAACATAATTAACAAACATATAACATTTATATTATTCTTTACCACATGTTTAGTAGTTTTTTTCTCCCGTTGCAACGCACGGACATATTTCCTAGTTCCTAAAATAAACGTGGACCAATCAACGTGGCCTAATCCATCTGAACTATTTACAGGATTGCACATTAATTAACTTCCCAAAAATATTCTAGTAAATAGATTATTGTAACCATATGAGTTTGGAAAGGCATATATTCTAGTAAATAGATTATCGTAACAATATGGGATAGAAAGGCATGTAATCAACAGAATTCTCGTAATACCATTCGTATGGCCGTAATTATTTCCGTGCCTACCTATATTTATGTGCAGCTAATTACGCGCACCACTAAGGGCAGTCCCAATGAAAGAAACTAGTAGTTTCTATAACATAGGATATCGCACCAAAAAAAAGTACTGCTTTCCAACCCATAGTTTCTATGAGTAATAATTATTTTCTCTTTCTTCTCCTAACTCTATCTTCTTCCTCCAATGGGAGTGCGACACGAGCTCCCTAGAAACTGGTGGTTTCTCCCCAATGATGATTTCATGATTTCTTGGTGCATTGGGTCAAGAGTAGACCTGATTTCTTCATGAAGAAACCATTTCTATGATTTTTGCTCTCTTTCTTCATTAATTACGTTGTCATGTCAGTATTTTGTCTACGTGGCAAGTCATTTAATAAGAATAGAAACCATCATCAATACACCACTGAGACTGCCCTAAATACCGCCTGCATGGCTAACGGTGGCTGGCTCTGGGCGCTCGGCTTACCGCATGCATGTAGCTCGGCTAATGCGCTCGGCTAATTACTGCTGCAACTGGGCTAATGCGCTCGGCTACAGGACAGGCACCAACAAACCAACGGTGGGCTCGGTGGTTAGACCTGGCTATAGGGTATACTCTCTATATATATATATATATTGCGTGAGTTGTTCCCATGGATGGTGAGGTAGGCGCGTGCAAGGAGCGCCGCCGTTGATCGGCAAACTAGGCATAGGCCTCCTAGCGGGCGCCGCAATTTGATTTGATCATTATCCAATGTAACAGCATAGCTTACAGAACATTGTGGAGGGTCCGAGTGTCCATGTATAAATTTATTCACCCCTAGGGAGCCGCTAAGGCGTGTTGTATTCAACTTTTTCTCTACCTTAACTTAATACAAAGACGCACAAACCTAGCTTTTGCATGATCGAGAAAAAAACGATGGCTGCGGCATGCAAGGAGTTGTATGGCGCGGTGTAACACCCTAAAATTTGGCATGATTTTAAAATAGGTGAATAAGATTTATTATGCAATTTTGTGAGCATACAAACTTAGAATAATAATAATTTTTATTAATTTAAAATCAAATATAAGGGTAGGAACATGATTGAGCATTCATGTTGTTGCATAATATTTTGTATTGTGTGCACTTTTTGAAAATACAAAAGAGAAATTCAAAATCTATTTTGAAAATGCTTTGAAATATTGGAAAAGGAAAAAGAAAAGGATTTTCATTTCTCTTCTCGGTTTCGGCCCAGCCCAGCAGCAGCCCGGCAGCGCGCCCCGCCTGCCTCCCACGCGCGGCCCGCCTTTCTCCCTTCTTTTCCCCCGCGTCCGCTTGGGCCGAGCCCAGAGCGCCGCCGCGCGGCCCTGTTTCCACACGCGCGCCTTTCCTTCCCGGTTTCCGTCGCTGACACCGCGGACCCGCATGTCAGGGCGTCTTCTTCCTCCCCACGCCGCCGGATCTTCCTTTCCATGTTTGCCGACGCCGAATCCCTCCTCAAATCTTCCTCTTTCCTTTCTCGGTGCACCTCCGGGCTATAAAACCAAGGAGCCGCGCCCATCCGCCTCCATCCCATCCTTTCGCAACATCAGCTGAGCTCTCGAGACGTCACCGCGAGCTCGGAGCATCATCTCGCCGCCACCGTCCGCCTCTCCAAGCCAAGCACCACCCTTGGCCCATCATTCGACCTCTTTCTTGTGCGTGGTGAGCTCGCCATGTCCTGTACTCCCTCCTGGTGCTTTCCATTCGTTGAATGATGACCAAATGCGAGGTATCACGTTTTCCGGCCATGGCGCCGCCGGGCGGCTCGCCGTCGGTGACTGAAACGCCGCCGTCATCCTCACCTCTTGATCTGGACCGTCGGATCGAGGATCAACGGCTGAAATTAGAAGTTACCGGTTAGCTGGAAATTTTGTTAAAGAGACCCTGAACTTTTTATATATCGAACCCGCAGTCCAAGGCGTAATCCCGATTTACGTTTTCTTTTTCGTAAATCGTATTTTGATCCTGGTAACTTCAGAAATATGTTTTCACTTATTTACAGTTTTGCCATTATGATAATTCATGCGTAGAATCTCCGTTTTAACTCCGATTTGACCCGTTCAAATTGCGTTAGGTTTGTATTTACGAGCTCTACATGTTAGTAGTCCTGTACAATAGGTTTGTGACAATTTATTTTCAAGTTTGAATTAAAGTAATTATTTTTCTATAGGAAATCTTCATAAATTCATAACTTCGTCGTTTTAGCTCCGTTTTTCATAATCTTTGCGTCTGTGTGATCCTAGCAAGTTGTAGATTAGTTTTAAAGACTTTTTATCTTATTTTATTACTTTTGGTGTACTATTGTAATTATAGTCTTGTTTGTTTATACATGATTATTCTGGATGAATGTTGTTGCTGTTGTTGATCGAGTATAGACGGTAAGCAATTCGTTGGAGATCAAGAGTCTTTCTATGAGCAAGATCTTCAGGACCAGTTTGAGCAAGGCAAGTATAGCATGGGATTATCCTTGTTGTCTTATTCACAATAAACAAATAATATCATATGCATATATTCCCTTGTTAAGGATGACTTAGTGTTGATCTTATACCTTGACACCTATTATATTGCATTGAGAAGTATTGCTAGTGCTTAACATGAACTATGATCATGTAATTTGACTAATGGAATATGCAATAAACATTAAAAGATGAATTTTGATTATTGTTTAAAGGGGACTAGAGCATGGCGTTATTTTTTATGCTCTAGTTACTCTCCTTAAGGACTTATCTGTAAGCGAACATCCGGGATTTACAGTTGTTGGGCATTCTTAACGTCACTACCAAAAGTAGACTTAGTTTTCTAATTCTGATAACGGAGCCAAAAATGCCAAACCTATCCCTCATGCCACTTAAGCCAAGTTGTCATCCCCAGCATGACATGAGAGACGCGGTATTGAAATATGCATTTGCTCATCAAGATAAATAATAAAAGGGATCTGCAAGCGCACAGATTAATACCGATGTAGCATTTTAACCGGGAAGTATTCCAGGTATCGTTATTTATATTTTTACCACTGGGAAGGGATTTCTAAGTATCATGGTTGATAATGGAATGAGAATATGGAACTGAGTACACATCATTGCATGTATAACCGAGAGTATTTATCAATCTCTTTATACAGGTATAAATGTCACATTAAGTAAAGGTAAAGTGATAATGGTGACAAAGATAATTAATCTGATCATCTAGCCACATATAATAATGATAAGCACCTCAACAGATATTCTAGCAAGTCATTAGCATGGAATTAGGATGAACTACAAAGATATTCCCTAAGTTATTATTAACTATAAAGTCTAGCATATCATAGTTAGTGCAATTATACTTGGCAATCATGGTGAGAAAAGACTATATCCATGCATAGTGAATATTAGCAAGGAAGATGAAGAACATAGCAATCACTCCCCTGTAATAGTGTTGCTCTGCCTGCCCTATACACGAGAGGGGGACTATATAAGAATCAACGAAGCTGTCACTATCGCGAACTACCCCACAATCCGGCATATAGGGTGCAATCGCAGATAAATACGGTATAGACACCACGTCTACACAATAATTATCATTCACCCACTGTACACATGGATAAACGCTATACGATCCTAGGCATGTATATAATTCTAATCTAACTAAGCCAAGCATATAACTATGATAAACTAAGAACAATATAATTGCAAATATAATCAAGTAGAGCAAAGTCATAACCAATATATTGAAATAGAACAAAGTCATATTCATAATATTGAAGAACAATGATGAACAATTGAAGAACAATAGAGGAATTACCAAGAATCCTCTTGACAGATCCGGGAACCAATCGAAGATTGACTCCTTCTAGTTCTAAACCTATGTAGCTATGCTAACTAGAGATCTAGTTGATGTGGTGGCTCTAGGGCTTGATCTGAGGCTCTCCTCCTGAATTAGGGTTTAAAGTATGAGATGAGGGCCTCTCCTCCAGGGGCAGGGGCCTTGCTTATATAGCCCTTTCGGATGAATCTGGGCCGTTGGATCAAACCGACATTGATCGTGCGGTTTTCCTTTATCCTCTAGGTCGGTGGAGCATAATCCTCGAGGCGGAGCCTGATTGGCTCCGGGGCCAGGGCGGGCGCCCTAAGGACCAGGGCGGGCGCCCTGTGTCCGGCTCCGTTACGCCTCCCGTTCGTTCTCGTGGCTTCTGGACTCTTCTAGATGTAAGATAATTACGTGTTCGGTTAATATCCCGTCATTAATCCGACATGTGGGCCTTTCTTCCGTATTTCCTGATAACCCCCTGCAGAAATAGATAAACAGCAAAACTCGTGGAATTCTGTCAGATAAACCCTAAGTCTAGGTGTTGGTATCATTTGGATCCTTTTCTCTATTTATTTGATAGTTATAATTGATACTTAAGGACCGTCAACAAACTCCCCCAAGCTTACCTCTTGCTCGTCCCTGAGCAAGGAGAGACTCAGTAGTTGCTGAAATGCCTTTGAATTTCGACGGTACACATGCTTTCAAATAGAGTCTCATCTCTGAGTTAAAGTAAACTGTCAAGACTTAAAACTTACTCATTATACCTTTCACCATGGGGCTTGCAACCGTCACCTTTGTCTTGAGCGGTTAAAAGATAGAACAGTCTAGTCAAGCGCCATGTCTCTTATTCTTGATTAGCTATAGCTCTTGGAGTTTTTTTGCAGATTTTCAAATAAAACTCAGAGATTCCTTGTATGACTCTCTCAGGTCTCCCTTTTGTGGTATTTCTGGATCCTCACCAAGGCAGTAATGATGTCTGCCTTCTCTCAAAGCAAAGTATGTAGTATTTGTGGTATAAGGTAGAGTGACATTGCCTTCTCTCTCATCCTATTCTAATAAGGCTTTTGATATCTGGAGCTCATTGGTGGGAGATAAAGTATACATACTTACAAGACATTTATTGCATAGTCAAACCATGGATCCAGAGAAACAAGCCAATAAGTCAAATCAAGATGTGCATGTGTGGCGAATAAATGGTGTATGGTGGTAGTGATGATAACAATGATGAAAGTCTAATTCTACTTTTGCTCTTTTTGAGGGGTTACGTACCTTTCTTGCTTTTAAAGCTCTTGAGGAGAATGAAGTGCTCTATATTTGCTTTTTTTCCTCTCAGGTGGGTATCTTGTACCCCTAATTCTACTGTCGGACACTTGTCCATTTTTACCTCTCTTCTCACACTTTTTCTTCTTTTTTTTTCATCGAGGTTCCGAGCACTTGCTCCTTTTTATTTCCTCGTATCTTTTTCTTTTCGAGGTTCCGGGCACTTGCCCCTTTTTATTTCCTCGTATAGAGCACTCATCTCCTTAGAACAATATAGCAAGTGGTAGTAACCAAAATAGCTTGAGCATTTATTTCACAGGGGATAACAAGAATGGGAAAATATTTTTGGCTATTCTCTCCCGGATTAGGAGTAGAATAATTTTATGTGGATCTGGAGATGAAAATGAGTGGATATATGTGGATGCGTACTTCCGGAGTAGAAGCAGCATGTATGAGTGATCGTGCAAGTGAATCTTGATTTTAACCGCATGACAAGCTCCTAAGGGTCTACACAGCTTGACTACACTCAATGCTCATAAGCAGTAAAAAGTAAAGGTATGGCTTAAAGTCTAGCAAGCATGTATGTATGGTTGTGGTAGGAACTTAAACTCTCATCATACAGGAACTCATCATGTAGCATTTTAAGATTTTCAAAGATAAAATTCTCCAGAATTCTAGCATCTCTAGGAATAGATAAACAACAGCTCAACCTTCCCATATCATATCCGTTAACAACTTAGACTTTAGATCAAGTTCTCTTCCCACAAGTTCAGGTTTAGAGCAACCTTTAAATGATAACAGTTATGTCTACTTAGAGAAAGAACTTCAAATTTGAAAGTTAGGCAAAGCAACTATTCATCATATCCATGCTAGAGTTTTATTATTATCTAGATTCAGTTTAGCATAGCCACTTTATTTATTTATTAAAACACACTAAGCAAAAGATATAGGTATATATATATAAGCACAAAATCTTTATTTGGTTTTTTTCATAGTTATGTATATTTTTATTTTTATAAGGTAGAAGTATATATAAATATAAAGATAAAGATAGAAATACTTAGCAAGATAATGGAGGTGCTCTCCCCCAAGCTGGATCTTGACATAATCTCTTCTGATGTAGCTAGCAGATGGCGGAGATGTATTTGAAAGTCGGCAGCACCCTGACAGCGATTAGAATGTCCTCCGTCTGCTAGTCTCCTTGAATTCTGTGAAGCTCAAATAGACAACAAAGCTTTGTGGTACTGATTAAGTGTTAGCATAAATATCTAGCCTTTATCATGCTGAGCCTCTTTGATTTTTTTATGTTTTTTTATAAAGCAGAAGAAAATATTTATATATATATATATATTTTTATGCCACCACAGTGAATGTACTTATGGGTTTTATGCCACTCGCATACTCACATGGGGCTTTAGGGTTTTAAACATTTTTATTTTCTTTTTAAGATAGTATGAATATGATTAACTAAGCAAACTATTTAAGATAAAGTAAATAATTAAAAAGGAAAGGATAACTACCAAGTTACCTCTTGGCAAGGCGTTCGGTGTTTTTAAGTCCTCCGAACGGGACTCTTATTCGTTCAGTCGTCCTGGGACTTGGTGGATGGCGTAGTCGGTGTTTTCGGCAGCGCCTCTTCTTCATGTACAACTGTCTTTTCTTTCCATACCTGTCTCGGTGCTTTGGTCTCCTCAGGACAGTGTTGGTTGAGTGGTATGTCTTCAGATCTTACCACTTCTCCTTCATAATCTGCCCATCCGTCCTTGATGACCTGTTGCTTCTGATTGTGGTTACGCCGCCTTCTTCTTGTCCTGACCTGCTTGGATTCTTCAAATACATAGTTAGGGTCAGTAAAGTAAAGACGTACCTTCTCAGAGGGGAAGTGCATGTGGACTTCTCCAGTTCCAATGTAAATAATTGCTTTGACAGTACTAAGGAATGGTCTTCCAAGGATGATGGGTGGATTGTATTCATCTTCTCCCATGTCAATAACCTGAAAGTCTATATGGACAAAGTGATCGTCTATCTTGACAAGGACGTCAGTTACTGTACCTTCGACCTGTCGGAATGTCTGATCTGCCATCTGGAGCTGAATATATATTGGGTTTAATTGCATGGTTCCGAACAGAAGTTCATAGGTGACCTTGGCCATTATGTTGACGCCCGACCCAGTGTCGTAAAGTGTCTTGTAGAAGTGGGACCCATTAATGGAGCAATAAATGCTTGGCATACCTGGGTCGTCCTTCTTAGGCAAGAACGGTGACTTGAGTTGGCGATCTTGACCTTTGTGCACGGCAGTGACCATCTTAGCTGTCTCGGTCCATACTTGCTTCTTGCTCTTGTTCCTCCTGTTGGTCCTCTTCCTTGGTTCATATTGGGGTTGCTCTGGGATTTGTGCGGTCTTGTTCTTGAAGGAAAATGTTTCCTTCCTCCCCTTGATGTAGAAACTGATCTTGGTAGCACTAGCATAGATGACAGCTCCCGCGGTGTTCAGGAATGGTCTCCCTAGGATGACGGGAGCCCTCTCATCAGAACCGGTCTCTATCACTACGAAGTCTGCTGGAGCGTACGAGGAACCCACTCGGACACAGATGTTCTTCAATATTCCTCTCGGGAAACTCAGTGTCCTATCTGCAAGCTGCAAACACATGGTTGTTTCTAATAATGGTTGTGAAAAGAGTTTTTCATAGAGTACCCTGGGCATGATGTTGACGCTGGAGCCAAAGTCACAGAGTGCTTCTGGGAAGTCTCGCATGCCGATGGAGATTGGGATGACGGGGCGTCCTGGATCGCCTCTCTTGACCGGCAGACGGTCAGTACTTACTTCCACGATAGGGTTACTCCAGTAATCTCCTGCATCAAACATGTCTACAAGATTTGCAGATTCTAGTCCTTCCGGTTGTGATGGTATACCGGGGTTAGTAGCAGGAATAGCAGCAGCTATTTGATTCAACTGAGATTCAAT
This sequence comes from Saccharum spontaneum, assembly GCA_022457205.1. Taxonomy (NCBI): domain Eukaryota; kingdom Viridiplantae; phylum Streptophyta; class Magnoliopsida; order Poales; family Poaceae; genus Saccharum; species Saccharum spontaneum. The sequence goes on from CM039610.1 coordinate 11,250,220, forward strand.
CATTTTATTAAAGCTAATCTGGTTCTTGATGGCAGTAGAGAAATTATCCATTCTATTATTTATATTTTCTAGTATTTTATCATTAGATGCCAATTTCTTAGACAGGTTATCCATTAGCTTTCCTTGGTTGGACACTAACTCTCTCAAAGGTGGATTATTATTATTATTATTATTGAGAGAATTGTTACCTTGGTAATTACCTGAGTAGTTAGGCCTCTGTTGATTCCAACCTTGATTCTGCTGAGGACGGTTGTAGTAGTTGTTGTTATTGTTGATGTAGTTCACGTCCTCCAGCAACTCAGGACAGTGATTGCCCGAGTGTCCAGTACCTCCACACTCCTCACAAGTCATGTGGGAGTCGTAGACGTGCATGACTTCTTTCTTTTCTCCAGCTCGATCATCGAGCTTCTTCATGAGTAGGTCTAGCTTGGCAGACAGCATGTCTACTTCCTTGAGCTGGTGCATACCTCCACCTCTCTTGCGTGTCTGAGTTCTTTCTTTATTCCAACCTTGGTTGGATGCCATCTTCTCCACAAGAGCTGTGACTTGAGGTATGGTGAGTGATAGGAATGCTCCTCCAGTTGCAGCATCCATGGTTTCACGGGCACTGTTAATGAGCCCATGATAAAATGTCTGCATCAGTAGCCAGCTTTCCATTCCATGATGGGGACATTCTAGGATGTAGTCTTGGAAACGCTCCCATGCTTCTGGAACGGATTCATCATGTTGTTGCTGAAAACTTGTAATCTTCCCACGGAGAGCATTGGTCTTGCCCATGGGAAAGAATTTGGCCAGAAAGTTCGTGGAGCAGAGTGCCCACGTAGTGTTCTTCTCCTTTGTAGCGTAGAACCACTGCTTCGCTCTCCCCAACAGTGAGAATGGGAAAATGCGAAGTAGTATGGCGTCTCTGGGGACTTCAGCCATGGTGAAAGTGCTGCAGATCTCCAGGAAGTGTTGAAGATGAGCACTAGCGTCTTCATGTGGCTTCCCACAGAACTGGTTAGCTTGCACCATGTTGATGAGCCCAGGCTTGAGCTCGAAGTTGCGGTCGATCTCCCCAGCAGGTCCAGTGCGGATGTTGTCCGTAGTGGGAGCTGAGAACTCGCGGATCGACTTGTTCGCCATGGCTTCGAATTCAGTCGACAAATTCCGGATGAAACTTCGGCGGTCTTCGGATTTGGATGAAGCTTTGTGCTGAAGTGTTGACGATGTCTTCTTGAGCTTGGCTCTTGTTCTTCTGAATAAGGCTTCGGGATCGTCAACAAAGTTGTCTGGAAGATGTCTTCTATTCATGCATCACCCTGCAATAAATAATCAAAATGGAAAATACAGGGGTAAAACTGTATAAGAGAATTGATAAGCTCGATCAGATTAGTGATGCAAATGATGACTCAAAGTTCCGTATTCATTCCTACTTAGTAATCAACCTTCCCCGGCAACGGCGCCAAAAATGCTTGTTGGGCATTCTTAACGTCACTACCAAAAGTAGACTTAGTTTTCTAATTCTGATAACGGGGCCAAAAATGCCAAACCTATCCCTCATGCCACTTAAGCCAAGTTGTCATCCCCAGCATGACATGAGAGACGCGGTATTGAAATATGCATTTGCTCATCAAGATAAATAATAAAAGGGATCTGCAAGCGCACAGATTAATACCGATGTAGCATTTTAACCGGGAAGTATTCCAGGTATCGTTATTTATATTTTTACCACTGGGAAGGGATTTCTAAGTATCATGGTTGATAATGGAATGAGAATATGGAACTGAGTACACATCATTGCATGTATAACCGAGAGTATTTATCAATCTCTTTATACAGGTGTAAATGTCACATTAAGTAAAGGTAAAGTGATAATGGTGACAAAGATAATTAATCTGATCAGCTAGCCACATATAATAATGATAAGAACCTCAACAGATATTCTAGCAAGTCATTAGCATGGAATTAGGATGAACTACAAAGATATTCCCTAAGTTATTATTAACTATAAAGTCTAGCATATCATAGTTAGTGCAATTATACTTGGCAATCATGATGAGAAAAGACTATATCCATGCATAGTGAATATTAGCAAGGAAGATGAAGAACATAGCAATCACTCCCCTGTAATAGTGTTGCTCTGCCTGCCCTATACACGAGAGGGGGACTATATAAGAATCAACGAAGCTGTCACTATCGCGAACTACCCCACAATCCGGCATATAGGGTGCAATCGCAGATAAATACGGTATAGACACCACGTCTACACAATAATTATCATTCACCCACTGTACACATGGATAAACACTATACGATCCTAGGCATGTATATAATTCTAATCTAACTAAGCCAAGCATATAACTATGATAAACTAAGAACAATATAATTGCAAATATAATCAAGTAGAGCAAAGTCATAACCAATATATTGAAATAGAACAAAGTCATATTCATAATATTGAAGAACAATGATGAACAATTGAAGAACAATAGAGGAATTACCAAGAATCCTCTTGACAGATCCGGGAACCAATTGAAGATTGACTCCTTCTAGTTATAAACCTATGTAGCTATGCTAACTAGAGATCTAGTTGATGTGGTGGCTCTAGGGCTTGATCAGAGGCTCTCCTCCTGAATTAGGGTTTGAAGTATGAGACGAGGGCCTCTCCTCCAGGGGCAGGGGCCTTGCTTATATAGCCCTTTCGGATGAATCTGGGCCGTTGGATCAAACCGACATTGATCGTGCGGTTTTCCTTTATCCTCTAGGTCGGTGGAGCATAATCCTCGAGGCGGAGCCTGATTGGCTCCGGGGCCAGGGCGGGCGCCCTAAGGACCAGGGCGGGCGCCCTGTGTCCGGCTCCGTTACGCCTCCCGTTCGTTCTCGTGGCTTCTGGACTCTTCTAGATGTAAGATAATTACGTGTTCGGTTAATATCCCGTCATTAATCCGACATGTGGGCCTTTCTTCTGTATTTCCTGATAACCCCCTGCAGAAATAGATAAACAGCAAAACTCGTGGAATTCTGTCAGATAAAACCCTAAGTCTAGGTGTTGGTATCATTTGGATCCTTTTCTCTATTTATTTGATAGTTATAATTGATACTTAAGGACCGTCAACAACAGTACAACTGTGAGGGCTATATGGCTCTGGCTTTAGTCATATAGAAGGACCTTTTCTAGCTTGTTAGTGGTAACCTTTTTGGTGTAAGAATGGCTTGACGAATCGGGTATAGTGCGGCCTCTGTCCTTATGAGTATAGGCTGCGTGTCATTATGCCATTTGGAAGGGGGGCTCTACATCTGTTTGCCGAGTGAATCTAATGGCCCTAACTTATTAGACGAACTTTTGAAAGACTTCATAGTGTTTCCCTGCCTGCTCACCTTGGGAGTGTTTTGGGAGTAATTAACCCGGGCATATGGGCAACACGACTCACAGTGAAAGTGTACAACCTCTGCAGAGTGTAAAACTGTTATAACAGCCGTGCTCACGGTCATGAGTGGCCTTGGACCCTTATGGAATAGTTGATCATTAATAATGAATATGTTTTTGCTATTCGTTAATCATTTTACATGGATCATATGTTTATTGTTTATATTGAGACATCTTGATGCTATTGATATGCTAAAATTATGCTAAATAAAAGCTACTTACTGATAAACCAATGTCATTCCTTTGAGCCTCATGAACCCCATGTTACACTTGTTGAGTACGAGATGTACTTACGCTTGTTTATTTTTCTTACTTGGATAAAAATCCCGGATGGGTAACAGATGGTGCAAATAGTGACTACTACTCCTACTTCCCTGAAGATTACTAGACTTGCAGTCAACCAGTCAATGTGCCTGTGATTGGAGCTATCACAAGAGATTTATATTTTGCTTCTGCTATATTTGTGTAAAGACTATGTGTTAATAATCGTGATGTAATAACATTTGTGATGATACTTCCTTTATAATTTGTTAACTTATGTGTGATTGATCTCTGGGCACACATAAGAGTATGCATTCCATTTGGTCTTTAAATGGGTGTGACACGCGGTGACCGCGGAGAAGTGCACGGTTTGTGTCGCTGCTCCGTGTCCCGGTCGAGCTCGACGAAGCAGAGTGTGTCGGGGACGAACTTGAACTGTCTCTGCCCACATCTTGCACTATGCGCTCTCGCCACCATAAAGCCCTCATGAGTCCTTTGTCTAAGAACGTCAGAATGACATATCAATCCCAATCTTGATGGTAAGAACTCCTGTGTTCTCAGCATGTGTTTAGATTCAATTATGGAGTCTGCATATATGTTGCTTTTGTTTCTGAATTCGATAATGATACGAAGCGGGTGTTTGTCTGTCCATCCGGATGGACCGCCCCTCCCGCACTGTTCGATCCCACCAAGTCGTGCGCCCCACCCCTGCACTCGCTCCTGCCCATGCGGATTTGCCCCGCCTATGATGCGCCCAGACCATCGCGGACGGCTCCATCCATTTGCCGCAGCCGCGGCTGCCTCCACCGTGCCCCCTACCTGCTTGGACTCATTCCGCAGACTGCCTCTCCACTATGCTAGTTTACTGCACCGCCCGCCATGTTGCACTAAAAGTGTATGTTGCAAACATATGTTTCAAGAGTTTCAGTTATTTCATAGGTATGTTACAAAAGTAGATCTAGATGTTGCATATATTGCATTGTAATACACTATGTTGAAAGTGTCTATTCAAAATGTTTCATCTACTTCAGACGTATGTTATAAGTGTTTTATCTAGATGTTGCATATGTTGCAGTGGCTATACACATATGTTATAAGTGTATGTTTTAAATGTTTCATTTGTTTCAGACGTATGTTGCAGAAATGTTTCATGTTGCAAGTGTTTCATGAGCAAGCGCGGGAAGCGGGCGCATGCGGTCCCCGTGTGCGTGCCGGAAGCAGAGCGGGTGTGGGAAATGGAGCGGCACGGGAAACAGAGCAGCGTAGCGTGGTGCGGGAATAGAGCGGCGGCAAAGCGGGTGTGGGAAACGAAGCGGCACGAGAAACGGAGCAGCGTGGTGCAGGAATAGAGCAGCGCGGGTGTGTGGGCGTGCAGCAGGCGCAGGCGTCTATCCGAACATGTGGGCGCTAGCCACGCCGTTAAGTTCCTTGGGAGATATTTCTTTCTGTTTTGTAGGAGATAGTTGCAGCAGAGCAAAGGTTTAATTCAAAGGAGGCAGAGGAAGAGGCAAAGAAGGTACCTGCCAAAATTTTTACTGCTGGCCTGCCTGATGTTCGCACATCACAATGGAGCCACAAGATCCTAAAGTGGTTGCTCCAACTCCTTAACTAATCACAGCTATCAAGGCACATGCATTTTCACGTAATATTATGAAGACAGCATGCTCATGTGCCCACAAGTTCAAATAGAGAATCCTGTTAGTTTAGTTTTGCATTGAAAATAATTAGGTTCCAATTCTTTTCCTACCTTGCAAGGTATTCTCTTTCTGTTCCTATTGTATGTTTTAACCAATAGCCCAGCTCGTTTTCTTTATTGATAATTGTTGTATATTTGTAGGCTTCTATTGAAGCTGCAAGGCTAGAGCAGGTAATGTCCTATGACTTTGTTCTCATGCTTTTTGTAGCTTTGGCTACTAACCATGTACTGATAGCTTCTTTGTGGATCATCGTGCTCAAGTATAAGCACTGGTCAAGTTCCTGCTGAATTTGCAATAAACATGGCTGAAGCTTCAGAGGGAGCTGAGAAGATGCATAAAGATGGTCAGAACCAATAGAGTCAGGCTGATGGGCAGAAACAAGACGACGAAAGGCCCCCAACAAGAAGATATATATCTAGTTTCATCAAAAAAAAAGAAGATATATATCTATGTCAATTTCTAGAGTACTTGCATGTAATGCTATCAATTCATGCCTACCGGTCGATGATGCTAAAGATCAGCGCAAGAGAGAAAGGGATAGATATCACGATGGTATGCAATGTCTCAGGAGAAAAGGAACGAAAAAAATAAGAGATGTCATGAAGCATATATGATAAAGCAGAAGCAGCAACCAAAATATCAAAAATATAAATGGTATCGTCCAACGTGTTGTCTGCTTCAATTAGGCTCCTTCTTTCTGCAGCTTCACGGAAGGTCAGTAGGATTACGCCATCAACGGTCCTTAGATCCTCGAAGGAGGTTGCGCCAGCCACATGGTTCAGAAAAACCCTAAGATAGTAACGCTCCCCCTCGGCTGGATTGGCAGAGACGATTCTTCCAATTTGTTTAAGAGATTTATCTCGTACCCTCCTTTGCCATTTTTGCCCTGTGTGTGCCACGTATAGAACTCGGGAAAGCATGGGTACAAGGTACCCCGTCATCTCAAAGTACGTTGTAAGCATCAACTTTTCAACGTCCAGACGATTAAGCACTCATTAAACCCTCTCGTGGTAGTGAAATGACACCATGTGCATGTCTAGAAGATGTGGAGCTATAAGGACAAACAGAAGGGACTTCTCGCTCAAATTAGAACCCTACATCCTCCATAAGGCTTCTAGCGAGGTTACCCATCTAGTATCTCTGTGCTGGTTGATCTCATTGACGTTCCCTTCATTGTCCTCCTTGTCAGCCTGTCTCACAGCCATATATGTCCGGTCATGACCCTTGTAAATAAATGTACTTAAATAGATAATTGACTGCTTTGATGCTCCCACATGCCTCAACTTTGATATGGCAGATGAAATTATTTAAAAAAATCCAAAAATATAAAGCTATCGCCAATTGAAATTGTGATATTTAATTTTCACCAAACTAATTGGGGGGATTTCTCTTACAACCATATAAATTGTAATTTAATTTATATAAATTTGATCTCCAGCAGTCCAGCTGAGCTCATATGAAAAGTCAAGATTTTTCTAATAAAAGCAATACCACCTAAAGTACAAGTTGTAGGTGAATTTTCCCAATTGAATTAGTGAAACTGAAGTTTGTCCCGATTCAACAGGCTGTAGGTGAAATTTCCCCATCGAATTAAATGAGGCTGAAGTGTGTCCATTTCAGTTGGTCATAGTCATATATTTATGCAAATTTAGGTTGTAGGTGATATTTCCCAATCGAATTGATGAAATTGAAGTCTGTCCATTTCAATTAGTGATAGCTGTACATTTATGCAAATTTTGTCTTGTTAATTATATTTTGCAAAAAGAAAATTGAAAAATATAAAAATAAAATTCCTAACATGGATCGGGCTATAACCCATATTTTGCCTTGTCTTTTAGTATATTTGGTAAAGATCCAGATTTTAGCATAAACATTCTGGATCTAGAATCCCTTAAAATGCCTCTATGTTGAAACAGAATCACTTGCTTAATTTGTTTGGCTACTGATCAAGATTTTTTCTGAAATAAATTAGAATCGGCATGAAACACCATTTTGGGTGATTATATCTCTCCTAGTGTCAAAATGAGAAGTGTCTCAACGTGATTCGGAATGAAATAGACTCTTCATCTAAGGGTCGTTTAGTCCATCCAAACACTTAAAATGGTAAAAAATGGTCACTTGTGTAGTTTAGGTTAATTAGCTTCAGAGGGAGCTGAGAAGATGCATAAAGATGGTCAGAACCAAGAGAGTCAGGCTGATGGACAGAAACAAGACGACGAAAGGCCCCCAACAAGAAGAGATATATCTATGTCAATTTCTAGAGTACTTGCATGTAATGCTATCAATTCATGCCTACCGGTCGATGATGCTAAAGATCAGTGCAAGAGAGAAAGGGATAGATATCACGATGGTATGCAATGTCTCAGGAGAAAAGGAACGAAAAAAATAAGAGCTGTCCTGAAGCATATATGATAAAGCAGAAGCAGCAACCAAAATATCAAAAATATAAATGGTATCGTCCAACGTGTTGTCTACTTCAATTAGGCTCCTTCTTTCTACAGCTTCACGGAAGGTCAGTAGGATTACGCCATCAACGGCCCTTAGATCCTCGAAGGAGGTTGCGCCAGCCACATGGTTCAGAAAAACCCTAAGATAGTAACGCTCCCCCTCGGCTGGATTGGCAGAGACGATTCTTCCAATTTGTTTAAGAGATTTATCTCGTACCCTCCTTTGACATTTTTGCCCTGTGTGTGCCACGTATAGAACTTGGGAAAGCATGGGTACAAGGTACACCGTCATCTCAAAGTACGCCGTAAGCATCGAGTTTTCAACGTCCAGACGATTAAGGACTCATTAAACCCTCTCGTGGTAGTGAAATGACACCATATGCATGTCTAGAAGATGTGGAGCTATAAGGACAAACAGAAGGGGCCTCTCGCTCAAAATAGAACCCTATATCCTCCATAAGCCTTCTAGCGAGGTTACCCATCTAGCATCTCTGTGCTGGTTGATCTCATTGACGTTCCCTTCATTGTCCTCCTTGTCAGCCTGTCTCACAGCCATATATGTCTGGTCATGACCCTTGTAAATAAGTGTACTTAAATAGATAATTGACTGCTTTGATGCTCCCACATGCCTCAACTTTGATATGGCAGTTGAAATTATTTAAAAAATTCCAAAAATATAAAGCTATCGCCAATTGAAATTGTGATATTTAATTTTCACCAAACTAATTGGGGGGATTTCTATTACAACCATATAAATTGTAATTTAATTTATTTAAATTTGATCTCCAGCAGTCCAGCTGAGCTCATATGAAAAGTCATGATTTTTCTAATAAAAGCAATACCACCTAAAGTACAAGTTGTAGGTGAATTTTCCCAATTGAATTAGTGAAACTGAAGTTTGTCCCGATTCAACAAGTTGTAGGTGAAATTTCCCCATCGAATTAAATGAGGCTGAAATGTGTCCATTTCAGTTGGTCATAGTCATATATTTATGCAAATTTAGGTGGTAGGTGATATTTCCCAATCGAATTGATGAAATTGAAGTCTGTCCATTTCAATTAGTGATAGGTGTACATTTATGCAAATTTTGTCTTGTTAATTATATTTTGCAAAAAGAAAATTGAAAAATATAAAAATAAAATTCCTAACATGGATCGGGCTATAACCCATATTTTGCCTTGTCTTTTAGTATATTTGGTAAAGATCCAGATTCTAGCATAAACATTCTGGATCTAGAATCCCTTAAAATGGCTCTATGTTGAAACAGAATCACTTGCTTAATTTGTTTGGCTACTGATCAAGATTTTTTCTGAAATAAATTAGAATCGGCATGAAACACCATTTTGGGTGATTATATCTCTCCTAGTGTCAAAATGAGAAGTGTCTCAACGTGATTTAGAATGAAATAGACTCTTCATCTAGGGGTCGTTTAGTCCATCTAAACACTTAAAATGGTAAAAAATGGTCACTTGTGTAGTTTAGGTTAATTAGCTTCAGAGGGAGCTGAGAAGATGCATAAAGATGGTCAGAACCAAGAGATTCAGGCTGATGGGCAGAAACAAGACGACGAAAGGCCCCCAACAAGAAGAGATATATCTATGTCAATTTCTAGAGTACTTGCATGTAATGCTATCAATTCATGCCTACCGGTCGATGATGCTAAAGATCAGTGCAAGAGAGAAAGGGACAGATATCACGATGGTATGCAATGTCTCAGGAGAAAAGGAACGAAAAAAATAAGAGATGTCATGAAGCATATATGATAAAGCAGAAGCAGCAGCCAAAATACCAAAAATATAAATGGTATCCTCCAACATGTTGTCTGCTTCAATTAGGCTCCTTCTTTCTGCAGCTTCACGGAAGGTTAGTAGGATTACGCCATCAACGGTCCTTAGATCCTTGAAGGAGGTTGCGCCAGCCACATGGTTCAGAAAAACCCTAAGATAGTAACGCTCCCCCTCGGCTGGATTGGCAGAGACGATTCTTCCAATTTGTTTAAGAGATTTATCTTGTACCCTCCTTTGCCATTTTTGCCCTGTGTGTGCCACGTATAGAACTCGGGAAAGCATGGGTACAAGGTACCCCGTCATCTCAAAGTACGCCGTAAGCATCGACTTTTCAACGTCCAGACGATTAAGCACTCATTAAACCCTCTCGTGGTAGTGAAATGACACCATATGCATGTCTAGAAGATGTGGAGCTATAAGGACAAACAGAAGGGGCCTCTCGCTCAAAATAGAACCCTATATCCTCCATAAGGCTTCTAGCGAGGTTACCCATCTAGCATCTCTGTGCTGGTTGATCTCATTGACGTTCCCTTCATTGTCCTCCTTGTCAGCCTGTCTCACAGCCATATATGTCCGGTCATGACCCTTGTAAATAAATGTACTTAAATAGATAATTGACTGCTTTGATGCCCCCACATGCCTCAACTTTGATATGGCAGTTGAAATTATTTAAAAAATTCCAAAAATATAAAGCTATCGCCAATTGAAATTGTGATATTTAATTTTCACCAAACTAATTGGGGGGATTTCTCTTACAACCATATAAATTGTAATTTAATTTATTTAAATTTGATCTCCAGCAGTCCAGCTGAGCTCATATGAAAAGTCATGATTTTTCTAATAAAAGCAATACCACCTAAAGTACAAGTTGTAGGTGAATTTTCCCAATTTAATTAGTGAAACTGAAGTTTGTCCCGATTCAACAAGCTGTAGGTGAAATTTCCCCATCGAATTAAATGAGGCTGAAGTGTGTCCATTTCAGTTGGTCATAGTCATATATTTATGCAAATTTAGGTTGTAGGTGATATTTCCCAATCGAATTGACGAAATTGAAGTCTGTCCATTTCAATTAGTGATAGGTGTACATTTATGCAAATTTTGTCTTGTTAATTATATTTTGCAAAAAGAAAATTGAAAAATATAAAAATAAAATTCCTAACATGGATCGGGCTATAACCCATATTTTGCCTTGTCTTTTAGTATATTTGGTAAAGATCCAGATTCTAGCTTAAACATTCTGGATCTAGAATCCCTTAAAATGGCTCTATGTTGAAATAGAATCACTTGCTTAATTTGTTTGGCTACTGATCAAGATTTTTTCTGAAATAAATTAGAATCGGCATGAAACACCATTTTGGGTGATTATATCTCTCCTAGTGTCAAAATGAGAAGTGTCTCAACGTGATTTAGAATGAAATAGACTCTTCATCTAGGGGTCGTTTAGTCCATCTAAACACTTAAAATGGTAAAAAATGGTCACTTGTGTAGTTTAGGTTAATTAGCTTCAGAGGGAGCTGAGAAGATGCATAAAGATGGTCAGAACCAAGAGATTCAGGCTGATGGGCAGAAACAAGACGACGAAAGGCCCCCAACAAGAAGAGATATATCTATGTCAATTTCTAGAGTACTTGCATGTAATGCTATCAATTCATGCCTACCGGTCGATGATGCTAAAGATCAGTGCAAGAGAGAAAGGGACAGATATCACGATGGTATGCAATGTCTCAGGAGAAAAGGAACGAAAAAAATAAGAGATGTCATGAAGCATATATGATAAAGCAGAAGCAGCAGCCAAAATACCAAAAATATAAATGGTATCCTCCAACATGTTGTCTGCTTCAATTAGGCTCCTTCTTTCTGCAGCTTCACGGAAGGTTAGTAGGATTACGCCATCAACGGTCCTTAGATCCTTGAAGGAGGTTGCGCCAGCCACATGGTTCAGAAAAACCCTAAGATAGTAACGCTCCCCCTCGGCTGGATTGGCAGAGACGATTCTTCCAATTTGTTTAAGAGATTTATCTCGTACCCTCCTTTGCCATTTTTGCCCTGTGTGTGCCACGTATAGAACTCGGGAAAGCATGGGTACAAGGTACCCCGTCATCTCAAAGTACGCCGTAAGCATCGACTTTTCAACGTCCAGACGATTAAGCACTCATTAAACCCTCTCGTGGTAGTGAAATGACACCATATGCATGTCTAGAAGATGTGGAGCTATAAGGACAAACAGAAGGGGCCTCTCGCTCAAAATAGAACCCTATATCCTCCATAAGGCTTCTAGCGAGGTTACCCATCTAGCATCTCTGTGCTGGTTGATCTCATTGACGTTCCCTTCATTGTCCTCCTTGTCAGCCTGTCTCACAGCCATATATGTCCGGTCATGACCCTTGTAAATAAATGTACTTAAATAGATAATTGACTGCTTTGATGCCCCCACATGCCTCAACTTTGATATGGCAGTTGAAATTATTTAAAAAATTCCAAAAATATAAAGCTATCGCCAATTGAAATTGTGATATTTAATTTTCACCAAACTAATTGGGGGGATTTCTCTTACAACCATATAAATTGTAATTTAATTTATTTAAATTTGATCTCCAGCAGTCCAGCTGAGCTCATATGAAAAGTCATGATTTTTCTAATAAAAGCAATACAAGTTGTAGGTGAATTTTCCCAATTTAATTAGTGAAACTGAAGTTTGTCCCGATTCAACAAGCTGTAGGTGAAATTTCCCCATCGAATTAAATGAGGCTGAAGTGTGTCCATTTCAGTTGGTCATAGTCATATATTTATGCAAATTTAGGTTGTAGGTGATATTTCCCAATCGAATTGACGAAATTGAAGTCTGTCCATTTCAATTAGTGATAGGTGTACATTTATGCAAATTTTGTCTTGTTAATTATATTTTGCAAAAAGAAAATTGAAAAATATAAAAATAAAATTCCTAACATGGATCGGGCTATAACCCATATTTTGCCTTGTCTTTTAGTATATTTGGTAAAGATCCAGATTCTAGCTTAAACATTCTGGATCTAGAATCCCTTAAAATGGCTCTATGTTGAAACAGAATCACTTGCTTAATTTGTTTGGCTACTGATCAAGATTTTTTCTGAAATAAATTAGAATCGGCATGAAACACCATTTTGGGTGATTATATCTCTCCTAGTGTCAAAATGAGAAGTGTCTCAACGTGATTTAGAATGAAATAGACTCTTCATCTAGGGGTCGTTTAGTCCATCTAAACACTTAAAATGGTAAAAAATGGTCACTTGTGTAGTTTAGGTTAATTAGCTTCAGAGGGAGCTGAGAAGATGCATAAAGATGGTCAGAACCAAGAGATTCAGGCTGATGGGCAGAAACAAGACGACGAAAGGCCCCCAACAAGAAGAGATATATCTATGTCAATTTCTAGAGTACTTGCATGTAATGCTATCAATTCATGCCTACCGGTCGATGATGCTAAAGATCAGTGCAAGAGAGAAAGGGACAGATATCACGATGGTATGCAATGTCTCAGGAGAAAAGGAACGAAAAAAATAAGAGATGTCATGAAGCATATATGATAAAGCAGAAGCAGCAGCCAAAATACCAAAAATATAAATGGTATCCTCCAACATGTTGTCTGCTTCAATTAGGCTCCTTCTTTCTGCAGCTTCACGGAAGGTTAGTAGGATTACGCCATCAACGGTCCTTAGATCCTTGAAGGAGGTTGCGCCAGCCACATGGTTCAGAAAAACCCTAAGATAGTAACGCTCCCCCTCGGCTGGATTGGCAGAGACGATTCTTCCAATTTGTTTAAGAGATTTATCTCGTACCCTCCTTTGCCATTTTTGCCCTGTGTGTGCCACGTATAGAACTCGGGAAAGCATGGGTACAAGGTACCGCGTCATCTCAAAGTACGCCGTAAGCATCGACTTTTCAACGTCCAGACGATTAAGCACTCATTAAACCCTCTCGTGGTAGTGAAATGACACCATATGCATGTCTAGAAGATGTGGAGCTATAAGGACAAACAGAAGGGGCCTCTCGCTCAAAATAGAACCCTATATCCTCCATAAGGCTTCTAGCGAGGTTACCCATCTAGCATCTCTGTGCTGGTTGATCTCATTGACGTTCCCTTCATTGTCCTCCTTGTCAGCCTGTCTCACAGCCATATATGTCCGGTCATGACCCTTGTAAATAAATGTACTTAAATAGATAATTGACTGCTTTGATGCCCCCACATGCCTCAACTTTGATATGGCAGTTGAAATTATTTAAAAAATTCCAAAAATATAAAGCTATCGCCAATTGAAATTGTGATATTTAATTTTCACCAAACTAATTGGGGGGATTTCTCTTACAACCATATAAATTGTAATTTAATTTATTTAAATTTGATCTCCAGCAGTCCAGCTGAGCTCATATGAAAAGTCATGATTTTTCTAATAAAAGCAATACAAGTTGTAGGTGAATTTTCCCAATTTAATTAGTGAAACTGAAGTTTGTCCCGATTCAACAAGCTGTAGGTGAAATTTCCCCATCGAATTAAATGAGGCTGAAGTGTGTCCATTTCAGTTGGTCATAGTCATATATTTATGCAAATTTAGGTTGTAGGTGATATTTCCCAATCGAATTGACGAAATTGAAGTCTGTCCATTTCAATTAGTGATAGGTGTACATTTATGCAAATTTTGTCTTGTTAATTATATTTTGCAAAAAGAAAATTGAAAAATATAAAAATAAAATTCCTAACATGGATCGGGCTATAACCCATATTTTGCCTTGTCTTTTAGTATATTTGGTAAAGATCCAGATTCTAGCTTAAACATTCTGGATCTAGAATCCCTTAAAATGGCTCTATGTTGAAACAGAATCACTTGCTTAATTTGTTTGGCTACTGATCAAGATTTTTTCTGAAATAAATTAGAATCGGCATGAAACACCATTTTGGGTGATTATATCTCTCCTAGTGTCAAAATGAGAAGTGTCTCAACGTGATTTAGAATGAAATAGACTCTTCATCTAGGGGTCGTTTAGTCCATCTAAACACTTAAAATGGTAAAAAATGGTCACTTGTGTAGTTTAGGTTAATTAGCTTCAGAGGGAGCTGAGAAGATGCATAAAGATGGTCAGAACCAAGAGATTCAGGCTGATGGGCAGAAACAAGACGACGAAAGGCCCCCAACAAGAAGAGATATATCTATGTCAATTTCTAGAGTACTTGCATGTAATGCTATCAATTCATGCCTACCGGTCGATGATGCTAAAGATCAGTGCAAGAGAGAAAGGGACAGATATCACGATGGTATGCAATGTCTCAGGAGAAAAGGAACGAAAAAAATAAGAGATGTCATGAAGCATATATGATAAAGCAGAAGCAGCAGCCAAAATACCAAAAATATAAATGGTATCCTCCAACATGTTGTCTGCTTCAATTAGGCTCCTTCTTTCTGCAGCTTCACGGAAGGTTAGTAGGATTACGCCATCAACGGTCCTTAGATCCTTGAAGGAGGTTGCGCCAGCCACATGGTTCAGAAAAACCCTAAGATAGTAACGCTCCCCCTCGGCTGGATTGGCAGAGACGATTCTTCCAATTTGTTTAAGAGATTTATCTCGTACCCTCCTTTGCCATTTTTGCCCTGTGTGTGCCACGTATAGAACTCGGGAAAGCATGGGTACAAGGTACCCCGTCATCTCAAAGTACGCCGTAAGCATCGACTTTTCAACGTCCAGACGATTAAGCACTCATTAAACCCTCTCGTGGTAGTGAAATGACACCATATGCATGTCTAGAAGATGTGGAGCTATAAGGACAAACAGAAGGGGCCTCTCGCTCAAAATAGAACCCTATATCCTCCATAAGGCTTCTAGCGAGGTTACCCATCTAGCATCTCTGTGCTGGTTGATCTCATTGACGTTCCCTTCATTGTCCTCCTTGTCAGCCTGTCTCACAGCCATATATGTCCGGTCATGACCCTTGTAAATAAATGTACTTAAATAGATAATTGACTGCTTTGATGCCCCCACATGCCTCAACTTTGATATGGCAGTTGAAATTATTTAAAAAATTCCAAAAATATAAAGCTATCGCCAATTGAAATTGTGATATTTAATTTTCACCAAACTAATTGGGGGGATTTCTCTTACAACCATATAAATTGTAATTTAATTTATTTAAATTTGATCTCCAGCAGTCCAGCTGAGCTCATATGAAAAGTCATGATTTTTCTAATAAAAGCAATACCACCTAAAGTACAAGTTGTAGGTGAATTTTCCCAATTTAATTAGTGAAACTGAAGTTTGTCCCGATTCAACAAGCTGTAGGTGAAATTTCCCCATCGAATTAAATGAGGCTGAAGTGTGTCCATTTCAGTTGGTCATAGTCATATATTTATGCAAATTTAGGTTGTAGGTGATATTTCCCAATCGAATTGACGAAATTGAAGTCTGTCCATTTCAATTAGTGATAGGTGTACATTTATGCAAATTTTGTCTTGTTAATTATATTTTGCAAAAAGAAAATTGAAAAATATAAAAATAAAATTCCTAACATGGATCGGGCTATAACCCATATTTTGCCTTGTCTTTTAGTATATTTGGTAAAGATCCAGATTCTAGCTTAAACATTCTGGATCTAGAATCCCTTAAAATGGCTCTATGTTGAAACAGAATCACTTGCTTAATTTGTTTGGCTACTGATCAAGATTTTTTCTGAAATAAATTAGAATCGGCATGAAACACCATTTTGGGTGATTATATCTCTCCTAGTGTCAAAATGAGAAGTGTCTCAACGTGATTTAGAATGAAATAGACTCTTCATCTAGGGGTCGTTTAGTCCATCTAAACACTTAAAATGGTAAAAAATGGTCACTTGTGTAGTTTAGGTTAATTAGCTTCAGAGGGAGCTGAGAAGATGCATAAAGATGGTCAGAACCAAGAGATTCAGGCTGATGGGCAGAAACAAGACGACGAAAGGCCCCCAACAAGAAGAGATATATCTATGTCAATTTCTAGAGTACTTGCATGTAATGCTATCAATTCATGCCTACCGGTCGATGATGCTAAAGATCAGTGCAAGAGAGAAAGGGACAGATATCACGATGGTATGCAATGTCTCAGGAGAAAAGGAACGAAAAAAATAAGAGATGTCATGAAGCATATATGATAAAGCAGAAGCAGCAGCCAAAATACCAAAAATATAAATGGTATCCTCCAACATGTTGTCTGCTTCAATTAGGCTCCTTCTTTCTGCAGCTTCACGGAAGGTTAGTAGGATTACGCCATCAACGGTCCTTAGATCCTTGAAGGAGGTTGCGCCAGCCACATGGTTCAGAAAAACCCTAAGATAGTAACGCTCCCCCTCGGCTGGATTGGCAGAGACGATTCTTCCAATTTGTTTAAGAGATTTATCTCGTACCCTCCTTTGCCATTTTTGCCCTGTGTGTGCCACGTATAGAACTCGGGAAAGCATGGGTACAAGGTACCGCGTCATCTCAAAGTACGCCGTAAGCATCGACTTTTCAACGTCCAGACGATTAAGCACTCATTAAACCCTCTCGTGGTAGTGAAATGACACCATATGCATGTCTAGAAGATGTGGAGCTATAAGGACAAACAGAAGGGGCCTCTCGCTCAAAATAGAACCCTATATCCTCCATAAGGCTTCTAGCGAGGTTACCCATCTAGCTTCTCTGTGCTGGTTGATCTCATTGACGTTCCCTTCATTGTCCTCCTTGTCAGCCTGTCTCACAGCCATATATGTCCGGTCATGACCCTTGTAAATAAATGTACTTAAATAGATAATTGACTGCTTTGATGCTCCCACATGCCTCAACTTTGATATGGCAGTTGAAATTATTTAAAAAATTCCAAAAATATAAAGCTATCGCCAATTGAAATTGTGATATTTAATTTTCACCAAACTAATTGGGGGGATTTCTCTTACAACCATATAAATTGTAATTTAATTTATTTAAATTTGATCTCCAGCAGTCCAGCTGAGCTCATATGAAAATTCATGATTTTTCTAATAAAAGCAATACCACCTAAAGTACAAGTTGTAGGTAATTGAATTAGTGAAACTGAAGTTTGTCCCGATTCAACAAGCTGTAGGTGAAATTTCCCCATCGAATTAAATGAGGCTGAAGTGTGTCCATTTCAGTTGGTCATAGTCATATATTTATGCAAATTTAGGTTGTAGGTGATATTTCCCAATCGAATTGACGAAATTGAAGTCTGTCCATTTCAATTAGTGATAGGTGTACATTTATGCAAATTTTGTCTTGTTAATTATATATTGCAAAAAGAAAATTGAAAAATATAAAAATAAAATTCCCAGCATGGATCGGGCTATAACCCATATTTTGCCTTGTCTTTTAGTATATTTGGTAAAGATCCAGATTCTAGCATAAACATTCTGGATCTAGAATCCCTTAAAATGGCTCTATGTTGAAACAGAATCACTTGCTTAATTTGTTTAGCTACTGATCAAGATTTTTTCTGAAATAAATTAGAATCGGCATGAAACACCATTTTGGGTGATTATATCTCTCCTAGTGTCAAAATGAGAAGTGTCTCAACGTGATTTAGAATGAAATAGACTCTTCATCTAAGGGTCGTTTAGTCCATCTAAACACTTAAAATGGTAAAAAAAATGGTCACTTGTGTAGTTTAGGTTAATTAGCTTCAGAGGGAGCTGAGAAGATGCATAAAGATGGTCCGAACCAAGAGAGTCAGGCTGATGGGCAGAAACAAGACGACGAAAGGCCCCCAACAAGAAGAGATATATCTATGTCAATTTCTAGAGTACTTGCATGTAATGCTATCAATTCATGCCTACCGGTCGATGATGCTAAATATCAGTGCAAGAGAGAAAGGGATAGATATCACGATGGTATGCAATGTCTCAGGAGAAAAGGAACGAAAAAAATAAGAGCTGTCATGAAGCATATATGATAAAGCAGAAGCAACAACCAAAATATCAAAAATATAAATGGTATCGTCCAACGTGTTGTCTGCTTCAATTAGGCTCCTTCTTTCTGCAGCTTCACGGAAGGTCAGTAGGATTACGCCATCAACGGTCCTTAGATCCTCGAAGGAGGTTGCGCCAGCCACATGGTTCAGAAAAACCCTAAGATAGTAACGCTCCCCCTCGGCTGGATTGGCAGAGACGATTCTTCCAATTTGTTTAAGAGATTTATCTCGTACCCTCCTTTGCCAATTTTGCCCTGTGTGTGCCACGTATAGAACTCGGGAAAGCATGGGTACAAGGTACCCCGTCGTCTCAAAGTACGGCTTAAGCATCGACTTTTCAACGTCCAGACGATTAAGCACTCATTAAACCCTCTCGTGGTAGTGAAATGACACCGTATGCATGTCTAGAAGATGTGGAGCTATAAGGACAAACAGAAGGGGCCTCTCGCTCAAAATAGAACCCTATATCCTCCATAAGGCTTCTAGCGAGGTTACCCATCTAGCATCTCTGTGCTGGTTGATCTCATTGACGTTCCCTTCATTGTCCTCCTTGTCAGCCTGTCTCACAGCCACATATGTCCGGTCATGACCCTTGTAAATAAATGTACTTAAATAGATAATTGACTGCTTTGATGCTCCCACATGCCTCAACTTTGATATGGCAGTTGAAGTTATTTAAAAAATTCCAAAAATATAAAGCTATCGCCAATTGAAATTGTGATATTTAATTTTCACCAAACTAATTGGGGGGATTTCTCTTACAACCATATAAATTGTAATTTAATTTATTTAAATTTGATCTCCAGCAGTCCAGCTGAGCTCATATGAAAAGTCATGATTTTTCTAATAAAAGCAATACCACCTAAAGTACAAGTTGTAGGTGAATTTCTCAATTGAATTAGTGAAACTGAAGTTTGTCCCGATTCAACAAGCTATAGGTGAAATTTCCCCATCGAATTAAATGAGGCTGAAGTGTGTCCATTTCAGTTGGTCATAGTCATATATTTATGCAAATTTAGGTTGTAGGTGATATTTCCCAATTGAATTGACGAAATTGAAGTCTGTCCATTTCAATTAGTGATAGGTGTACATTTATGCAAATTTTGTCTTGTTAATTATATTTTGCAAAAAGAAAATTGAAAATTATAAAAATAAAATTCCTAACAAGGATCGGGCTATAACCCATATTTTGCCTTGTCTTTTAGTATATTTGGTAAAGATCCAGATTCTAGCATAAACATTCTGGATCTAGAATCCCTTAAAATGGCTCTATGTTGAAACAGAATCACTTGCTTAATTTGTTTGGCTACTGATCAAGATTTTTTCTGAAATAAATTAGAATCGGCATGAAACACCATTTTGGGTGATTATATCTCTCCTAGTGTCAAAATGAGAAGTGTCTCAACGTGATTTGGAATGAAATAGACTCTTCATCTAAGGGTCGTTTAGTCCATCTAAACTCTTAAAATGGTAAAAAATGGTCACTTGTGTAGTTTAGGTTTAGTCAATCAATAAGAGAATTATAACTGCCGCAGTGACATTCACAGATTCACCTAATTAGCATCGTAATAAATATATAGACTGGAGTGGGATTTAGTTTTCTTCTAAAAATTATTTTATAGAATACTTATTTTTACACGTGTATAAGCGCAAGCACTAAGCTAGAACATGCAATCACTGTCAGAACGTCAGTGCAGAGTGCTGGAGCCGGCAGTGACTACTAAGCACTGTCAAGTGGTATGGCGAAGATCTAGAAAATTTGCGGAAAGCTAATCTCTCGGCAGTGATGGCACCTATCACTGCCTGCTAAACCCACCACTTAGCAGTGATATATCACTGTTGGTTATTCAAGGTACAAGCCAGCAATGATATGTACCAAATCATTGTTGGCTTATGTTACAACCTAGCAGTGATATATCCCTGTCTGATAAAAGCATAATCCAATAGTGACATTTTGCATAGCACTGCCGATTTCTGTTATGAACCATTAGTATTAATTCTTTTCCACTGTTGGATCCACCTAGCTATCACAACATTGATCCTCCATCGTTGATCCCACCTACCACCATTGCTTCTGGTTATAAAAGCGGTGTCCCGACACCTCCACAGTTAAAGATGAGGTCCCCTCATCGGCCGATTTAGTATGCAAGATACCTCATCGTAATGTTTTTGCCACTTACGGTATTCACATATATTGGCTCTTTTGTGTGAGTCCTACACATACACCAGTTGGTTGACGGACTATGTTCAACCGGCGGCGTAGAGTTTGCTCATCATGCCTCTAACGATTGTTGGTCTGCGTTGAGATTGCGGTAACCACTTGCTCATCACAGGGTCCAAACCCTTATGCACCTTGGCAAGCTCTTGCACTTCTAAGACCCTACTCGGGTGCTAAAAGAATGTTTGTAGACTTCGATCATAGCTTAAATAAATCTTAAAATTATTTTTGAATTTAAAAAATAATTAATTAAATAAAAATAACAGGAAAAGCGAAAAGAATCTCACCGACTACCTTTTGTAGATCCAAAATAAAAGATTTAGAGACTCTTAATAATCCTGTAAATTTTTGTACAAATGATAAAAAATCAATTACGATCCATTTTGTTTGTTTCTAGCTAGTTCACAGCTTTTGTGTTTCAAGAAAACTAATTGAAAGGATATATTTCTGTAATTCCTAAAAGAATAATGTAATAAAAAATTAAAAAAAATCATGCCGGCATATCATGAGGATATATAAAGTACCGTGGGCACGATCAGCTCAACGCAAAGCAACTCACACTACCGCCACTGCATACAAGTTCGTCCGAGCAAATAGCATGGCCCAAAACCAATCCACACCGGCCCTCACAACGACGACGACGGCCCCCAGTGCAGAGCTCCTGCAGGCCCAGGCAGAGCTTTGGTGCCACATGTACGGCTTCCTCAAACCCATGGCGCTGCAGTGCGCCATCAAGCTCGGAATCCCCAACACCATCAGCCACCATGGCGGCGCCGCCTCTCTTTCCGAGCTGTGTGCTGCTCTTCCAGTTGCCCCAAGCAAACGCACGTGCTTGTCTCGCCTCATGAAGTTACTGGCCACGATGGGAATATTCAGAGAGGAAAAGGAGACGACGCCGCCGGGTGGGGAAGGGGAAGAAGGCTCGTACTTGTACCACCTCACCGCGGTTTCTCGCCTCCTCGTCGACGACGACGACGGTGGCCATCCATGCTTATCTGCGTTCATGGCCAATATTGCCGCGCCGTTCCATGTCGTAGCATCTCTACGCCTAGCTGACTGGTTCGAGAACGATGACGGCGGCACGGCGGCGGAGACTCCGTTCATGATGGCGCACGGCACTGGCTTCTGGGGCGTGGTCGGCCGCGACGCGGAGTTCGCCACGGATTTCTACGCGTCGATGCGGGCTGACAGCAGATTCGTGGCGCAGATCATCGTTCGCGAGTGCGGAGAGGTGTTCGCCGGCATAAATTCTCTTGTGGACGTGGGGGGCGGGGACGGGACGATGGCGAAGGCCATTGCCAAGGCATTCCCGCATGTGCGGTGCTCGGTGTTGGACCTTCCCCACGTCGTGGGTGGCAATGGCATGCCAGGAGAAGGAGAAGGCACGGTTGAGTTCGTCGCAGGTGACATGATGGTTTTCATCCCTCCAGCTGATGCTGTTTTACTCAAGGTATGGGTAGTAATTAATGGTTGATGATGCAAATAAATCTATTGCACGAGAGTACATAGGAGTATTTATTAATTAGGGACTGTTGTTTATATACTAATAGTATAAGGTTTTAGCCATTTACCACAGATTTTGCTGTTGGTTAGTTTGTCAAAATCGTTGCCATACTTTAGCAAGAAAAAGAGAATCTCACGAAAACTTATACTTTATGAGTGAGAATTTTGAGACACTTTTATGAGTCAGTGATAAGTACATACTCCTTCCGTCTATATGAGCTCATCTAGATTCATAGCTAACCCCTTCATCCCAAAATACATGACCTCGTTTGGATTCATAGCTAATCCCTTCATTAATCCCAAAATACATGACTTGTCTAGATTTATAGCTAAATAAAAGGTCATCTATTTTGGGATAGAGGGGGTAAAACCTAATTTAATTTGCTATACAAATGGAATATTGTGCCTAAAGGCTTTGGCAGAGACACACTATATTAAGTATGTTGCTCCATCAGTTATTCAAGCGATTTTTGATGAAATAAGGAGCTTGACAAAAAAAATCACCTTATCCCCTTACTAATTAGGATGAAGGGAGTAATTCAGTTGTTATTTTCCTTAATTACTGGCTGGTTGTTTTAGATGACACTAAGTTTGAAAGGAATCTCAATATTTCTTGCCAAAAAAGACAGGAGAAATGAGGTTAATGCCAAAATACCATATATTTTGGGACAATTTTTAAACTCAGGATCCCTTATATTTTACTTTGAAAGGAATCTCAATATTTCTTGCCAAAAAAGACAGAGGAGAAATGAGGCTAATGCTAGGATACCATATATTTTGGGATAATTTTTAAACTTAGGAGGCCTTATATTTTAGGACGGAGAGAATACAAGTTCACGGTGGTGTTCATATGTTTTGACATAAACTAGGCTCTAGACCCCTCTCATTCTCTCATAGATATGCTCGCTACCTCTATAAATGATGTGTAATCGTGCATGCAAGAAAAAGATTAACTCTTACACCTTCCATCCTGAAAGATAGTGCATTATGACTCCTAAAATATGTATTTGAAATATAATGCATTCTAGGTGGTGCCTATAATCAAATTTAGCCAAGTTTGCGAAAAATAAAACTATAATTTGAGGAGAAACTTCTTAGTTGGGTTTAATTTATGAGCACGTGTCATTTGAGTATTCCAATAAGTTGTATTAAACATTTTAAAATTTGTTATATTACAGGACGGGGAGAGATTACTCTCTAGTTCTTAGTTGTGTGACCTTTCTATTATTGATCGATGGTGTCTAGCTAGGTTCTGGATCTCCTTATTTGATAGAGAATTATAGATCATAAAACTAAAAAAATGCATTAATATAATTAGGATGTGATGACTACTCATTTTCTTTCGTGATTCATGTAAAGATGGCTCTTTAAATACTCTATCCTCCCCCTCTTGCGTTATTTGTTTAATCATAAAAATGAAGAGGGGATCGGACAATGAGCCTGTATTTTGTTCATTTTTCATGGAAGTTGTTTCAAAACTTTGGCTCATCTGGAGTTCTAATATAACCCAATGATCTTTGTCACGAATACTATAGAAAAAAAACTGAATTATTCAACACCTTAGAGGAGAAATAAAGGTTTTATAATAAAAACAAACTTTATGATATTATTTATAATTATAGATACAACAAGCAATATTTTTTAAACTCATGTTTTGTAGATTTTTTTCAATACCTAGAGCAACTAAATGGACCATAATAAACTTTTACGACTTCGCCCCCTTATGATCAAATCTTCGCCCTTATCTAAGCACGTAGGCGTGTTTGGTTGCCATTGCAAAGCTGCACCACATATCCTGGATGAGTGGAAGTATATATGCTAATCGAATGTAGTGATCTGAAAGAAAAGTTTTTAGAGTTGGCTGCATTCACTACTACAAAAAAAACTTATCCGAGACGTTTGCCAAAGGGGCATGGAGGCGGGCAGGCTTCCGAACCACCTCGGTTAATGCCTGGGATTAATCGAGGCGGTCATTTTTTTATTAACCGAGGCGATCATAATCAACCGCCTCGCAAATTCGATTTATTGAGGTGGTTAACAGATAAACGCCTCCGTGCGGGTCTTATAAGTGGCCCGCCTTAGTTAACAAGGCCCGATAGGGCACTCAAGTATATATAGGATACTTAGGGTTTCTCTCTGCCTTACTCCTCGCCTCTCTCTCTTTGCCAAACGCCCCTGAGCACGACCCCCTCCCTGAGCAGCGCCCCTGAGCACAACGCTCTGTCTCCTCCCTCCCTCCTTCCCTGAGCGATGCACCTCCCTCCCCTCTAGTGCAACGCTCCTCCCTTCCCTCCCTCCCTGAGCATGGCGGCCCTCCCTATCCTCCCTCCCTCCCTCTCTCAGGCGGATCCGTCAGTCCTCCCTCTCTCTCCCCCTCCCCTCATGGATCCGGTGGGTGATGCGGGCTGCGCAGCAGCGCTCCTCCTCCTCCACCTCGATGTCAACTCTGACGACAGCGGGGAGGCCAGATCCAGTGGCGTGGAGGGCCGGATCCGGCCGCCCCATGACGTCGCTCCTCTTTCTCCACCTCTACGTCAACTCCAGCGGCAGCTTGGGCCTCCCCGCGGCGGCGCTCCCCTCCTCCACTTCTATGTCAACTCCGGCTGCGGCGGGGAGGCCGGATCCGGTGGCCTCGCAGCGGCGCTCCAACTCCGGCATCAGCTCCTAGGTCGGCGGCCCTCCTGCTCCACCTCTGTGTCAACTCCAGTTGCGGGGAGGCCGGATCTGGCTACGGGGAGGCCGGGTCCGGCTCGACGGTGGAGGACGCTCCCCGGCGGCAGATCCAGCGAGTGACGGCAGCAGCGGCGCGTGGATGGGCTTGGCGGGCCTGTGGATGGGCTCGCTGGGCTTGTCCATGGGCTTTATTTTTTTGTTTTTTATTTGATTAACCGAGGAAGGCGGCCAACCGCCTCTGTTAAGGCCAGATGAACCGTGACCTTTTGGCGGAGGTGGACGGCTTGTCCGCCTCGGTTAATCGAAAATGCTCGCCTTGGTTAAGTTTTACGTAGTAGTGATTGGAGAATGTCGTAACCTTATACTTGTGGATGTGATGGTTCTATGGAGATATATTTGCCTACATGGGCGTGCGGATGCGATGAGTCGACCAAGACCCGTCAATAGCAGGCGCAATGCAACCGTGGGGCCAACATCAATCAACCAATACAAAATCTAAATTTTGGCATATCCAATCATGAAGGAAGGTCCATATATATTTTTGCATGCACTTATGCATGTTGCATCGCATCCACCCATGAAAATAGCTAAATGCTCCTCTATATATGATCTTGTATGCATCCAACTCATGTGAGCAAACTAAACACACAAGCTGCTCAAACACAGCAAACCTGAAGGAAGTCAAACTGTGTCACCTTGTGGCCATTTACCTGGCCGTATGGTCATTTTCTTTTGAGAAGTACGATTTATTTTGTGGAAGTTAATATGTACTATATATGTAGCTTGTATGATGATGTTGCTTATATGCACTGATGTGTAGCAACATATCAATGTTGCAGCTTATTTTCCATGACTGGGGTGATGAAGACTGTGTCAGAATTTTGAAGCGATGCAAAGAAGCTATTTCTACCCGGGAGCCAAAAGGGAAGGTGATAATCATTGATACAGTAATAGGGTCGGCATCCAAACCGATATTTGAAGAAACTCAACTTTTGATGGACCTAAATATGATGGTACTAGTGCCGGGCAAAGAGAGAGCCGAGGAAAAGTGGAATAAGATGTTTATGGATGCAGGGTTTACTAGATACAAGATCAGTCCCATCTTAGAGCCCCGTTCACTCATTGAGGTCTATCCATAGATCAAGAGTCCATGAGATCACACAGCCAAACCTATGGAGGAGTCAACATGGTCATCGTTATTTATGTAGTGTACCTTTAATTTTCGTTTTCTTTTGGAAAAACTGTATTTATGTCTCTATTTTCTTGTATGTCGTCAAAAGTAACAATACCATTAATTAGTTTATTTGCAGCTTTCAAGTACTAACGATGCTGTAGTTTGTAGTTATCACTGTCATCACACGGGGCGGAGCCAGAAACAAGTTAAAGCCATGGGTTGGAGACTTGAAGTGGAGCATTTCCAAGAGTACCTAATATTTTCTTCTCAAAAACATGGAGTTTTTCAACTCCTAAAAAAATATTGGAAGGAATAATGAAGGCCATCTCTAAGAATTTCTAATAATCCAATCCTAAAATATAAAAGACAAATTTACATCAGAAATCATATACTATTTCTAAATTTTCCTAACCACTTTTATATACATTTGCATCATGAACTCTTTCCTACTCTTTATTCTTTCCACGCCCTTCCATCTTTACATTGGCCGACAAACACGCGCGGGGAGAGAAGATACGCGTGACTTGGACACGTAACTTTACGTGGAACAGGGTGACTTTTCCCAAGTTATAAAAGATTAGGAGGATGGATTATGAGTTGTTGGAGAGGGGTTCTTTCTCATCTTGCTAAAAACCAAGGATTAGGAAAGGATTTAGGGAACTCTTGAGATGTTCTAGCTTAACAAGAGCATTTCTAACAGTCTTCGTAACTTTAGTTCTCGTCTATACTAGTATAATACAACCATACAAGGCGCATCCTAACAAAATTTCGCCTCTAAATATTTTTGTCCCAGTAGTTATATGATTATCCGCCACTTCAGCTTATTGAAGAGAAGTTAAAAAACTTCATGTGGTTGTGTTTTTTTGACTTATAATTTTCATATGTTCAGTTTTATTCTAGGATGACCTTTTGGATGACATGGTGAAATTATTTTTTATGCAGATATTTGTGCCCATACATCATGAAAACCATTTATTCCTTGTTTT
The DNA here is from genome assembly GCA_022457205.1 of Saccharum spontaneum. Lineage (NCBI taxonomy): Eukaryota > Viridiplantae > Streptophyta > Magnoliopsida > Poales > Poaceae > Saccharum > Saccharum spontaneum. Next base: position 11,277,327 of record CM039610.1, read on the forward strand.
GGTAAACCATCATAGACAATAATGTATCAACTATTTGGACTCATTGCATATGCTCAGTGGATATAAATGGGCATCAGCAGTTGCTGTGTGCTGATTTTTTTGTGAGAAAGGCATTGACATGTGTAACACCTAGTTTTAAGAACAAAACCAAGTGTACAACCATGTGTGCCTAGGAATCAATCACACACATATGATGACAAATTACATAGTACCAAGCACAAGTGTTTATTACATCACAAATTATAATCCAAAACAAAATAATATTGGAGTCTTAACAACTAGCGGAAATGAGGTAACTAAATTCCAAGAGAGCTCCAAACAGCAACTGGGATGTCGACTGGTCAACCACAAGTCTAGTAGTCTTCAGGAAACTTAGGTACACCATCAGCATCTGGTACCCATCCAAGATTTTGCCAAATAATTGAAATAAACAAGTGCAAGCAAACCACCGCTTAACAAGCATAATATGAGGGGATGCAAGCTCAAAAGGTATGACATGATTGACTTGCAATTAGCACTTTTAGTTGGTCAAGTTTTAGTTTACTTTAAAGCTATGTCACTAAGTTATGCTTAAGCTTCCCAAGTATGAAAGTAACTAAATATAGGGCAATATTAACGTAAACAAACCAACCATTAACCCACTATTCAAAAAGGATCCAGGCCGCTCATGACCTAAAGCACGATTGCTATAAAAATCTTAAATAACTCTGCAGAGTTTGTACAACTTTCTCCATGAGTCACGATTCCTGTTTGCCTGGGTTAATTACTCCCAAATTACACTACCGAGGTGCATGGCCGGGTTTCACTATGAAGCCAATCAAAAGTCCTCTAACAAGTTAGTAGCCGCAATGTTTTCAATGGCAAGCAGATATAGAAAACCTTCCTACCTATGTGGCACATATGGTCATAGCATTGTACACACCGGGCTGAAGCACCAGCACTATACCCAACAAGGCACCCCCTCTTATGCCTTTTAGTAACCACTAACAAGCTAGAAAAGCTCAGTTTACTTAGCTAAAGCCAGAGATCTGTCGCCCTCATGGTTAGGGATGAAAACGGACAGAATTTTTCCCGTACCGTCCCATTCCGTTTTCTATATTTTCCCGTCCGTTTCCGTATTTGCGAGATCCCGTTTTCGTATTTGCGAAAGTAGAAAATGGTGTTTTCCGTTCGTTTCCGAGTAATCCCGTTTTAATACGGAATAGACCCGTATTTATCCCATTTTCAATCTATGGTCAACATCTTCAACAATTACATGTCCTTATATCATGTTAATATAACTACGAATCATCAAATATGCATGTTATGTTCACGTACATAGCATGTGAATGAATATTAAACTTTATATATATTATTATATGACTTTATATATGTATACTTTGAGAATATTAGATTATGTGATCTTAATTTAATTTTTCGGCTCTCCATCCGTATTTGTCTGTTTCCGTATGTCCGCATATTCCGATTCCGTTTTTGAACCCGCATTTTCCGAACCTGCTCCCGTTTCCGCCAAAAAATATAGAAACGGAAGTAGAAATATGGTTTTTCCGTCCGTTTTCATCCCTACTCATGGTTGTACGGTAAATCCTAGGTTGCCGCTTAAAGAGAAGTCCTTATGAAGAGAAACTAGAGCACCATAAGAAAAGCCCCAATGCTCGAGCCCCTTGGTTTAATATTGCTAAAAAGACATATTTTAATATCATGTTGCAATATCTTTAATCAAATTCATGATTCATCTATAGTAGAAGCAAGCTAAGCATAACTTGCCTATGTCTACGGCTAGGCCTACGGGAGATAGTGGTAGGTGGTAGGTGGTGAAAGCCCTATCCATCTTTTGTATTCTATCATGATAGGTCTAATTATTAAATCATAGGGCTCGTTGCATTCTTGGTCTAGTATATCCCTTTGGGGTGATTAGGGTGGGCTGTGACCTGCAATGCTATCGAATCCCTCTATTTCTTAGTTTAACTGGGGATGTTTGGTTCCAAGAACTAAACTTTAGTCCCTGTCACATAGGATGTTTGACACTAATTTGGAATATTAAACATAGATTAATTGCAAAACTGATCACACAGAGTGAGACTAATTTGTGAGACAAATCTGTTAAGTCTAATTAGTCCATGATTTGACAATGTGGTGCTACAAACTTGTGCTAATTAATGATGGATTAATTAGTCTTAATACATTCGTCTCACAAATTAGTCTTCATCTGTGCAATTAATTTTATAATTAGCTCATATTTAGTCCTCCTAATTAGTATCTGAACATATGATGTGGCAAGGACTAAACTTTAGTCCCTGAATCCAAACACTCTATCTTATAGCAGAGTTGTGTTTGGTAGCTGAAGTAACATAGGTCTCTTCTTTCTCACTCTCCCTCTCCCACTAGCTACGCCATCTACTCTTGTACTATCTACCTTATCTTTATCTATATTTGCTGAGCCTTATAGCAACATGCGCCAGAGTTGTTTACCCCCGATTATGGTCATGCAGTTGCTTGAGAACTGAGTCATAAAAATCCTATTCATCAAACACATTAGCCATATGCTTTCCCAGATCAAATATAAATACAACCTCAGTATACTCCCGAGCGAAGTGCTACATCGATATCTTCTATGCATTTGCGAAAATAACCAATAGATATAAGAAATATTAACAAGCATTTCAAGCATTGTTGCCGAGGAAAGCAATTGGCTCAAGATATTGATCAATAGATTTTTGTGACTAAATGTATCAATCAATTGATCGTTCTTTAGCAGGCTTACCTGTGCTCTGTTCTACCCTTATACAACACAGTAGTGCATGAATTGTTTCGACTTGCCTATAAACTTCCAAGAAGATCTTGAGGCTATCTTGAATTTTCACCAATTCACCAAACTAATTGGCGGGATTTCTCTTGCATCCATTTAAATTTAAATTTATTATTTTATATGAATTTGATCTCCAGCAATCCAGCTGAGCTCATATGACGAGTCGTGATTTTTTAAAATAAATACCACCTATACTACAGGTTGTAGGTGAATTTTCTCAATCGAATTAGTGAAATTGAAGTTAGTCTAGATTCAACAGGCTGCAGCTGAAATTTCCCCATCGAATTAATGAGGTTGAAGTCTGTCCATTTCAGTGGGTCATAGTCGTATATTTATGCAAATTTAAGTTGTAGGTGAATTTCCCAATCGAATTGACGAAATTGAAATCTGTCCGTTTCTTTTTTTAGAATGAAATCTGTCCATTTCAGCTAGTGATAGGTGTACATTTATGCAAATTTTGTCTGGTAAATTATCTTTCGCAAAAGATGATTAAAAAATTATAAATATAATTCCTTCAAGAGTACCTCAAATTTTGTTTCCTATCTATGTTTTTCTGCCAACTTCCAAAGTAGTATGGGGAGGAAAAAAAAGAGACCATCTCCAAGAATACCCGTATTTAACTTCCAAAATATCAACATTGTGGACCCACAGTTTTTTTTTTTTGCCGTGACCCGGTCGCATCTAAGGCTGCGCGGCTGCCTCCTTCCTTTGCTCGTGCCGATCCCTGCCGGCGGCAGCCATCCACCCGGCCAGGGACGTAGGGGTTCCTTGGTAACCTGCGAGCAGTTGTAGAGGTCTCCTCGCCGCTGAAGCACATGTACGCCGTGGTGTTGATGGCCGCCTGAAGGACATGTACGCCGTGGTGTTGAAACGGCGATCGTCGAACTGCTGCACCCCGCACGTGCTGATGGCTGCCTGGCAGCAGCCCATGCCGCGCGCAGGAGCCGTTCACCAGCGTCCAGGCACGCAGTTGCCATGCAGCCCGCCAAGTAGACGATGCCGGTGTTGACGAACTGCAGTTACGGCGGGAAAGTAGCGCGCAGAGGAATTGGGAGGATACGCATGACTACGGTGCGCGTATTTTTACGCACAATGGAGGCCGGTTTGCCGAGTGCTAAAAGATTTAGAAAATATAGGGTACTCTTGGAGATGAGTTTTTCTCTTTTTTTTCAAAAAAATATGGATAGAGAAGGGATATGGGGCACTCTCGGATATGCTCGGGCTATAACTTTATTTTGCCTTGTCTTTTAGTATATTTGGTAAAGATCCATATTCTACCAATCACGATCTTCCCCTTAAAATGACTCTATGTTGAAACAGACTCACTTTCTTAAAATAAATTAGAATTGGGCATGCGTAAGTGTAAGCATTACGCCAGAACCCGCAATCACTGCCGGAGTATCAGTGCTGAGTGTGCTGGAGCCGGCAGTGACTACTAATCACTGTCGAGTGGTATGGCAAAGATCAAGAAAATTGTCGCGATGCTAATCACCTGGTAGTGATGGCACGTATCATTGACAGCTAAACTCACCACCCGGTAGTGATATATCACTCTCGGTTTAAGGTACAAGCCTGCAGTGATATGTACCATATCATTGTCAGCTTATGTTATGACCTAACGGTGCTATATTCCTGCTTGGTAAAGGCACAACCCGATAGTGACATTTCACATAGCACTGCCATTTTTCGTTCTGGCCCATCAGATTAATTCTTTCCCGCCATTGGATCCACCTAAATATCACAACATTGATTCTCCACCCTTGATCCACCTACCACCATTGCTTCTGGTTATAAAGCGGCATTGTGACACGTCCATGCCCAAAGACGAGGTCCCCCCTCCCCTCGGCTGATTTAGTATGCAAGATACCTTGTCATAATGTTTTTTGCCTATTATAGTATACACATATATGGGCTCTTTTGTGTGTGAGTCCTAGACATAAACATATCATTATGTAGTCATGATACAAGAGGTACTAGAAGAATGTTTGTGAAGATTGAGAGGCATGCCGAGTTTTAGGTGTTGTTAGCAATATATTGCTTCTCGGGGCACTGGTGGGTTGTCGGACTATGGTCTTGTTTGGTTCAGCTTAAAATCCAATTCTGGGTGAGAATCCCACCCAAACACCCTTGTTTTATGATTATTTGGGAACCCAAAGTGAAAAGAATCACAATTGCACTGGGTTCTGCATTCTCTATACCGCGACGGGAGGCTCGCGATTTCCCCACGCATAACTTTCCACTGGTTGCCCCTTCGTTCTCCTGTTCCCTCGTCTCTTGGTGATAGGTTTCCCTGCCGCCACCGCCCTTGGCTCGCGCCGACGCTCCCCATCGGCTCACGAGGATGCCATCTGCTCTGCGCTAGGTTTCCCCATTGCTAGCTTTCGCTGTCTACTCGCGAGGGAGCTGCAGGGGCCGCCGTGGTGAGTGGCGCTCCGGTGAGGGAGCCGCTCCCATCTGCTCATGAGGGAGCCGTGGGGCCTGGCCGTGGTGAGCAGCGCTCCGGAAGCTGCTCTCATCTGCTAGCGAGGGAGTCGAGAGCGTCAGTGAAGCCAGAGAAGAAGGGAGCCGGAGATGACTCAAGGAAACACAAGGTGGTTCGAGGAAGAAGAGCATAAAAGCCTTTGTACGCCAGGCTTGCCATAATAATCATGATTACCAAACACCTCAGATTCTCTATGCTTAGATTTTTTGAACTGCAACTTATATGAAAATCCTGATAAGGTTATATTTGATTCTCATACAAGCGGTTCCAAACAAGGCCTATGTTCAGCCAGCAGTGCAAAGTTGCTCATCACGCCTCCAATGGTTGTTGGTTTGCATTGAGATTGTGGTGACCACTTGATCATCACAGAGTCCAAACCCTTATGTACCTCGGTTCTCTCTCTCCCCTTCGGCATGCTCTTGCACGTATAATACCCCACTCGGGTGCTAGAAGAATCTATGTAGACTTCGATTGTAGCTTAAATAAATCTTGGAACTGTTTTTATAATTTACAAAATAATTAAATAACTGGAAATGTGAAAAAAAAACATAGGGCACCATACACATCGAACTAGGCAAACAATGGCCACAACGTCACATAAGAGCAGCTCCAACCGTAATACAAATAGCTGGTAGTGATGGTTTACTTAACAGAACTACTCCTGGAAAAGTATTTCTAGGGACAGTTTGTAAGATGCAGTACTCCTCGCCATATTTACAGATGGCTTCTTATATCGTCTGTCTCTGTTAGAAATGGGAGTCGTGATGAAAAATCATTTTTGAAACGACTGTGTGAGGTGGGCAATTGACCACTGTTTTTTGAAACAAGCAGTTTTTCGTGAAATAGTGGGACCATAATAAATCGGCAGTACTAGAGCCCAGACGTCTAGACAGATGTCGTGTCGCACTCTGTTTTGCGTGCCTACGTGGGGCTTGTGCCGACTGAACGTCACGCGCCTCCTGAGCGCCTCCTGACCCCACACGGAGACCGCACGCGCCCCTCTTCTTCCCCCGCCCAAATGCATGCTACGGCAGGTGGGTCCCTAATAGCAACACCTGATCTGTTTTTGAAACATCCAAATGAAACATTTGCAACATGTGTCTGAAGCCATATAAAACACTTGAAACATGTGTGTGAAACACTTGCGGAAACACTTGAAAACATTTGAAAAGCCATTAAAAAAACATATACAACATGCAGATAAAACCCTTACAACATTTGTGTGAAACATATGCAGCGACATCCAGATAAACACACTTGGAACATACGTTTGAAAAACAGATGAAACATTTGGATTAGGCGCTTGCATCATACATGTACAACTATTGCAAGATATAAAACATCCCAATCTACTTTTCCAACAACCATATGAAACACTTACAGCGTGCCTCTAAAACATTTGAAACACTCGAAACATAGTTTGCAACATTCGCTTTCAAGCGCAACTTCTACTTGTTGCTTGGATGAATGGAGGCTTGGTGTAGGGCTAGCCACGCATATCAGCAGCATGCCGAAGGCGGCACCAGCGGCAGCGATGTGCCGGCAGATATCCACCCTAGCGAACGTGTGTAGGAGATAGTGGATTGGTGGTAGAGTGGCTGGCTGGGCGGAGGGCCACCAGAGACGGCTCATATGGCCGCGGCTAGCAGGAGAAAGGGGGCGGCGGGGTATTTGCTCGCGAGCATGCACACGGGGAACTACGAGCCTGAGGCGGGTTGGTGGAGTTAGGAGCGGGACACGAGAGGGCCACAAGGAAGGGAGCAACGACAACTAGGGAGCTCCGGGCTCGGCCGGCCTTGTCCACGCGTAGCAGCAACCAGAGAGGGAGATAGAGCGGCGCGATGGGAGAAGGGAGCGTCCACAAGAGAGGAAAGCGGACAAGTAATATGGAGATTTGGGAGAGAAGTTGGTACTATATGTTCCGTGGAGAACATGGCTTTGGACTGCTACAGTTGTGTGCTCTGCCTTTTGGACATTGAAGAATCTCTAATGCACCTGTTCTTTCACTGCCCTTTTGCATTGGCTTGTTGGAATGTCTTGGGATTGGCTCATCTTGTTCAGACTGATTTGTTACCAACTATTACAACTTTCACGGATCATTTACAGCGACCTTTCTGTATCGAAATAATTGTGTCTATGTGTCGGGCCATTTGGACATCCAGGAATGACAGCATCTTTAGAAATCTTCAGCATTCTTTGGCCTCTTGCAAATATACTTTTCGAAGGGAATTAGCTCTGGTTAAGCTTAGAGCTAAGGACAACAACCAACCAATGTTTGATCAATGGCTAAACAGCTTTGTATAATTTTTATAATCTTCTTTGTTTCCTTCTTTGTATCCTAAGACCAGAGCTTGGCACCTTGTAAATTTTGTAAATTTTAATGTTCTAATAAAAGTCCAGTAGGGGGGCAACCCCTCCTGTTTCCTTAAAAAATGTATGTTCCGTGGATAGAGGGAGATGAGGCTGTTAGGCCGCCACGTTGCATTCGATGATTAAAGCCGTCCGGACGGCCTAATCTTATCAATTCCGATAATAAATTGAAAGATTTGGGTCACCAACTCACCATGTGTGTGCACTGACCAATCAATAAATATACCACGTGGCTGGATTAATTAAGACATCAAGTTCTCTCAGCTAGAACTCTCTCTATATATAGAGAGAGAGATGGCAACTTCAGCGGAACACGTACAGAACACCACATAGGTACATACCATATATATACATAGAATTGAGGATAATGGATCCCGAAATAGCGACCACGACTTTACGGATGCGGCCGCTCTCAGTCCGTGTTTCGAAACCAGCAGGGAGGAAGGAGTACGGCGGCAGCATGGCGTCTCCGGCAGTGCCGGAGCCCCTCAAGCCCCACCGCTCGCCTCTTCAAGGATTTGTACATTATCGCCTTGATGGAGACTGACATGCCCATCGACCGTGACGCTGTCCGCCGTGGTATGCTAAGGGGCCGTTTGGCCGGGCTCCCGACAGATCCGGGCACTACTGTAGCTACACTGTAGCGTCACTGTAGCACACGGGAACTGAAGCGGGGGAAGCTCGAATTTTTTTACTCCAGTTGCTGCGGCGGTGTTAGTGAGAGGAGAAGAGACGAGAGGGAAGAATGGATTCTGTAAAGTGAAAGGAGCCAGAGTCGGTCGAATCTGTACCAAAAGGCCCTAAGAGTTGCCCGTGTTAAAGAATTAGACAATTTCCAGATTAAAAGCATGATTAAATCTAGAACATAAATCATGGCAAATATATGAACTAGATTAAACATGTATGGCATACTAGTATAGCAGATCAGCATATTCCACAGCATCAACATGACAAGCATTGATAGTCCAGCAGATAGATTAGATTGTACGAACGTCAAAATTAGATCAAGAGAATTATACCTTTCGGTTGTAGTAGTAGATGGTGTTGAAGATGTAGCTGGCGGTAGTGATGGAGCGAGATCGCTGATGTCGATGTCGTCGATGTTGAAGTCGTCGTCAAAGTCGTCGATAAGAGGCGAAGGAGTATTCTTGATGACGACCCCGCGAGCTCTAGCACGACGAAGCCGACGCGCCGATGCACCCTTCGGAAGATGAGCCGTTGTGGAAGCTTTGGGAGCAGTCGCGTGAAGAACGCTTCCCAAAAACCTTATTCGTCTTCTCCCGGTGCAGGATCGCAAAGACGAGGGTTCCGAAGACCTGCTCACCCGGTCGCTGGTGCACGCAAGCGATCGGACTGGAGTAGCTACAGCGGCGGCGCAATAGCGAGTAGAGGCAAAAACCCTAGAATTAACTGGATACGTTTTGGCGTGGCCAGCAGGTTGCTTATATAGTCCTGTCCAACCAATCTCGTGTCGCGATCACGATCTAAATTGATTTAGGACTCTTAATTTGTAATCGATTAGCACTCATGCAACTTGAAGGCCAAGAAACCAAAAATGAAAACAGTAAAAGGAGATCGCGCTCCCGCAAGGCGAGGAGCCGGATTTCGGCGGACCATTCACGCAGGTGTCGCGCACCTGCGCCCTTTGCCCCGCCCGGCCCGGCGAGGCGAGCGAGCGAGCGCGCGCGTGTGGACTTCTCTTACTCCTCCTCACACTAGACTTGAGGAAGTGGGGAGGACTTCCATATTTAAGTATGACTACCTCCACTTCAACAAGCAAGGTGGTACTAAAGAGTTCCCACATCCCCTCTTACTCACATGAATGGGCCTTTGAGATTTATTAGGAATTTCACAATTGGTTATTGGGCCAAGCCCATATAAATTTCAACAATCCCCTACCAGATCTCAAATATCCATTTAGAGATTTGCCTGTTCTCACTACTGTTCGATATACCAGTGTTTCGGCAGAGATTGTGAAGTTGAACTTCCGCCTAGAACCTCAAGCTACACTCATCCACAACTTGAACAATGGACTATGCCTTGAATTGCAAGTTTTGTGTGAATAAGCTTTGCTCAAAATCAAACTAGTACCTGGCTACCAATAGCCTTACTCCATGGGTGGAGCATATACGTCGTACTCCCTGGTCTCTTCATGATCTTACTAGAGACCACCCAAGTCTCATAGACTGCGATGTTCTACAGTCAAACTCATATAGGCATGTTCTTTCAAGAATGCTCTGTAGGACAGCATCTTCGCTTGTTAAAGCCAATAAAATATGTTAAGGCATTAGCCAACCTACCATACAGTGCCTCAACGCTTTGAGAGTATTGCATCTTCACATAGAGAGGGTTATAATTATACTCTCCTCAGTTTACCAATAGTTTGTTCTTCCCAGATCCTAAGTCACGGGATCTCCGATCAAAAAGGTTGGGTTACTACTACTGTAAACTCATATGGGTCTCAAACCCATCTCCCTTGATGCTATTTCTATCACATTCCGTGATAGCCCTTTGGTAAAAGGATCTGCCAGGTTCTTGTCTGTTTGCACATAAGCCACAGTGATTACTCCGGAGTTTCTCAACTTCCTGACAGATTTCAAACGTCTTTTAACGTGTCTTGTTAACTTCGCAATATCCTTAGCACTATTTACTTTAGTGATCACTGTTTGGTTATCACAGTTCATAAGGATAGCCGGTATTGGTTTTTCAACCACCAGCAAGTCTGACAAGAGCTCACGCAGCCACTCTGCCTCTGTAGAAGCTGTATCCAAAGCAGTAAGTTCTGCTTCCATGGTAGATTTAGTCAAAATAGTCTGTTTACTAGACCTCCATGACACTACGCCACCTCCAAGAGTAAACACATACCCACTAGTGGTATAGATTTGATCAATATCAGAAATCTAGTTCGCATCACTATATCCCTCTAGCACAGCTGGGTGCCCAGAATAGTGAATCCCAAAACTCATTGTACCTTTAAGATAACGCAAGACCCTCTCAAGTGCATGCCAATGATTATCACCTGGATTGGACATGTACCTACTCAACTTGCACACGGTAAAAGAGATATCTGGTCTGGTTGCACTAGCTAGATACATGAGTGAACCAATTATCTGAGAATATCTCAATTGATCTCTAGCAATCTTCTTATTCTTTCTCAATGTCACACTAGGATCATAAGGTGTTGGAGTAGGCTTGCTATCCATAAAGCCAAAACGGCTCAAGACTTTCTCAACATAGTTAGATTGTGACAAGGTAATCCTACTACCTTCCTTAATCAGCTTAATGTTTAGAATTACATCAGCTTCTCCTAGATCTTTCATGTCAAAACTCTTTGACAAAAAAGACTTGACCTCATTAATAATATCAATGTTTGTTCCAAAGATTAGAATATCATCAACATATAAACATAATATAACAGATTGGCCCCCCACCATGTCGATAATACACACACCTATCAGCTTCATTAACAGCAAAGCCCGCACCAGTTAAAGTAGTGTCAAGCTTCTCATGCCATTGTTTAGGTGCTTGTTTCAAGCCATACAAAGACTTCAGTAATTTACACACCTTCTGCTCTTCACCTTTTACTACAAATCCATCTGGCTGACTCATATAAATCTCCTCATCCAACTCTCCATTAAGGAAAGCTGTCTTCACGTCCATTTGATGAACGAGAAGACCATACGAGGCAGCCAGAGAAAGTAGCACTCGAATAGTGGTCATTCTAGCAACAGGTGAATAAGTATCAAAGAAATCCTCGCCTTCCTTCTGGGTATAACCCTTAGCCACAAGCCGAGCCTTGTACTTGTCAATAGTATCATCAGGCCTAAGCTTCTTCTTGAACACCCACTTACATCCAATTGGTTTACAACCAAAAGGTAGCTCAGATAACTCCCAAGTTCTATTAGAAAGAATTGAGTCCATCTCACTACGAACAGCTTCTTTCCAATCATCTGCATTTGGAGATGCATATGCCTCTGTAATAGAAGTAGGGATATCATCCACAAGATACACAATGAAATCATCACCAAAGGATTTTGCAATCCTTCATCTCTTGTTCCTCGCAGGAACTTCATTGTCATTCTCCTCAAAGACTTCTTCAGGTGGTTGCTCAAATGATTCAATAGAAGACTCAATAGGTACCGTAAAATTACGAGCTATCTCAGAGGAAAATCTAGCATTGCTACACATATCTTTCATAGGGAATATATTTTCAAAAAATGTAGCATCACGAGATTCAAATATTGTATCAACATACATATCAGGAACTTCAGATTTTACTACTAAAAATCTATAGGCAATGCTATGGTGAGCATATCCTAGAAAGACACAATCCACAGTCTTCGGTCCAAGCTTACGCTTCTTAGAAATTGGAACATTGACTTTCGCCAAACATCCCCACGTATGCAAGTATGAAAGTGATGGTTTCCTTCCAATCCAATTCTCATATGGAGTTGTCTCTTTATTTCTGTTTGAAATTCTATTCAGGACATGACTCGCAGTCAATAGAGCTTTCCCCCACCATGCCTTACATAGACCAGCAGTGTCTAACATGGCGTTCACCAAGTCAGTCAGCGTGCGGTTTTTCCTCTCGACAATCCCGTTTGATTCGGGCGAATAGGGAGCTGTCCTCTCATGAATAATACCATGTTCCGCACAGAACTCATCAAATAATATAGGAAAATATTCACCACCACGATCTGACCTTAGATGTTTAATTTTTCTCTCTAGTTGATTTTCAACTTCAGCCTTATAGATTTTAAAGTAGTCTAGTGTTTCATCTTTAGTTTTAAGCAAGTAAGCATAGCAAAATCTAGTTGTATCATCAATTAAAGTCATGAAATATTTCTTTCCACCTTTTGTCAACACACCATTCATCTCGCAAAGATCAGAATGTATGAGTTCTAGAGGTGCCAAGTTTCTCTCCTCTGCTGCCCTATGAGGCTTTCGAGGTTGCTTAGATTGCACACAGCTATGACACTTAGAACCTTTGGCAAAAGTGAGATCTGGAATTAAATTCAGGCTAGACAAACGTGACATCAATCCAAAGTTAACATGACATAAGTTTGAATGCCAAACACTCGAATTATCATTAATCGTGCCATAAATATGATTCACTGACTTATTACAAAAATCTGCCAAAGATAGGCGGAACAAGCCTCCGCAATCATAGCCTTTACCAATAAATTGTCCATGCTTAGACATGACTACTTTATTAGACTACCTTAAACCCATCTCTCAATAGAAGGGAGACGCTAACAAGGTTCTTGCAAATAGTAGGGATATGCTGTACGTTCTTCAGCTACACGATCTTTTCCGAAGTAAACTTCAGATCTACCGTGCCAACACCACGAACAGAAGCATATGACCCATTCCCCATCAGGACGGAGGAACCTTGGAGCCCCTGGTAAGAAGAAAACAAAGAGATATCAGCACACACGTGAATATTAGCACCTGTATTAACCCACCAACTTGGAGATTGAAACACTGAGTACAGTAGGAAAATTACCATACCCGTCATCAGCACTGCTAGCAGTCACGAGGTGAATTTTCTTTTTCTCTTTCTTGTCCGCTCGCTCCGGACAATCTTTAGCAAAATGACCAAGCTCTCCACACGCAAAGCAAGGTAGCTCTACTTTGTCTTTCTTCTTCTTCTTGAAGGTAGTATTTTGTTTGGCATTGAAAGCAGGTTGCTTAGGCTTTCCCTTGTTCTTACCATGGTTTCTCTGGACAAAGTGGGTGCTAGATTTTTCCTCGTTCCCCTTCTCAATGTTATCTTTAGCCCGAGCTTTTTCCTCGACATCAAGAGATGCTATCAGGTTTTCAACTGATATTTTCTATCTTTTGTGTTTGAGACTTGTGGCGAAATTCCTCCATGAAGAAGGCAATTTAGCAATAATGCACCTAGCCACAAACTCATCGGGTAAAACACATTTAAGGAGTTCAAGTTCCTTAGCCAAGCGCTGAATCTCATGAGCTTGCTCGACTACTGATTTGTTAGCAACCATCTTGTAATCATTAAAGCTCTCCATTGTATACAGCTCTTTGCCTGCATCTGAAGCACCATAAGTAGCATTCAGATGATCCCATAAAGCCTTTGCGTCTCTTAAGTGCATCATAGTATCAAATAGATAATCTAAAAGCACATTACGCACAGCTCCCACAAAGATATCATTAGCTTCCTGAAATTTTCTCTGATCTTCATCAGAGATGTTTCCCTCAGGCATGCCATCTTTGACCCAGAAAACTTTCATGGCAGTAAGCCAATCAGTAACCTTGACAGACCACCTTTTAAAATGCGTACCAGAAAACTTTTATGGCCTTAGCGCGTCAACAAAACTAGCCATAGATAATTCTGGAAACGGCCTATAATAAGGTTTTTGGATTGTTAAAGAATTTGACAATTTCCAGATTAAAAGCATTATTAAATCTAGAATATAAATCATGGCAAATATATGAACTAGATTAAACATGTATGACATACTAGTATAGCAGATTAGCATATTCCACAGCATCAACATGACAAGCATTGATAGTCCAGCAGATAGATTAGATTGTACGAACGTCAAAATTAGATCAAGAGAATTATACCTTTCGATTGTAGTAGTAGTAGATGGTGTTGAAGATGTAGCTGGCAGTGGTGATGGAGCGAGATCGCTAATGTCGATGTCGTCGATGTTGAAGTCGTCGTCAAAGTCGTCGATGAGAGGCGGAGGAGTATTCTTGATGACGACCCCGCGAGCTCTAGCATGACGAAGCCGACGCGCCGATGCACCCTTCGGAAGACGAGCTGTTGTGGAAGCTTTGGGAGCAGTCACGCGAAGAACGCTTCCCAAAAACCTTATTCATCTTCTCCCGGTGCAGGATCACAAAGACGAGGGTTCCGGAGACCTGCTCACCCGGTCGCTGGTGCACGCAAGCGATCGGACTGGAGTAGCTACAGCGGCGGCGCAATATCGAGTAGAGGCAAAAACCCTAGGATTAACTGGAGGCGTGGCCAGCAGGTTGCTTATATAGTCCTGTCCAACCAATCTCGTGTCGCGATCACGATCTAAATTGATTTAGGACTCTTAATTTGTAACCGATTAGGACTCATGCAACTTGAAGGCTAAGAAACCAAAAACGAAAACAGCAAAAGGAGATCGCGCTCCCGCAAGGCGAGGAGCCGGATTTCGGCGGACCATTCACGCAGGTGCCGCGCACCCGCGCCCTTCGCCCCGCCCGGTGAGGCGAGTGAGCGCGTGTGGACTTCTCTTACTCCTCCTCACACTAGACTTGAGGAAATGGGGAGGACTTCCATATTTAAGTATGACTACCTCCACTTCAACGAGCAAGGTGGTACTAAAGAGTTCCCACATCCCCTCTTGCTCACATGAATAAGCCTTTGAGATTTATTAGGAATTTCACAATTGGTTATTGGGTCAAACCCATATAAATTCCAACAGCCCGCCACCCCGGCTTCTGCTCCATCCAGACCACCGACGACGGGAGTGACGATGGGATGCCACGGTGGTTGCGGACCACGGTAAATGTAGACGACCACCTCATCGTTGTCCCTGGGCTAGACGCAGCGACCAACCCAAAGCAAGCTCTGGAGGACTACGTGGCGTCGCTGTCCACGCTGCCAATGGACTTCTCCCGCCCGCTCTGGGAGGTCCATCTCCTCAACTTCCCAGCCTCCTCCACGGTTGCGCCGACCGCCGTATTTTGCTTCCACCACTCGCTCGGAGACGGCATCTCGTTGCTGTCGCTCCTCCTCGCGTCCTGCCGTAGCGCGGTGAGCCCGGAGGCGCTGCCGTCCATGCCGCTGCCAGGACGGCGCAAGGCAGGCCAGATGATCTACTCCCGGCCGCGCCCGCCACGGTCCGCCGGCATCTTGGCGTTCGCCATGTGGGTTTGGTCCTTGGTCGTGCTGTCCTGGAATACCATGGGTGGATGTGGCTCGCTTCGTTTTAACATGAGCGTAAAGAGCACCAGGCGCGTCGTGCACCAAAGCCTTAGCCTTAGCCTTGATGACATCAAGTACATCAAGAACGCAATGAACTGCGTCAGTCAGTCCCGAATATATGCATGATAGAGAGAGAGAGTATTACGATGGTGATTAATATATAACTAGTTTTCTTTAAAAAAAATATGGTATTTGGCAGAAAGTGACCGACGTGCTATTTGGGGTGACTTCTGCTGCTCTGTCAAGGTATTATTTTCGGAAAATCGGTAAGTGCATGTTCATCCTTCCTATAAGGCCAAGGGAGCTAGTATACTTCTCTATCACACTCCCCATGCATGTTGCACAAATATAATTCACCCGGCCGGCCGGCCCTGCAGGTGACACTGGCACAAAAAGGAAGAATGTCTGCATTCGAGCACTCATCCCTGTCAATATGAGATCGGCACCTGGCCTACAGGTGAGAATCAACTTGCATGCATCAATGAAACTTATTATATATTGCAGGTGACAACATGCTCACGTACTATATATGTACATGATAAATAAGGAAATGTTGACATTCTTTCATGCAATATCTATCCTTAATCTGGCATTAGCTGACATGCTGGATTCTACTAGCAAAGAGCAAAGATGTAGCATGGGGAAATCAACTAGGCTACATTTCTGCCGTTGCATATAGCCTCGTACAGTGATCCCCTGGAATACATTCGTAAGGCCAAGAAGACGGCGGACAGGAAAAAGTTCTCGTTAGAAGCTTTCTTCACCCATGCAGTTGTTGAAATAACCACCAAACTCTTTAGTGCCAAGGTATACACGCTACAACAGATGTATTTCTTTTCTTTTCTTTTTTTTTGCGATTACTGTTAGAATATTAGACAATTTCTATGTCATTTTAATTCCACAAATTAACGTTATGATGATGACATATAAAAGATTATTAATCATTGAAATCATGATATCAAACATATCCATAACAATATGGAACATGTGATCAATTATCATGTGAAGCATGTGATTATTTAAAACATGAAAGTAAGATATATGAAGCATAACAGTAAGGCAAAACATATATCTCAGAACAGTAATAAACATGTGACTGCATGTGAAACGACATGACAGAACTACTGAAACATACAGACAACAATGTATGAAACAACTTGACTGAACCAACGAAACAAGCAGACATGACATATATCTTATAGCAGAAACAGGCACAGAATATAAACAGAAACGATATAACTGAACAAACAAAACAGACTTATAGCAGCGTTTGAAATAACATGGATATACCACTGAAACAAGCATGATCTGGAAAACGTAAAACAGCAGAGAGATGAACCAATCATACCCTCCCATGCGCTCCGAGGATCCCGATCTTTGTCCAACCTCCTTCATCATGTCGTAGGAGATGATGAAGGGAAGAAGATGAAGAACTCGAGGAAGAAGACGACGAACGGCGGCGACTTGGGCAGTCGCGTAGACGCTCCCTAAAAACCTAATTGCCGATCCTTCGTGCAAGGTCTCGAACGGCAAGGGCTTCGGAGGCACCTGCCCTCTCCCTTCTCCGTGCGCGCGGATTGAGGAGATGGAGAAACCTTCGTTGCGGCTGAAATGTGGTTCTGTATTCTCTCACGTGTACCGAAGAGACAGGGCTCTCTCCTTTATCTATGCGGCTGGAAGAGGAAGGAGGAGGGGGCGGGCATGTGAAGAGTTCAACTCCCAGTTGAAACTCCCGCGGTTAGTGAGGCATGTGAAGAGTTCAACTCTCAGTTAAAACTCCCGCGGTTAGTGAGTGCTAAAAATTAACACAACCACACCACGCCTCGCCCGCTGCCTGCCACGCCCACGCACACAGCCTGGCCCGGCCGGCGGCGGCGGCGGCACGTGCGCGCGTGTGGCACGCCTTTGTCCGTTTCTTAACTTCTCAATCTAAGCAGAATAACTTTCACCATATAAGTCAAGTCAAGGACCCTTAGAATTCCAATCCTGTACAACTCATATTGTCCATAATTACACACCATAGAGCTTATTGATTTATTAAACTTAAATGGGCCTGGCCCATAATAAATCCAACAATCCCCACCAAACTCTAGGGTTTGTAGCGATGAAGTATCAGAATCACAATTCTTTGATATACCAGTGTTTCGATTGAGACTGTTAAGTTGAATATCCATCTAGAACAAGAGTTTCACTCAGCCACAACTGAACAATGGACTATGCCTTGAATTGACAGTTTTGTGTGAGAAGAGATTCACTCAAGTCCTTAGCTGATACTAGGCTACAAAAGGCATCCCCGCTGTTTTGAAGCATATAAGTCGCACTTTTGTGCTTTTCATGAGTATTTAGAGATTACCCAAGTCCCATACACTGTGACCAGTAGTCTGACTCATATAGGTGTACTCCTCAAAAGATGTTCGGTAGGATATCTCACCTTTATAAGACTCTTGGAATACATTAAGGTAAATACCATCCTGCCTTACAGATAGGAAAGATGTGCATCAGAAATGTGTCAAGAAAGGGATCTTTCCTCTCAATCTACTCCTAGCTTGTTTCACCACTCTACTTCACGGGATCTCCGATCACATAGAGCATGTTACCACTATAGTAGATTTCATGTGGGTCTCATACCCATTTCTCTCGATGCACTTTCTATCACATTGCATGACAGACCCTTAGTGAATTGATCTACCAGATTATTCGACGTGTGGACATAATCCACCGTTATAACTCTGGAGGTTTTTAGCTTTCTGACAGATTTTAATCTTCGCTTAACATGCCTTGTAGACTTCATATTATTCTTGGAACTGTTGACTTTTGTAATCACAGTCTGGTTGTCACAATTCATGGAAATAGCCGATATCGGTTTTTCAACTACCGGTAAATCCATCAGGAGATCACGAAGCCACTCGGCCTCAGCCCCAGCAGTGTCTAATGCTACGAGTTTTGCTTCCAATATAGACTTCGTTATGATAGTCTGCTTGCAAGACTTCCAGGAAACAGCGCCACCTCCAAGCAAGAACACATATCCGCTTGTGGCATGAAGCTCATCAACATCAGAAATCCAGTTGGCATCACAATAGCCTTCTAGCACTCTTGGGTTTCTAGTATAATGAATACCATATGTCATAGTACCTTTTAGATAGCGCAACACTCTCTCAAGAGCACGCCAGTGCTCATCTCCTGGTTTTGAAACAAACCGGCTCAACTTGCACACAACATAAGAGATGTCAGGTCTTGTTGCACTCGCAAGATACATGAGTGAGCCAATGATCTGAGAGTATGTCAATTGATCCCTTGCAATTCTTCAATTTTTCCTCAATATCATGCTAGGGTCATAAGGTGTAGGAGCAGGATTACAGTCACTAAAACCAAAGCGACTCAACACCTTTTCCACATAATGGGATTGTAACAAAGTTACCCCACCATCACCTTCTCTAATAAGCTTGATGTTTAGAATGACATCAGCTTCTCCCAAATCTTTCATATCAAAATTGCTCGATAGAAGTTTCTTTACTTCCTCAATCACATTGAGGTTTGATCCAAAGATCAATATGTTGTCAACATAAAGGCACAACATAACAGCCTCACCCCCACCATACCAATAATACACACACGAGTCTGCTTCATTCACAGCAAAACCAGCAATTGTAAGAGTATGATCAAACTTTTCATGTCATTGCTTAGGTGCTTGTTTTAGGCCATATAATGATTTTAACAACCTACACACCTTGTTCTCTTATCATCCGCAACGAACCCTTCTGGCTGATCCATATAGATCTCCTCATCCAACTCTCCATTTAGGAAAGCTGTCTTAACATCTATCTAATGAATGATAAGACCATAAGAGGCTGCCATGGCTATTAATGTATGAATAGTAGTCAATCGAGCCACTAGTGAATAGGTGTCAAAGAAATCTTTGCCCTCTTTGTGGGTATATCCTTTGGCCACAAGTCTTGCCTTGTACCTCTCAATTGTATCATCAAGCCTAAGCTTTTTCTTAAAGATCCACTTGCATCCTATAGGTTGACAACCATAAGGACGATCAATGACCTTCCAAGTTTCATTAGACATAATAGAATCTATTTCACTCCTTACTGCTTCCTTCCATAAGTCAGCATCAGGAGAGAAATATGCCTTTCTAATGGTGGTTGGTGTGTCTTCCACAAGGTACACTATAAAGTCATCACCAAAAGATTTTGTAAATCTCTGTCTCTTCCTCTTTTGAGTGACTATAGTGTCATCCTCCTCAGGGATGTGCATGTGAGAATCCTCAGCATGATCTATAGGAATAGATAGTTCTTGCTCATGGGGAATTATAGTCTAATGACTGTGGGGGTATAAACCCTCGGTACCACAAGATGGTACATGGGCTGCACCGTCTAAGGTGGCCCGGCCCGTAAGATCAAGACGTACATCGCAAGATTATAGGTTGTACTAGATATTGTAATAGTACCAGATGGAATACTTTACTTGTAATCTTGTCCCTTCGGAGTATATAAGGAGGGGCAAGGATCCCCTAGAGGACAGGTCATACACCACATAACTCAATACAATATAACAGAGCATAGGATGTAGGGTTTTACGTCATGCTGACGATCTGAACCTATATAAATCTTGTGTCTTGTGTCCTGTTACCATCCGGTTCGTGTCTTGCGCACCTGTCTATCGACAAATCACCATCACAGGCATACCCCTCGATGGACTGTCGATCACGTTTCGTCGACAGTGGCGCGCCAGGTAGGGAGTGTGCGTACAGACTCCCATGCGAGCTAGATGGGATTCACTACTAAAAACCAGGTGAGTCGTTCTACGTTGTTGATTGGATCAGTATTTTCTTCGAATATCTAATACAGATTGATTTTTTTGCATGTAACGACATCTCCCTCGTTTGCGATCTACTTCGCTAACATCGCCCTGGAGCCCGCTGGGATTAATATCGAGAATTAACTCGACAACGACGAACTCAGCGGCTTCAGCAGCAGGAGAGCAGTTCCAACATTCTCCGACTACGACCATGATGTAAGGTCCAAATGGCTAGAGGGGGGGTGAATAGCCTATTTAAAAATCTACAAGCTTCACTAAACAACCACGTTAGTATAAAAGATGGCTAAGCTAATTCTAGTACTAGCTCAACTACACTATGCAAGCCACCTATACAAAACTAGTGAAGCAAGGCTATGATCTCTAGTACACACCAACAAGACTAAGTCACTATGCTACTTACTCCTATGTGATAAAAGCTACACTAGGACTAATACAAGAAAGTAAAGAGCAAGTGACTTGATTCTTATACCAACGATGTAGAGATGTAAAGTACTCAAAGAATCAATCACAATGATCAATCACAAGAGAAGTCCTCGGCAAAGAGATGACACAATATTTTTTACCGAGGTTCACTTGCTTCCCGGCAAGCTACTCCTCGTTGTGGCGATGCACCCACTTGTCGGTTCGCGAGCTAATCGACTATCAAGAGTCGAGCCCTCGGCGGGCGCCGCACAACCGCACACAAGATGGGGATCCTCCAAGCCACGAGCTCCACTAGAGTATCCAATTTGCGAACTCACACGGGGAAGGATCAAGAACCCCTTACAACACTTGGTGAGGGCTCCAACAATCTCTAATTGCGAGCTCAATCACCTCCGCTGCTCCAAGCCGTCTACCGTGTCGGGAAACACGGAAGAGTAACAAGAAATCCGCAGCAACTCGAAGATCAAGTGCCTCTAGAATGCAACTCTCAAGCAATGCACTTGAATCTCACTCAATCTCACTCAAGATATGCAACTATGCAAAGAGATGAGTGGAGGGGTTGTTCTCTAGCTCAAAGTATGTCTCTAGGTCTCAAAATATGCAAGAGTTACCCTCAAACCCTGGACATTCTCTATTTATAACGAAGGGGTACGCAGCTAGCCGTTACCGGACGACGCAGTTCAAAACGCGCTGACCGGACGCTCCGGTCAGGGTGACCGGACGCGTCCGGTCACTACCAGACAAACGTGAACAGTGCGCGTCAGAACTAGCCGTTGCCGTGACCGGACGCGCTTAACCGTATGACCGGACGCGATAGTGCCAGCGTCCGGTCGCGTTCCAGTAAGCTCCCGTCGAGACCGGACGCGTCCGATCGTACGTGACCGGACGCGCCGCGCGTCCGATCAACACTCTGCCCCTCTGGACGCCTGACCGGACGCTCCGGTTCCGTGAGGGACCGGATGCGCCGGTCGCGCGCTCTACTGCTGTGCTCAGGTGAACTGACCGGACGCGCTGGTCAGGCCAGACCAGCGTCCGGTCACAAACCCTAGTGCCCGCGCCACGTTGAACTGACCGGACGCGTCCGATCAAACCGTGACCGCGTCCGGTGCAGCGTCCGATCGCTGTTTTTCCGTGAAAACCATTTCGGACTTTCGCCACCTTTTCTCACCTCCGGCGCAATAGAAAAATAGGCATTTCATTTCCTCGAAAACGCCTGAATAAATAGGGAGAGCGAACCCCAAACCCCTCTCTACCGCTCAAACACCACCGCCTTCGCAAATGTGCTAACACCACCAAGTGTACACCACCATGTGCATGTGTGTTAGCATTTCACAAACATTTTCCAAGGCGTTATGTTAGCTCTCTACTAGATCCTAATGCATATGCTCAAGACATTGATCTAGTGGCACTTGATTCTCGAGCTAACCGTGATTGCCCATCTTGATAGTCGGCTATGTATCCTAAACCCGGTCAATCACTTCTCTACTCATCTTAGACCGGCAAAAGGAAAATCCTATGGTTATTGCCTTGCGCTCTTAGATCCTTTTCCTCCACTTGATCATCAAGTCCATCATATTATGTGCATCTCCACCATGATCGTCATTTCATGTCCATGCACCATTTCTTTGTGATCTTGTGGCCACCACTCCTTGCCACGTACACCTTCATCACATGTGTTGCTTATGCCTAACTCAAAACACTTAACACATGGCATTAGCAACTTGGTGTCATTAATTACCAAAACCAAACTTGGGCTTTCACACGACCTCTTGCCTCGACCACATGCCACGTCGCAATAATAATCGCCGCAAGGAAAGGCGCTACGACAACTTCATCGCCACCGACCAGATTTATATCCAAAGATAAGTATACTTCCAATATTCGTATTTAATACAATTTCTTCCAACCACTCTAACGTGCTTACCTAAAGATCACTTTCTATTAATATTTTATAAAAGACCAGTTGACAGAGTACTATCCTTTCTCGAGTTCTCGGAGCCAGCCCTGTCTCTGGCTTCTCCCTACGCGTGCACGAGACCTGCTCTCTGCGCTCTGGGTGGTCGGCGGGCGCTCCCTAGTCTGACCTATGCGCTCTTACGTGTGAACAGGCTCCACGCCTCGCACTCGGACCGCAGATCTGGCTAGGGCCATACGGATTCTATAGGATGATGTGTCTACCAACTGATACAACTAAAACAGAACACTTATACGTTCTAACTTAGTTATCTTCCACACAATATACAAGTTTTAAACGTTTTTTCCACAAAAACACAAACAAGCTTACATTGTCACAACAGTACATTATTACAAACTTGCCTGATAACGAGGCACAACTTTATAATAAACTAAACTATTCTACATATATATATTGCAGGATCTTCACCGAGCTCTCATCGCTCCTCGTCAAGCTCGTTGCCGAGCTCTCGCCGCTCGACCACGTCTCCGGCCACGCTGGGGACTTCTCGCCGAGCTTTCATCGCTCCTCGTCAGGCTCGTCGCTGAGCTCTCGCTGCTCGACCACGTCTCCGGCCACGCTGTGGACTCCTCGTCGAGCTCTCATCGCTCCTCGTCAGGCTCATCGCCGAGCTCTCGCTACTCGACCATGTCTCTGGCCACGCCGGGGACTCCTCGCCGAGCTCTCACTGCTCGTCGCTGAGCTCTCGCCAAGCTCTCACCGCTCGTCGCTGAGCTCTCGCTGAGCTCTCACCGCTCGTCGCTGAGCTCTCACCGAGCTCTCGCCGCTCATCGCCGAGCTCTCGCCGCTCCTCGCTGAGCTCTCACAGCTCGTCGTCGAGCTCTCGCCGCTCCTCGCTGAGCTCTCGCTGCTCGTCGTCGAGCTCTCGCCGAGCTCTTGCTGCTCCTCGCTGAGCTCTCGCTGCTCGACCATGTCTTCGGCCACGCCGGGGACTCCTCGCTGAGCTCTCACTGCTCGACCACGTCTCCAGCCACGCCGGGGACTCCTCGCCAAGCTCTCGCTGCTCGTCGCTGAGCTCTCACCGAGCTCTCACCGCTCGTCGTTGAGCTCTCGCCGAGCTCTCACTGCTCGTCACTAAGCTCTCGCTGCTCATCACCGAGCTCTCGCCGCTCCTCGCTGAGCTCTCACGGCTCGTCGTCGAGCTCTTGCCGCTCCTCGCCGAGTTCTTGCTGCTCGTCGCCAAGCTCTCGCAGCCCGACCACGTCTCCGGCCACACTAGGGACTCCTCGCCGAGCTCTCGTCGCTCCTTGTTAGGATCGTCGTCGAGCTCTCATTGCTCTACCATGTCTTCGGCCAAGTTGAAGACTCCTCGCCGAGCTCTCGTCACTCCTCGTCGAGCTCTTGTCGCTTGTCGCCGAGCTCTCACCGCTCGTCGCCGAGCTCTCGCTGCTCGACCACGTCTCCGGCCACGCTGGGGACTCCTCGCTGAGCTCTCGTAGCTCAACCATGTCTTCGGCCACACCGGGGACTCATCACCGAGCTCTCACCGCTCGTCACCGAGCTCTCGCCGCTCGTCGCCGAGCTCTCGCTGCTCGTCGTCAGGCTCTCGCCGAGCTCTCGCTGAGCTCTCGCCGCTCCTCGTCGACCTCTCGCTGCTCGTCACTGCGCTCTCGCCGCTCCTCACTGAGCTCTCGCTGCTCGTCGCCGAGCTCTGGCCGCTCGAACCATGCCTCCAGCCGTGCTCAGGGACTAGTCTGGCAAACACAACTTGTCTTAGACCACCGAACATGTTATACTCCAGGACCACCCCACCAGTGCGCCTCCTCGACCACCCGACCAGCGCTCGGGGATTGCGCCTTCGACCACCCGACCAGTGCTCGGGGATTCGTCAACCGCGTCTCACGCTGTACTCGGGGACTGCTTCGACCACTCTCTGACCACAGCTTGAGGCCCACAGCTCGAGGCCTGATTTCCTCGGCTACATGTGAAATTTGACTCATATATAGTTGAGAGGTCATTATTTTCTTAGACCTTGCTACAAGGATTATACTTCACCTTCCAGCAAGCTCGGGGACTACATCGGTACGATGCACCACGTGCCTACGTCACTGTTGACACCGTTTTTTGGCATGTGTCAAAATGATCAGAGTGGGCTAATCGGTAGGAGGAAAGTTACTGTATACGGTGACAGAAGGGTGCCGATGAAAATCAGCTTGTGAGGGTTGTTGCCAATGAATGGTGGTGACCGACGGAAAGGTGGACTTAGATTCAGAGGTTTTGCTGATAAGATCAGAGATGTTATTGCCGATACCGATGAAGGAAGATTTGAAGACTACTGCCGATGAAGCTTGTGATAACAGGAAGCATGCCGATGGAGAGGAGGTCGATGAGAATTTCATCGTAATTGAGGCGGACAGGGAAGTAGATAGGTGTTGATTTCCTTTTCTATATTTGTTAGAGTATGATTCATGTAAGAGTCACGTTTTTCCTTTGGTATGGACTCGGTGTCCTAGTCGTGTTTGGTTATGTTTCCTTAGATCAGGGTATAAATATAGACTGAGGGACAATGTAAGAGATATATCAATCAATATCAAACTAATTTTCTCCTATTTTCATCTACTTACTTTTCGGCGACTTCGTCAATTTGCATATATTTTTTTCTTTTTATGAGTTCTCATCGATTCGACGAGCTGCATCGCTTCAGTGCGACCTTCGGCGATCCTCGAGTTCCGCGTGAGTACCTCTTGGCCGTGGCTTCTGGGCGTATCGCTGTTGTCAGGACCAAAGTACTCGTATTTTCATCCTTGTCGATTAACAGGTCAAATCGACTGGCATGCTTTGGATATCGAATTGGGTATTAGCTCTTTGTGTTTGCAGATCCACTTTTGCATCAACACATCTTTTGGCACGTCTAGTGGGACCAATCAACACGATCAATATGTTCAATCCTGAGATCGATTCGGGGAACGTCATCGCGATATCGGAAGAAGATCTTAAGGAAGATCAGAAGCAGGCTATGGAAAAGGCTATAGAGGATTACAGGTAGCTTTGCCTAAAATCATTCAACTTAAAAAGGAGTGGAGAAGTCATCCAGGAGCAAGATCTGTCATTGCCTCAGCAGGTTACTTTTGACTCCAATCCTGGTAAACTTCAAAAGATGGTTAATTCTGCAGTAAATCATGCTTTGATTAACCACTCCAATGTGTTGTCCAATACTGTTCACAACGCTGTGATTCGAACTTTTAAAGAGAGACAAGTGCCACCATATTATGTTGGGCCAGCTTATCACCAACCAGAACCATCATCGGTCAATGCTCCATCGGCTCTCTCAGCCGTTGTGGGAACAGAAGTTACTTCTCCTCCGGTCTCGGTAGGCTTGACTAATGTTCAATCTACACCGATACGATCAGATCTAGTACTTTCAGGAGGATGAGTTCAGCTCAATACAGATCTGTCGGCATCAGCTATGTCAGGGCCTGTGTCTCAGAACAACCAGATTCCTGCTAATTGGTGGGGATATGGTATGCCTCCGGAGTTATCTTCCTTCAACTCTGGGTTACCTCAAGTGCTTGACGTGGCAGGAAAAGTTCCTGTATCATCGGCTGTTTCACCGATGAATCAGGTACCTCAATATGCTACATCAACTACTATGCAACCAACTTCAGGAGGTTTCCAGATGTCTTCGTTTCAAGCACCCAATACAAGTCCATCGGCAAGCCTACTACCGATGCAGCAAAAGGCCCCTATTATGAGTCAACCTGGGGTGCAGTTCATGCCTCAAGCTAGTTATACTAATTGTTATCCAACAATGTCGGCAAATTTTGTACCGATGAGTTCTAATAATGGTTGGTCAGGACAGTTACCTGTTCAGCATATAGTTCAGCAAAATCAGCAACTTGCAGGAATTCAGCAAGGTCATATGCAAGCTGGTTTTCAGAATCAGGCATCGGCAGCTCAGACGATGAATCCTTTCCAGCAGGTTAGTGGGGCCACAAGTGACGGCGAATATACCGATTGCTGAAGATCGTGTGCCACAAAGATACATGGAGGGATATCAGCAGGCACCTCCTGTAGAAATTCAGCCAGTTCGTCAGCAGGAGGCTGATGCTTTTTTGGCCGATAAGATAGCAGAAATCATGAGAGATCAGTTTGGGATAAAACCCAAAGCTAATACTTATTCTTATTGGACTCCATACCCTCCAGCATATGATTTAATTTCTCTCCCAAATCAGTACAAGGTACCAGATTTTACCAAATTTTTTAGACAAGATGATACATCAACGATGGAACATGTCAACCACTTCATTATTCAATGTGGAGAGGCAGCTAGCAGAGATGAATTAAGAGTTCGACTATTTTTATCATCTTTGTCGGGATCAGCATTCACTTGGTTCATATCATTGTCACCAAATTCTATTATTACTTGGGCTGATCTAGAAAAACAATTTCATAAGTATTTCTTTGCTGGAATGGATGAAAAGAAGCTTACAGATTTAGTAAAAATGAGGCAACGTAATGATGAATCGGTAGAAAGCTTTGTGCAGAGGCTACAAGATGTAAAGAATAAGTGCTATAGCCTGGTGCTGGATGATCGGCAGCTTGCCGATCTGGCTTTTCAAGGGTTATTGCCACATCACAAAGACAGGTATGCTTCTTAGGAGTTTGAAAGCCTAAGTCATCTTGTACAAAGGATCTCTGATCAAGACACTAGGGTTTTTGAGCCTAAGAAGAATTGGACCAAAAAAGTATCATTTGTTGAGGAGGTAGAAGATTCTGATTCTGATGAAGAACCAGTTATCGGCTTAGTTGAGTGGGTTAATAATAAAAGGCTGATATCTTGTCCCTTTGGTTAGAAAGAGTCAGAGAAGTTTACCTTTAACATCACCAAAGCTGACAAGATATTTGATCTTTTGCTTCAAGAAGGCCAAATTAAGCTATCACCTAATCATGTGATCCCATCGGCAGAAGAGTTGAAGAAGATCATATACTGCAAATGGTACAATGCAACTTCACACAGTACAAATGAGTGCAAGGTGTTCAGGCAGCAGTTGCAATCGGCTATTAAATCTAGGAGAATTAAGTTTGGCAACTCCAAGACTCAGAAGCCGAAGAAAATCTATCAGCACCCCTTTGCAGCAAATATGTTGGATGCCAAGGGTAAGACCAAGGTATTGACATCAGAGGCTGCTGAGAAAAACGCATCAATGAATCCCCAGCATCAGATAACTACCGATGACGCAAAAAGTAAGGGTCTGCTGGGAGAAAGTAGTAGTTCCAAAAAACCTCCTCGACCAGACATTGTGATTACCCATCAAAGGTAGCAGGAGGGTTGGCGTCAGCGTAGGGACCGATATCGACAACAGCAAGAAGAGAGACATCGGGAAGAGTGGTATCGGCATAAAGATCATTGGAGGTGCCCATTTTTCATCCATTGCTGGGAAGAAGGCATTAAATTGCCAACTGTTGAAAATTGTCCTGAGTGCAATGGTTATTATGGGGCCAATCGGCCAGGAAGGAGGTTTCAGCCTGACAATCAGGGGTTATCTATCAATGAGCTAATCAGAGGCAGAGCATTAGTGCATGATCGGCTGGGGGCAGACTTAGTGTACATGAGAGGCTTGGTAAGCACGCTGGATATTTTCCCAGGAATCAAGAGGATCTTGAGGAGATGGCAAACGCAAGAGTTCCCGATGAAGAAATATTCTACAGGGACCCTAATATACGTCGTGTAGAATTAACTGGGACTTGTTATCAGTCGGTTTCGAAAACTAAGCTTCCTCGATAGTGCCCTGAGGGTCTGATAAAGATACATAAAAGGAGGATGCAGCGTGAGCATCATGAGGACCTATACCAAGAGGAAAGTGCCTCCAGTGAGAGGTCCGGGCATCAGTAGTGGCAGGTGAAACACAAAGATAAGGGCCCATCGGCAGATGTTAATATGGTATTTATGTTGCCGATGGAGTTTCTAGCACTTTCTGATGATGGGGAAGAAGTGTTCTCTCCGATCAAGTAGCTCAGCTGGCACTAGATCCAATGATGAATGTTTTTGAGAAACCTACCGATGACGAGAGATAGCATCTCAAAGCTTTGTTTGTGAAAGGCAGAGTTGATGGGCAGCCTGTATCCAAGATACTTATCGACGGAGGAGTTGCGATTAATATTATGCCCTATGTAATGTATCAGAAACTTGGTAAAGGAGATCAAGACTTGACCAAAACTAATACGATGCTGAAAGATTTCAAAGACAATGTGTCACCAGCTAAAGGGGCAGTATGCGTTGAATTGACCATCGGTAGCAAAACCTTGCCGACGACGTTCTTTGTTATTAATGGTAAAGGTGCATACAATCTGCTTCTAGGAAGGGACTGGATTCATGCCAATTGTTGTGTTCCTTCTACAATGCATCAATACCTCGCACAATGGGCTAGGGATAAGATTGAGGTTGTCCCTGGTGATTCTTCTTATATCATCGCATCGGCAGAATCGGATACTTATGAGCGAACCAAATGCATATCAGGGGAAATTTGGGAAAAATAGTTCCTCAGAGTTGCTGATTATGAAATTCCACCGATCCAAGCAGTCGATTCTGAAGAGGAGTTTTAATGTATAGGTTTGCCGATGACGGAAAATTAGGTCAGAGGTTCACATCGGCAGGTGATTTAGTAGAGGTAGATATTGGTGATGGTGATAGGCCAAGACCTACTTTTATTAGCGCTAAGTTAGATTCCAAGTGTAAGCAGCAAATAACCAATTTGTTAAAAGAATATAAAGATGGTTTTACTTGGGATTATACTGAAATGCCTGGATTAGACCGATCGATAGTTGAACATCGGTTACCTATCAAATCTGGATTTCGGCCACATCAACAGCCAGCGCGCCGATGCAACCCTAATATACTTCCTGACATTAAGGCCGAAATAACTAGATTAATTGAGGCAAAGTTTATTCGACAATGTCGATATACGGAGTGGATTTCTAATGCAGTTCCTGTTTATAAGAAAAATGGGAAACTTTGTGTTTGTATTGATTTCAGGAACCTCAACAAAGCCACACAATGGATGGTTATCCAATGCCTATTGCCGATTTGTTGATTGATGCTGCAGCCGGACATCAGATTATCAGCTTCATGGATGGTAATGCAGGTTATAATCAAATATTCATGGCTAAAGAGGATATTCTCAAGACTGCTTTCAGATGTCCAGGTCATGTGGGGTTGTTTGAGTGGATAGTCATGACTTTCGGTTTGAAAAATACTGGTGCTACTTATCAGAGAGCTACGAATTTTATTTTTCATAAATACATCGGCACATTAGTGGAAATCTACATTGATGATGTAGTGGTTAAGTCTAGGGATATCACAGAACATCTAGCCGATCTACGAAAGATACTGGAGTGCACAAGGAAGCATGGATTGAAGATGAATCCTAATAAATGTGCGTTTGATGTATCAGCAGGTCAATTCTTGGGTTTATGGTGCATCAGAGGGGTATTAAAATCAGTAGGAAGTCTATTGATGCAATTAACAAAGTGGTTGCTCCTGCCGATAAAACTGAATTGCAATCTTTGATCGGCAAGTGTTGACATCGTTTTTTAGCACGTGTCAAGATGGTCAGAAGGGGCTAATCAGCAGAGGAAAAATTATTGTGTAGGTTGATAGCCGATGAAAATGAGCTTGTAAAGAAGGCTGCCTATGAGTAGTGGCGGTGTATGGAGAAGTTGATTCAAATTGAGGTGTTGCCGATGAGGTTAGGGGTGTTATTGCCGATGCCGATGAAAGGAGACTTAGAGGCTGCTGCCGATGAAACAGGGAGTGTGCCGATAAAAAAGACTTGAAGGGTGCTGCCGATGAAACAGGGAGTGTGCCGATGGAAAAGAGGTCGATGAGGATACCATCATAGTTGAGGCGGGCTAGGAAGTAAGATAGGAATTAATTTCCTTTTCTATGTTTATTAGAGTCTGAGTTGTATCAGAGTCATGTGTTTCCTTAGATTTAGATTTAGTGTCCTAGTCATATTTGGTTATGTTTCTGTAGATTAGGATATAAATATAGAGTGAAGGGCAATGTAATAACCAATCAGTCAATATCAAAAACTAGCTTTTACTCTTATTTACATCTATTTACTTTTCGGCGACTTCGTCAACTTGCATACTTTTTCCTTTTTATGAGTTCTCATCGGCTCGGCGAGTTGCATTGCTCTAGTGCAATCTTCGACGATCCTTGAGTTCCGCATGAGTACCTCTTGGCCGTGACTTCCGGGCGTATCGCTGTTGTCAGAACCAAAGTGCTCGTATTTTCATCCTTGTCGATTAACAGGTCAAATCGACTGGCACGCTTTGGATATCGATTTCGGGTATTAGCCCTTTGTGTTTGCAGATCCACTTTTGCATCAACACATCTTTTGGCACGCTCGGTGGGACCAGATCTAATCAACATGTTCAATCCTGAGATCAATGCGGGAAACATCATCGCGGTGTCAGAAGAAGATCTTAAGGAAGAACAGAGGCAGGCTATGGAAAAGGCTATAGAAGAATACAGACAGCTTTGCTTGAAGTCATTCAGCTTGAACAAGAGTGGACAAGTCATCCAGAAGCAAGATTTGCCGTTACCTCAGCAAGTTACCTTTGATTCTAATCCAGGTAAACTTCAAGAGATGGTTAATTCTGCAGTAAATCATGCTTTAATTAATCACTCCAATGTGCTGTCCAATACTGTTCATAATGCCGTGGTTCAAACTTTCAAAGAAGGGCAAGCGTCACCTCATTACATTGGGCCTGCCTATCATCAACTAGAATCAGCATCTGTTATTACTCCATCAACTCCCCCAGCCGTTGTGGGTACATACGTTTCTTCCCCTCCAGTATTAGCAGGCTTATCTAATGTACAGTCTACACCGATGCGATCAGATTCAGCATTATCAGGACGAGTTCAGCTTAATACAGATCTATCAGCATCGGCTTTATCAGGTCCTGCGCTACAGAGTAATCAGACTCCTACTAATTGGTGGGGATACGGTATGTCTCCAGAGCCATCTGCTTTTAACCCTGGATTACCTCAAGTGTTTAACACAGCAGGAAAAGCTCCTATGCCATCGGCTAGTTCGCCGATAGCTCAAGTACCTCAATATACTACAGCAACTACTGTGCAACCAACTCTAGGAGGTTTCCAGATGCCTTTAGGTCAAACATCTAATTCAAGTCCATCGGCAAATTTGTTACCGATGCAACAGAAGGCTCCTATTGTAAGTCAACATGGAGTCCAGGTTATGCCTCAAGTTGGTTGTAATTATCCAGCAATGCCAACAAATTACCAGCCATCGGCAAATTTTGCACTGATGAACGCTAATAATAGTTGGTCAGGGCAGTTTCCGACTCAACATACAGTTCAGCCAAATCAGCAAGCTGCAGGGATTCATCAAGGTCATATGCACGCTGGTTTTCAGAATCAAGCATCGGTAGCTCAGCCGATGAATCCTTTCCAACAGGTTAATGGACCACAAATGGTGGCAAATATGCCAATTGCTGGAGATCGTGGGCCATAAAGATATGCAGAGGGGTATCAGCAAGTACCCCCGGTGGAAATTCAGTCATATCGTCAACAAGATGTTGATGCTTTTTGGGCCGATAAAATAGCAGAAATTATGAAGGATCAGTTTGGGATCAAGCCCAAGGTTAATACCTATTCTTATCAGACTCCATATCCTCCGCATATGATTTAATTCCTCTCCCAAATTGGTACAAGGTGCCGGATTTCACTAAGTTCTCTGGACAAGATGATACATCAACCATGAAACATGTTAATCGCTTCATTATTCAATGTGGAGAGGCAGCTAGTAGAGATGAATTAAGAGTTTGTTTGTTTTCATCATCTCTGTCTGGATCAGCATTTACATGGTTTATTTCATTACCGCCAAATTTTATTATTACTTGGGCTGATCTAGAAAAGCAATTTCATAAATATTTCTTTGTTGGAGTTCATGAAAAGAAGCTTACCGATTTGGTAAAGTTGAGACAGCGCAATGATGAATCAGTGAAAGGCTTTGTACAAAGGCTATGAGATGTAAAAAACAAGTGTTATAGCCTGGTACTGGATGATCGGCAGCTTGCCGATTTGGCCTTCCAAGGATTATTGCCACACCTTAAGGACAGATATGCTTCTCAGGAGTTCGAAAGCCTAAGTCATCTCGTGCAAAGGATTTCTGATCAAGATACTAGGGTTTTTGAACCCAAAAGGAATTGGAATAAGAAGGTTTCATTTGTCGGAGAGGAAGAAGATTCTGACTCAGATGAAGAACCAATTATCGGCTTGGCTGAATGGGTTAAGAATAAAAAGCCGATATCTTGTCCCTTTGGTCAAAAAGAGCCAGAGAAGTTTACTTTCAACATCACCAAAGCCGATAAGATATTTGATCTTTTGCTTCAAGAGGGCCAGATTAAGCTGTCACCTAATCATGTGATCCCATCGGCAGAAGAATTGAAGAAAATGATGTATTGCAAATGGCATAATGCAACTTCACACAGTACAAATGAATGCAAAGTGTTTAGACAGCAGTTACAATTAGCTATTGAGTCTGGAAGAATTAAATTTGGTAATTCCAAGATCCAGAAGTCGATGAAAATTGATCAACATCCTTTTCCAACAAATATGTTGGATACTAAAGGAAAGACTAAGGTGTTGACATCGGAAGCTGCTGAGAAAAATGCATCAGTGGATCCCAAACATCGGATAACTACCGATGATGCAAAAGGCATGGGGCTACTAAGAGAAAGTGGCAATTCTAGTAATCCTCCTCGATCTGGCATTGTGATTACCCATCAAAGGCAACAGGAAGGCTGGCGTCAGCGAAGGGACCGATATCGACAACAACAAGAAGAAAGACGCCGAGAGGAGTGGAATCGGCATAAGGATCATTGGAGGTGTCCGTTTTTTATTTATTGTTGGTAAGAAGGTATTAAATTACCTACTGTTGAAAATTGCCTAGAGTGCAATGGTTATTATGGGGTTAATCGTCTAGAAAGGAGGTTTTAATCTGGTAATCAAGGATTGTCCATCAATGAGCCGATCAGAGGTAAAGCATCAGTACATGATCGGCTGGGGGGCAGGCTTAGTGTACATGAGAGGCTTGGTAAACGCGTTGCATATTTTCCAAGAAACCAAGAGGAGCTTAAAGAGATGGCAAACGCAAGAGTTCCTGATGAAGAAATATTTTACAGAGATCCTAATATATGTCGTGTAGAGTCAATCAGGACCTATTATCAGCCAGTTTGGAAAACTAAACTTCCTCAATGGTGTCCAGAAGGTTTGATAAAGACACAGAAAAGGAGGATGCAGCAGGAGCGCCAAGAGGACTTATACCAAGAAGAGAGTTCCTCCAATGAAAGGTCTGGTAATCAGCAGTGGCAAATAAAGCACAAAAATAAAGGCCCGTCGACAGATGTCAATATGGTGTTTATGTTGCCGTTGGAATTTTTGGCACTCTCTGATAATGAGGAAGAAGCTGTTTTCTCTGACCAAATAGCTCAATTAACGCTAGATCCAATGATGGCTGTTTTTGAGAAACCTGCCGATGATGAGAGACAGCATCTCAAGGTTTTGTTTGTGAAAGGCAGAGTTGATGGGCAGCCTGTATCTAAGATACTTATTGATGGAGGAGCTGCGATTAATATTATGCCTTATGTGATGTATCGGAAACTTGGTAAGGGAGATCAAGAGTTAACTAAAACCGATATGATGCTAAAGGATTTTGAAGGCAATGTGTCACCAGCTAAAGGGGTAGTATGTGTTGAGTTGACCATCGGCAGCAAAACCTTACCGACGACTTTCTTTGTTATTAATGGCAAGGGTGCATATAATTTGCTTCTAGGAAGGGATTGGATTCATGCTAATTGTTGTGTTCCTTCTACAATGCATCAGTGTCTTGTGCAATGGATTGGGGATAAAATTGAAGTTGTTCCAGGTGATTCTTCTTATATCATCGCATCGGCAGAATTAGACACTTATGAACGAACCAAGTGCATATCAGGAGAAGCTTGGGAAAAAGAGTTCCGCAAAGTTGCTGATTATGAAATTCCACCGATCCAAGCAGTCGGTTCTGAAGAAGAATTCTAATGGATAGGTTTGCCGATGATGGAAAATTAGGTCAAGGATTTACATCGGCTGATGATTTAGTAGAAGTAGATATTGGTGAAGGCGATAGGCCAAGGCCTACTTTTATTAGTGCTAAGTTAAACTCCAAGTGTAAACAACAATTAGTCGATTTGTTAAAAGAATATAGAGATTGTTTTGCTTGGGATTATACTGAAATGCCTGGATTAGACCGATCGATAGTTGAACATCGGTTGCCTATTAAGTCTGGATTTCGGTCACATGAGCAGCCAGCACGCCGATACAATCCTATTATACTTCCTGATATTAAGGCCGAAATAACTAAATTGATTGAGGCAAAGTTTATTCGGCAGTGTCGATATGCGGAGTGGATTTCTAATGTGGTTCTTGTTTACAAAAAAATGGGAAACTTCGTGTTTGTATTGATTTTAGGAATCTCAATAAAGCCGCACCGATGGATGGTTATCCAATGCTGATTGCTGATCTGTTGATTGATGTTGCAGCAGAACATCAAATTATCAGCTTCATGGATGGTAATGCGGGTTATAATCAAATATTCATGGCTAAAGAAGATATTCCCAAGACTGCTTTTAGGTGTCCAGGTCATGTGGGATTATTTGAATGGATAGTTATGACATTTGGTTTGAAAAATGCCGGTGCTACTTATCAAAGAGCTATGAACTTTATTTTTCATGAATACATCGGCACATTAGTAGAAATCTATATTGATGACATAGTGATTAAGTCTGGAGATATCACAAAGCATCTAACCGATCTACGAAAGATTCTGGAGTGCACAAGGAAGCATGGATTAAAGATGAATCTTAATAAATGTGCATTTGGTGTATCGGCAGGACAATTCTTGGGTTTTATGGTGCATCAGCGGGGCATTGAAATTAGTAGGAAGTCTATTGAGGCAATCAACAAGGTGGTTGCTCCTACCAACAAAACTGAATTACAATCTTTGATCGGTAAGATTAATTTCATCAGGAGGTTCATATCTAATCTGTCGGGAAAGATCAAGGCTTTCAGTCCATTACTGAAATTGAAAGCTGATCAGGAATTTAGATGGAGAGATGAGTAGCAATTAGCCCTAGATGAAATTAAGAACTACTTAACAAATCCTCCAATGCTAGTTCCACCTCAACACGGAAAACCTTTCAGATTATATTTGTCAACTGATGATACTGTTATCGGTTCAGCTCTTATTCAAGAATTTGAAGGGAAAGAACGTGTTATTTATTATTTGAGCAAACGGTTAGTGAATGCTGAAACCAGGTATTCAGCTATCAAGAAATTATGTCTGTGTCTATACTTTTCTTGTATTAAGTTGAGGCATTATTTACTATCGGCTGAGTGTACTGTCATATGCAAAGATGACGTGGTCAAATATATGCTGTCGATGCCGATATTAAGTGGTAGAATTGGCAAATGGATTTTAGCGTTATCAGAATTTGACTTATGTTATGAATCGGCTAAGGCAGTTAAAGGACAGGTTATGGCTGATTTTGTTACTCAACATTGCAACACAGTGGATTCTCTGGAGATTGCTCCTTGGACACTTTTCTTTGATGGGTCTATATGTGGTGAAGGAGCAGGCATCGGCATTGTGTTAATTTCCCCTCAGGGGAAGAAGTATGAGTTTTCATTACCGATTGTTGCTACATCAACAAACAATCAGGCTGAGTACCAAGCCTTGATAAAAGGGATAGAATTGCTTAAGGAAGTACGTGCCGATGCTGTTGAAATCTTTGGTGATTCTATGCTAGTTATAAATCAGTTGGCTGGGATTTATGAATGCCGAAGTGAAGTTTTGATTTTATATTATGAGAAGTGTTTGCAGTTGTTGAAAGGGTTTAGGAATTTTCATCTGAAACATGTTTCTCGATTGCATAATGAAGAGGCTAATCGATTGGCTCAGCATGCTTTAGGGTATCAGCCTATTCAAGAAGTGTTAACATCGGCAGTTGATACCGATGACTGGAGAAAGGAAATTATTGATTATTTAAAGAATCTATCTAAAAAGGTTGAAAGGCGTATAAGGTTCCAAGCTACCAAGTATGTGCTCCTTGATGATGAATTATATTACCGTACCATAGATGGAGTTTTACTCAGTTGTGTTGGCATCGATGAATCAAAAGGTTTGATGGGTGAGATTCATGAAGGAGTATGTGGGGCTCATCAGTCAGCTTTCAAGATGAAATGGATGATCAGAAGGAATAGATATTATTGGCCGACTATTCTCGAAGATTGTTTTAAATATTTTAAAGGATGTCAGGAGTGTCAAAAATTTGGTAATATTCAAAGAGCACCCGCATCGGCTATGAACCCCATAATTAAACCTTGGCCGTTCCGGGGTTGGGCTATTGATCTCATCGGTTAGATTTATCCACCATCGAGTAAGGGGCATAAATTTATTCTGGTTGCTACCGATTATTTCACAAAGTGGGTTGAAGCAATTCCTTTGAAAAAGGTGACATCGGCTAATATGATTGATTTTGTGAAAGAGCATATTATTTACCGATTTGGTATTCCTCAAACCATCACTACCGATCAGGGTACCATTTTTACATCGGGCGAATTTGATGAGTTTGCTATAGGTATGGGAATTAAAGTTTTGAATTCTTCACCATATTATGCTCAGGCTAATGGTCAGGCTGAGGCTTCTAACAAAGGAATTGTCAAGCTCATTAAGCGCAAAATTAAAGAATATCCTAAGAGGTGGCATACAGTATTAAATGAAGCCTTGTGGTCATATCGGATGGCGTGTCATGGTACAACCAAGGTAACACCTTATCAGTTGGTATATGGACACGATGCAGTATTACCTTGGGAGATTAAAACTGGCTCTAGGCGAATACGTTCTCAAGATCAATTAACAGCCGATGACTATGATACCCTTATGAAAGATGAGTTGGAAGACGTAGCAGGTCATCGGTTAAGGGCTTTAGCTAGTATCGAAGAGAATAAGAAAAGGGTAGCCAGATGGTATGACAAGAAGATGAAGGTAAAGGAATTTGTTGATGAAGATTTAGTTTGGAAATTGATTTTACCGATTGGGACTAAAAGTTCTAAGTTTGGCAAATGGTCACCTAATTGGGAAGGTCCATATCGGATAAATCAAGCTGTTCCTGGTAATGCATATATTCTCGAAACCCTCGAAGGGATTGTGTTTCCCAGAGCATTAAATGGAAAATACTTAAAGAAATATTACCCTAGTATTTGGATAGATGCATAATAGTATAATTGCCGATAACAATCCTATCGGCTAGAGTTAAAACAAAGTATTAATGTCTTGTTGCCGATGCGCTAAATGAGAGTTATAGATTTAACAAAGATTGGATAGCCGATATTGCACGCAGGCGAATTTCATCGGCTTCCTTTAATTCTTTAGCGTCTTCATCGGCAGTTCCCTCCACAGGCTTGAGTTTCTTTTTCAAGGCCAAGGCCTTGCAAGCTTGGATGTCCCTTTCCTGCTGAAGGGTTTTGATGACGTCAAGAAGCTGGTCTTCTTCTTGCTTAGCGTGGGTTAGGACTGCTTCAACTTCTTCTAGTTCAGCTAGAAGAGCTGCCCTCTTTGCCGATAGATCCAGAATTTTCTGCTTAAGATCGGCACCGGAGGTTTGCAAGTTGCTGATGCTTTTGTGCTTCTCATCGGCAGTTTGTTTTAGTTGCAGCATCTCTTCCTTGAGCTGGGCTTGAGCTGCTCTGTCGGCGATACGGTCAGTAGCCCGTTGATATTGAAGTTGTCAGCTCTCTAGATGGACTGCTGGGAAGATGGTTTCTTCAACATCGGCAGGAACTTGGCCACGGATTGTCTTGAAGATAGTCTTTGCAGGATCTGAATCGATTATCAATTGAGCAGTATCTTGTTGCAACAGATTCAGAAGGGCTTCTAGCTTGCTATAGATTTCTGCCGATATTGTTCCCAATGCCAGGGAGGAACTCGCCTCTTCTCCATCATCATCAGAGACGTCGATAGCAAAAGAAAATAAGCTATCGGGAGAATCTTGTTCCTGTGAACAAAAGAAAGTTAAAAGAAACTTACTGCATCGTCAGGAATGGCGTAGTCGGGATCGATCGTGTGTCGATAAGTGTGGACGGATGTTGAAAATAATTGTTCTTTCCACTCTTGTCACCATTGCTTATATGATTCTGTAATAAAAGACGCTGGTGACCAGGCGGAGAGATCAACATTTGAGATATCAGCATCGGGGGCGAGTCTGACTACCCTGCTCCACTCAGTTCCGGTGGTGATGGTTTCTCTAGGCTTGATCACATCGGCAAAGCACAGCTTGATTGGCAGTTGCCCAAAAGCCAGTTGACAAGATACTGCCGATGGATTGTAGAACTCGTAAGTAGTATTGGAATTCTTCCCACTACCAAATGTGTTCACCGCGATTGCCCTGGGAGTAATGATGACCATCATAAGCTCATTATCTTGGTTCAGATCACTATCGGCAAAGTTGAAGAGAAGGGGGAACTTGTTATCTTCATCGATATAGGGTACCCAAGCCCTATGATCGCGAGGGAGACCATTGTAGAAGTTCTGAAAAAATCTGCCGATTTGATCTTCATTAGCCTCTGTTCTAGGGAGGACAATTATAGCTTCACCGAAGTTGAGAGGAGGGCGTGTTGCCGATTCCTCATCTCCAAGAACATAATCTTCGGTGATCTCTCGTGGGAATTCTTGGGCAAAGAAATCCCACTGCAGACGCTTATGCATATGGGCGTTTAGCCACATATTGATGAACCACCATGGGCCTCCCAAATTGCCGATGGGTTCACCAAGTAGAAGCTTCTGAGATACTTGGTGGAGGAGGTGGTAGGTGGAGCTCAAAAGGTATCGGCCAAGCGGGAACCTAACACCGTTGGCCAAGAGTTCGGCTACAGGGAGGAAAGCGTTGGTTGGCCCTACCGATCGGCCACAGAAGATAAATTTCTCTAGCCACATGTTCAAGAATATGGCATGTTCCCTCTGATTGACAGTACTAGTCCTTTGGTACTCCTGGATGTATCCTGTCCAGCCACCAATGTTGTGTGTGTTCACTCTATATTCAGCTTTTCTGCCATAGATGGAGCCTTCATCGACAGTTGAGATATCTAAGCTAGTGAGCATATATACATCGGCAAGAGTAGGGGTGGATGGACCATGACCAAACATAAAGGTATTTGTGGTGTCTGACCAAAAGTGAGCGGCGGCTATCATCATGGATTCATTCTTTTGCATATCGGCAATGGATAGCCTAATACATTGGTCTATCTTCCGCTCTGCCCAGTACACTTGCATCGATCTGTTAACCCTCAAGTACCAATCTTTCCACCCTTTGGTGGGTTTGGGCCAAGATCAGAATGTATCCTTCCATAGATTCAAAGAAAAATTTTAAGCCTTGAAGGGAATTCTGTTAGCTTCTGCATTGATCAGGTCAGTTGGATCTGGGTCGCCCATTGGACCTAGGCATTAGAGGGAGGTTGGTTGGTTGGAATAACCAATTTGTTGTGTAGTTCATGAGTTCGGAAGATCAAAAGAATGGAAAAAGAAGAAAAATTACCAACTGTAAGAACTCGCAAAGAACCAAAGGGATCAAGGTAAAAGTAATAGAAGAACGAACCGCGGGAACGTTGAAGTTGATCGCCATTGCTCTGAGAAGGATGAGGGCACAAGCTGGGGATTTGAAGTTGACGCTAAAAGGAGCTCTAGTGGGTTGAGGACGCGCGGTTGTTCGTTAGGGTTGCCGCCGAAGAGAGAATGCCAAAGGTCGAAGTTTGAAGGTAGAAGACGAGCGATCTAGAGAAATCTATTTATAGGCCACTTGGAGTAGGGGTATTCTTGACTTATCTCTATGCCGCGCGCATGTGGATCGAGGTGGTTCAGATGGATATGGTAATTGTTCGCACGACAATCAAGGAATTGTACAGAAGATTTGATGGCAAGTAATCATGACTTGGAAGAAATCTTGGTACAGGATCTTTCAGTTCTAAAATGGTGGTATTGTTATGATAAGATCTTACCGATGGATTGTTATTTTGGTATCTCAACCATAAATGGGGCAAGAATAGTTGGAAATTGTGCGATATTTACTGAGATGCATCAATCAGAGCTAGATTTGATTAAATTCGGTAGCAGATTATGTATGCTTGGAGAATGGGTTGAGAAAAATAGGTAATAGCAAGCATTATCTGGAGTAAATTTCGGAGCATCAGTATCTTATACTCCGAAATTGGGGGGCATGTGTTGACATCATTTTTTGGCACGTGTCAAGATGGTCAGAAGGGGCTAATCAGCAGAAGAAAAATTATTGTGTAGGTTGATAGCCGATGAAAATGAGCTTGTAAAAAAGGATGCCTATGAGTAGTGGCGGTGTATAGAGAAGTTGATTCAAATTGAGGTGTTGCCGATGAGGTTAGGGGTGTTATTGCCGATGCCGATGAAAGGAGACTTAGAGGCTGCTGTCGATGGAACAGGGAGTGTGCCGATGAAAAAGACTTGAAGGTTGCTGCCGATGAAACAGGGAGTGTGCCGATAGAAAAGAGGTCGATGAGGATACCATCATAGTTGAGGCGGGCTAGGAAGTAAGATAGGAATTAATTTCCTTTTCTATGTTTATTAGAGTCTGAGTTGTATCAGAGTCATGTGTTTCCTTAGATTTGGATTTAGTGTCCTAGTCGTATTTAGTTACGTCTCTATAGATCAGGATATAAATATAGAGTAAAGGGCAATGTAATAACTAATCAATCAATATCAAAAACCAGCTTTTACTCTTATTTACATCTATTTACTTTTCGGTGACTTCGTCAACATGCATACTTTTTCTTTTTTACGAGTTCTCATCGACTCGGCAAGTTGCATTGCTCCAGTGCAATCTTCGACGATCCTTGAGTTCCGCGTGAGTACCTCTTGGTCGTGACTTCCGGGCGTATCGCTGTT
This sequence comes from Saccharum spontaneum, assembly GCA_022457205.1. Taxonomy (NCBI): domain Eukaryota; kingdom Viridiplantae; phylum Streptophyta; class Magnoliopsida; order Poales; family Poaceae; genus Saccharum; species Saccharum spontaneum. The sequence continues at coordinate 11,319,126 of CM039610.1, forward strand.
GTCAGGACCAAAGTGCTCGTATTTTCATCCTTGTCGATTAACAGGTCAAATCGACTAGCACGCTTTGGATATCGATTTCGGGTATTAGCCCTTTGTGTTTGCAGATCCACTTTTGCATCAATAGCAAGATTAATTTCATTAGAAGATTCATATCTAATCTATCGGGTAAGATCAAGGCTTTCAGTCCATTGTTTAAATTGAAAGCCGATCAGAAATTTGTATGGGGAGTTGAGCAGCAGTTAGCCCTAGATGAAATTAAGAAGTACTTAACAAACCCTCCAGTGCTAGTTCCACCCTAACATGGGAAACCCTTTAGGTTGTATTTGTCAACTGATGATATTGTTATCGATTCAGCTCTTATTCAAGAATTTAAACGGAAAGAACGTGTTATTTATTATTTGAGCAGAAGATTGGTGGATGCTGAGACAAGGAATTCGGCCATCGAAAAATTATGTCTGTGTCTATACTTTTCTTGTATTAAATTGAGGCATTATTTGCTATCGGCCGAATGTACTGTCATATGCAAAGATGACGTGGTCAAATATATATTGTCGATGCCGATATTAAGTGGTAGAATCGGAAAGTGGATTTTAGCATTGTCAAAATTTGACCTACGTTACGAATCGGCTAAGGCAGTTAAAGGGTAGGTTATAGCTGATTTTATCACTCAGCATTGCAGTACAGTGGGCTCTCTGGAAGTTGCTCCTTGGACACTTTTCTTCGATGGGTCTACGTGTGGTGAAGGAGCAGGTATCGGCATTGTGTTGATTTCACTCAAGGAAGGAAGTATGAGTTTTCATTGCCGATTGTTGCTACATCACCAAACAATCAGGCTGAATATCAAGCTTTGATAAAAGGGTTGGAATTGCTTAGGGAGATACGTGCCGATGTTGTAGAAATCTTTGGTGATTCTATGCTGGTTATAAATCAATTAGCTAGGATTTATGAATGCCAAAATGAAGTTTTGATTTCATATCATGAGAGATGTTTGTAATTATTGAAAGAATTTAGAGGTTTTCGTCTTGAACATATTTCTCAATTACATAATGAAGAAGCTAATCGGCTAGCTCAGCATGCTTCAGGGTATCAGCCTATATAGGAAGTGCTAACGTCGGCAGTTGATACCGATGACTGGAGAAAGGAGATTGTTGATTACTTAAAGGATCCATCTAAAAAGGTTGAAAGACGTATAAGATTTCAAGCCACTAAGTATGTGCTCCTCGGTGATGAATTATATTATCGGACTATAGATGGAGTTTTACTCAAATGTATTAGCGGTGATGAATCGAAAAGCTTGATGGGTTCATGAAGGAGTGTGTGGGGCACATCAATCAGCTTTCAAGATGAAGTGGATGATCAGAAGGAATGGATACTATTGGCCGACTATTCTTGAAGATTGTTTTAAATATTTTAAAGGATGTTAGGGGTGTCAAAAGTTCGGTAATGTTCAAAGAGCGCCTGAATTAGCTATGAATCCTATAATTAAACCTTGGCCATTCCGGGGATGGGCTATCGATCTCATCGGTCAGATTTATCCACCATCGAGCAAAGGACACAAATTTATTCTTATTGCTATCGATTATTCACAAAATGGGTTGAAGCAATTCCTTTGAAAAAGGTGATATCGGCTAGTATGATCGATTTTGTGAAAGAGCATATTGTTTACCGATTTGGTATTCTTCAAACTATCACAACCGATCAGGGTACTATGTTTACATCGGGAGAATTTGATGAGTTTGCTGTTGGTATGGGGATTAAAGTTTTGAATTCTTCTCCCTATTATGCTCAAGCCAATGGTCAGGCTGAGGCTTCTAACAAAGGAATTATCAAACTCATTAAGCGCAAAATTAAAGAAAATCCTAAGCGGTGGCATACAGTATTGAATGAGGCCATGTGGTCATATCGGATGGCATGTCATGATGTAATCAAAGTAACGCCTTATCAGTTAGTATACGGCCATGATGCAGTATTGCCTTGGGAAATTAAGACTGGCTCTAGGCGGATATTTTCTCAAGATCAACTAACAGCCGATGACTATGATACTCTTATGAAAGACGAGTTAGAAGATGTGGCAGGACATCGGTTGAGGGCTTTAGTTAGCATCGAAGAAAATAAGAAAAGGGTAGCCAGATGGTATGACAAGAAGGTAAAGGTAAAGGAGTTTGTCGATGGAGATCTGATTTGGAAGTTGATTTTACCGATTGGGACTAAAAGTTTAAAGTTTGGCAAGTGGTCTCCTAATTGGGAGGGTCCATATCGGATAAACCAATCTGTTCCTGGCAACGCGTATATTCTAGAAACCCTCGAAGGGGTTGTGTTTTCCAGAGCATTAAACGGAAAATATTTAAAGAAATATTACCCTAGTATCTAGATGGATGCATAAAAGTATAAGTGTCGATAACAGTCCTATCGGCTAGAATCATACAAGGATATCAGTGTTTTATAAAGCGCCGATGCAATAGACAAGATTTACAAATTTAATAAAGATTGGATAGCTGATATCGCACGCAGGCGAATCTGATCGGCTTCCTTTATCTCTTTGATATCTTCATCGGCAGCACCCTCCACTAGCTTAAGTTTTTTCTTCATTGCCAGGGCTTTGCGAGCTTGGATATCTCTTTCTTGCTGAAGAGCCTTGATAGCATCAGGTAACTGGCTTTCTTCTTGCCTGGCATGAGTTAGAGCTGCCTCGACTTCTTTTAATTCAGCCAGTAGAGCCATTCTCTTTGCCGATAAGTCCAAGATTTTCTGCTTAAGTTCGGCACACGAAGTCTGCAAACTGTCGATGTTCTTATGCTTCTCATCGGCGATCTATTTCAAGTGTAGCATCTCTTATTTAAGTTGAGCCTGAGCGGCTCTATCGGCAATACGTTGAGCAGCCCTCTGATATTGGAGTTGTCGGCTTTCTAAGTGGGCTGTTGGGAAGAGTGCTTCTTCAACATCGGCAGGGACCTGGCCACGGATTGTTTTAAATATTGCTTTTGCAAGGTCCGAATCATCTACCAACTGGGCGGTATCTTGCTGCAGCAAGTTCAGGAGAGCCTCCAGCTTGGACTTGATTTCTGCCAATATTGTTCCTAGTGCAAGAGAAGAGCTTGCTTCCTCTTCGTCATCGTCAGAAACGTCGATGGTAAAGGAAAATAGACTGTTTGGAGAGTCTTGTTCCTGAAACAAGAAAAAAGGTCAGTTAAGGACAAGTATGAATATCATAAATCGGCTAGGTCAGTCGGCTTATTTGTTTCAAGGCAATTTCCTGTCTTTGACTGGAGGAAGCAGCCTGGAGTGTGCCATGTGGAGGATCGGCTGAGCTTGCCGATGGGATATTTTTAGCTTCAGGATTAACGGGAGCTAGAGTTGAAGGCAATTCCTCTGTGGTCTCATCGGTAGTTGGCCCTTGGGATACGATGGCCGATGATGTGCCCTGTGCAGGAGGATTGACTGCTTGCTTAGTTGCTTTGGCTGATTCTGGCTGGCTCAGAGGTGTTGGATCAGATGTTGGGATCGGCACAGACTTCTTTCGTTTTGCCTGGCCCTCAGCAATGGTTAGCTAGGGGCATCGGCACTTGTTGGTTGTGAAGGTTGGACATCTGGTACGTTTGCCGATGTACCCGTTTGTTGCTGCAAAACGGGTGTAAGATATGATATTTAACATATTAAATGTAAAGCTGAAGGAATACCTCTGAAGGTTTGTCAGAGATGGTGTTGCTTGATGCAAGAGGAGTTGCCGATGATGATCCAGCAGTGGTTCTTACATCCTGAAAATTAATGTTAGTACAGTCTGAGATCGGCATGAGTTGGAATAAACAGGGTTGTTACCTTGAATGCTTTTATTAGGGTCGCAGCGGCAGCCGATGGAGTGGCTCTAGCCGTGGCCAGTTTTGACTTGGTGGTGATTTTCTTGGCACGGGTTCTCTGATGGGTCAGAGCAGCCAGGGTAGGGGCGTTGTAGCCGATCGGTGATATTGGGGAGACAGGTCAAAGATCAAAGGGTCTCCCACTCCTACTTATGGATGGTGCTGGGTCATCGACCTGTCATAGGAAAGTTAGTTGCCGATATATAAAAGAACAGAGAAAAAGAGAAAAAATCACCAACTATATGAACTTGCAAGGGCAAAAGGAATTGAAGTAAAAAGTGATGGAGGTAAAACAAACCGCAGGGACGTCGAAGTTGATTGCCATTGTCTTGAGAGAGATGGGGGCACAAGCTGGAGACTCGAGGTTGTCGCTGGGGAAGGTTCTTGTTGGTTGAGGTCACGCAGTTATTCGTCGAAGTCACCGCCGGAGAGAGAATGCCAAAGGTTGGAGTATGAGGGTAGAAGACGAGCGTTCCGGAGAAATTTATTTATAGGCCGATTGGAATAGGGGTATTCTGGACTTATCTCTCTACCGCGCGTGTGTAGGTCGAGGTAGTTCAGATGGATATGGTAACTGTTCGCACGGTAATCAAGGGATTGTACAGATGATTTGATGGCAAATAATCATGGCTTGGAAGAAATCTCGGTACAGGATATTTTAATTCCGAGAACGACGGCGTCATTATATTAGGTTCTTGCCGATGGACTATTGTTTTTGTATTTTAACCATAATCGGAGCAAGAGTGGTTGAAGATCGTGCGATATTTACTGAGGCGCGTGAATCAGGAATAGATTTGATTGGATTTGGTAATAGATTATGTTATGCTTGGAGGATGAAATAAGATAATTGGGTAAAGGCAATCGTTGTTTGGAGTAAATTTCCGAGCATCAATGGTTTTATACTCCGAAATTGGGGGCATGTGTTGACACCGTTTTTTGGCACGTGTCAAAATGATCAGAGTGGTCTAATCGGTAGGAGGAAAGTTACTGTATACGGTGACAGAAGGGTGCCGATGAAAATCAGCTTGTGAGGGTTGTTGCCGATGAATGGTGGTGACCGACGGAAAGGTGGACTTAGATTCAGAGGCGTTGCTGATAAGATCGGAGATGTTATTGCCGATACCGATGAAGGAAGATTTGAAGACTACTACCGATGAAGCTTGTGATAACAGGAAGCATACCGATGGAGAGGAGGTCGATGAGAATTTCATCGTAATTGAGGCGGACAGGGAAGTAAATAGGTGTTGATTTCCTTTTCTATATTTGTTAGAGTATGATTCATGTAAGAGTCACGTTTTTCCTTAGGTATGGACTCGGTGTCCTAGTCGTGTTTGGTTATGTTTCCTTAGATCAGGGTATAAATATAGACTGAGGGACAATGTAAGAGATATATCAATCAATATCAAACCAATTTTACTCCTATTTGCATCTACTTACTTTTCGGCGACTTCGTCAATTTGCATATTTTTTTCTTTTTACGAGTTCTCATCGATTCGACGAGCTGCATCGCTTCAGTGTGACCTTCGGTGATCCTCGAGTTCCGCGTGAGTACCTCTTAGCCATGGCTTCCGGGCGTATCGCTGTTGTCAGGACCAAAGTACTCGTATTTTCATCCTTGTCAATTAACAGGTCAAATCGACTAGCATGCTTTGGATATCGAATTGGGTATTAGCCCTTTGTGTTTGCACATCCACTTTTGCATCAACAGTCACCTACTACCAAGCTCGGGGACTAAGTGGGCACACTTCACCTTGCAGTTAATGTGTTTGCTTTTCGACCCCTACACCTCTAATGATCAAAGACGCTACGTTTCAAGACTTACATTTCTTCACAGAAATCCAAGTGGGCACACTTCACAAGAAGGAGAAATCTTTTTCTTTTCTCAAGAGCACCATACATTCTTCGGACAACCTACTTCTCTGGCAACAACGCTTGCAACAACTGCTCGGATGCCGCTTTGACTGGTCGAAGACGTCAAGGACTCAAGCCTCACTGTTCGGAGAAGGTCAAGACGGCGTGTCGCATCAGAATATATGGCGCTCGGGGACTAGCTGTGGGGGTATAAACCCCTAGTACCACAAGATGGTACATGGGCCGCACCGTCTAAGGTGTCGCGACCCGTAAGATCAAGACATACATCGCAAGATTATAGGTTGTACTAGATATTGTAATAGTACCAGATGGAATACTTTACTTGTAACCTTGTCCCTTTGGAGTATATAAGGAGGGGCAAGGATCTCCTAGAGGACAGGTCATACACCACATAACTTAATACAATATAACAGAGCATAGGATGTAGGGTTTACGTCATGCTGACGGCCTGAACCTGTATAAATCTTGTGTCTTGTGTTATGTTACCATCCGGTTCATGTCTTGCGCACCTGTCTACCGATAAATCACCATCACGGGCATACCCCTCGATGGACTGCCCATCAGGTTTTGTCGACAATGACTTGTTTCTCTAGGTGTATTTTTCATAGGAAACTCGTTCTCAAAAAATGTAGCGTCTCTTGACTCCATGATAGTATCAACATACATATCAAGCACATCAGATTTTATAATTAAGAACCTATATCCAGTGCTATGGAAAGAATAGCCTAGGAATACACAATCAACAGTTTTAGGCCCAAGTTTACGCTTTTTGTTGATTGGCACATTTACTTTAGCCAGGCAACCCCAAGTGCGCCAATATGAGAGATTTAACCTTCTCTTTTCTCATTCCTCGAATGGTGTGATCTCTTTGTTCTTTGTTGGAACTCTGTTCAGGACATGACATGCTGTCAAAATTGCCTCACCCCACCATTCCTTGGATAATCTTGCTGTACTCAACATGGCATTCACCAAATCAGTTAGAGTGCGGTTTTTCCTTTCAGCAATCCCATTGGATTATGGTGAGAATGGAGGTGTCCTCTCATGAACAATTCCATGTTCCACGCAGAACTCATCAAAAGCATTAGAGAAATATTCTCCACCTCGATCGGACCTTAACCGTTTTATTTTCCTTTCAAGTTGATTCTCAACTTCAGCTTTATAGGTCTTAAAATAATTAAACACTTCATCTTTTGTTTTTAAGAGATACACATAGCAAAATCTGGTGGAATCATCTATAAAAGTGAGAAAGTATCTTTTACCGCCTTTTGTCAAAATTCCATTTATCTCACATAGATCAGAATGAACAAGTTCTAGAGGTGTCAAATTCCTCGCCTCGCAGCCTTGTGGGGCTTGCGGGGTTGTTTTGATTCAACACACACATGGCACTTAGACTTTTTGACCATGTTAAATTTAGGAATTAAATTTAGATTTGCTAACCGCATAAGACTGCCAAAACTTGCATGACAAAAGCGTGAATGCCATAAATCCGACTCATCAGAAATATCAACAGAATTCACCAACTTATTACACACATCATGCAACGATAAGCGGAACAATCCTCCGCAATCATATCATTTACCAACAAATGTTCCATGTTTCGACACAACACATTTATTCGACTCAAGAACAACTTTGTAGCCATCTCGACATAACATAGATGCACTAACAAGATTCTTCTTTATGGAGGGCACATGCTGCATGCTCTTCAATAGCACCGTCTTCCCCGAAGTAAACTTCAGAATGACCATACCAACACCAAGAACATGAGCACACGACCCATTCCCCATCAACAAGGCGCCAGACCTCCCGACCTAGTAGGAAGAGAACAAAGAGACATCAGCACACACATGAATATTTGCACCACTATCCATCCACCACTCAGGTGAATTACAAACTGAAAGAACAAATGGTAAAGAATTACCATACCCAGATGTTCCATCTCTAGTCTCAGTAGTTACAACATTGGCTGATTTCTTGTCCTGTGTGGACTTGCGGTCAGGGCACTCTCTTGCCCAATGCTGATCACTGCCATATACAAAGCATCCTCCCTTTTCCTTGTTATTGTTGTTCTTCTTCTTAAACTGTGTTGTTTGAACAGGCTTAGGTGTATTCTCTTACTTGTTCTGGTTTTTCTTCTTGTTAAACTTGCGGAATTTCTTCTGCACCACATTAGCAATAGAGGTCTCAACACATTTCCCATTGTCCTTTGCTCTAGCCCTCTCCTCAACATCAAGGGTACCAATGAGTTCTTCAACATTGAACTCTTGTTTCTTATGCTTGAGGGAGGTGGCAAAGTCCTTCCAAGAAGGTGCTAACTTGGCGATTATACCGTCAACCACAAACTTGTCAGGCAAAGGACAAGGAAACAGTTCAAGTTTCTTAGCCAGTGACTGAAACTCATGAGCCTGTTCCACTACAGATCGGTTCTCAACCATCTTGTAGTCATACAACTGCTCCATGAGATACAGCTCGCTACCAACATTGGTAACTCCAAACTTTCCAACAAGTGCATCCCACAGATCTTTCCCTATAGGGAGAATGATATAGCTTTTCTGGAACTTTGTGTCAAGTGCGCTAATCACTGCACCTCGAAAGAAATTGCCATCAGCCTTAAACTTAGCCTCATCCTCAGGAGACAAGTTAGCAGGCTTGCCCTCAGCGGCATGATAACATGACATAGCAGTTAGCCACAATTCCATCTTAGCTTTCCAGATCAAGAAGTTTTTACCATCAAAAGGATCAGACTTCAACACAGTAGCAAAACCTCTAACAGAAAAATACCTATAATTAGGTTTTTAGAATGTTAGAATATTAGGCAATTTCCATGTCATTTTAATTCCACAAATTAACGTTATGATAATGACATATAAAAGATTATTAACCATTGAAATCATGATATCAAACATATCCATAACAATATAGAACATGTGATCAATTATCATGTGAAGCATGTGATTATTTAAAACATGAAAGCAAGATATACGAAGCATAACAGGAAGGCAAAAACATATATCTCATAACAGCAATAAACATGTGACAGCATGCAATGCTAGGCTGCGATTTACGTGGACGCTGAGACTGGAATGGATGGAACGTGTATAGTTGTAACACCTTTAGAAATGCAAACTGTTCGGTGATTTGCTACTTTGAGATCCTGAGATGAACAGTATTGGTATTCATATCAATAAGCATAGCCGACCAGGTCCACTGTGCAGGCCCTGAGATTCGCCAAACAGACGATCCGGGGAGTAACCTCTAGCCTGGCTCACCGTGTGTTGCCTTCAAGTTCGTACTCGCTGCTCTAATATTAATGTATATTTATATTGTTTTAAAATATTAAAAGCTAGTGAGATCAGATTATTTTGAAATAGATGTCGAGGTTTTCATGACGTCTGAAAACCAGGTGCCGAGATTTACACCTGAAAAGGGATATTACGAGTGTGTTTAGTTCCCCATTTCATCTAAAAAATTTTGAGTTTTGGTCCATTTTGTAGAATGAAACTAAACACCATACAAAATTTTTGACAAAAAGGTATTCATTCTTTATTTTGGATTTTGGTCTCAAGAGACAAAAAAAAAAGCCAAAAAACCCTCACCCACCCCATAAAAAAATTGGCATTTTGGATGGTACTAAACACACCTATGAAAATTTTGACATTTTGCATTTCATCATTCCAAAGTAATTGGTATTTTGCATTTTGCATTCCATGGGAAACTAAACACAGCCTATATTGAACCACGTGCCCGAGATTTTCATGACACCTGAAAAGAGCACATTCCATATGACCTTTGAATACAATAAACGAAGAATAATATTGTTTATTTGGAATGTTTAGATAAAGCTCAATAATTCAGCACATCTGCTTTTGAAGATTGGAGAAAATTATCATAATTTTGTTGCAAATGGTGACATTAGTATTGTGAGGTCCATTGGTTATGATAAATTCATTTGATGTCTTGCATAAGTCCAATAGTGTGTCTACTGCGGTCATATGGAATGAATACATCTTTAAACATATATCTAAATCCTTTGACCATTGCAACATTGTAATACTAAGACCAGTTTCAATGGGATTTCATCATAGTTTCATGGGCATTAAATAGGCTGATGTGACACCGTATTGATGAAGAGAGATGATAAGAGTTTTATGGGAGTAGAGAGAGTTTCATGGGGGATGAAACTCTTCTGTATTGTTTTCAAAATATAGACGTATTGGTAACAGGGCCATGAAATCTCCACTGAGACTGGCCTAAGAGAGTTGCTAGCATCTTTCGGAAAAAAAAACACATAAGTTACTCCCAATTATTAAGAACCTTCCTAGTGGAAACAAGATTATTAAGAACCTTCCTAGTGGAAACATAACGACCAAAGAAGAATTATCAAAGTTCCCTTGAAAACTGCTTATAACTTCGAAAAATTCACACATGACAAGCCCAATGAGGAACTTGAAAACTGCTTATAACTTTGAAAAATTCACGTATGACAAGCCCAAGGAGGAATTAGAGGGAGAAGAGAAATAAGACGAGAAAACAGGCAGATGATAAATAGTTGGTTTGTGAGGAGGAAGAGTAGGGCAGAAGAGGAGGATGTTAGGGACAGCAACAACGATATTTCCAGTGCTGAAGATAGGAAGTAGCTTATCTCAACCACAGATGGGATATACCGCATAGGCGAATATGGCTTTTGCAACTGCTTCCACATGCCAGAGACAGAGACACGATTGGTCACGGACTAGCCTTTGCTAGCCGTTCAGTTAACAAGATTTCTGCGTTGTTTCCTGTAATACCAGTATAACACTATTGCATGTTAAACTGAGGCACTGTTTAGTTGCAAAAAATTTTGCAAAATTTTTCAACATTCCCCATCACATCGAATCTTTAGACGCATGCATGAAGCATTAAATATAGATAAAAAATAAAACTAATTACACAGTTTAGACGAAATGGACGAGATGAATCTTTTAAGCCTAATTAGACCATGATTGGACACTAATTACCAAATAACAACGAAATTTGCTACAGTGTCATTTTGCTAAATTTTTTACAACTAAATCGGCCCTGAATGTGTAAATAAAAAGTACAAAGACTTACTTGTCACAATAGTTTACACCACAAATTTGCCACACCTAAGTTTATGAATTCATAAAAAATGTTTGATTGCTGCCACTCTACCTAACTTCTTAGTTTTACCACTCGTAGTAGCCTCGTGTCCCATCCGGCAAAGTTGACCAAGTCACCTTCACTGATATTAATGCAAAATCAGTCTTTATTTCCTGGGTATCATGCCCATGGGTTTTTGTGTTGAACGAGCAGCAATGTTGGTCGGAACTAGATAACAGTGAGCCTAATTTGAACTTCAAATCTATCGATGAATCATTCACTACAGCAACCACAGACCTCCTTAAGCCACATGACTTGGCTACGGCACCATCAAAGAGCTGAATTTCCTTATTCAACCCACTTGTTAAACAACCAAGAAACAAACTGAAACTGTTTTGCACTTCCGATATGAGAACCTCTATAGTCGCCTCAACAGCATCATCAAGACGTGCTAAAGTTAGGTTAACTGCACCACAATCACCAGGGATGCGCATTGTAAATGGATAATTCCATAAGCCTGCAAGGCCTATCATTGATGCACCATCAATCAGATTTAGGTCATCCTTTTCTTGTTCACTTGTCTTGATCCTCATGTCATATTCGATTAGAGCAAGGTCCATCATATGGACCCCTCGCTTAGGGCCAGCCATGTTGATGAGAGAACCCTACAAATTATTATGTTCAGTACTTCTTCATATTAAAGTAGGAAATATCTAAAGCTAAATGCTTCCCTCATGATGTTTCACTTGTAACAACATTTATTTAAAGGAATATTTTACAACTGATAACCAAGATCTTTGTCACGTATGAAACAAAATGGTTACAAAGTGCATAATGTGGTTAGAGAGCCAGGAAATCAGCCTCCATTATTCATATGATTTTGTTCAAATCCCAAATATTTACAAGAGCCTGTGTGAAATGAGAAGAGAAAAAAAAAAGATGACTTTATTGGTGATGGGATCATTAATGCTATGAATTTTCATATGCCTATAAACAAAAGAAAAACAATTTTTGTAGTGTACTGAGCAGCAACCAAGAGTCCAAAACTACTCAGTATTGTTTGGAATACATGATACTCCCTTAGTTTCAAAAATTAAAATCTTTTCTCATAGTAAACCATCATTTCATAATTTAGTACTCCCTCCGTCCATCAATGTAAGGCATGTTTTGAAAGGAGAAAGTGTCTTCAGAAGTAGATTTTGACCTTCAACTTCTCTTACATTATATTGTGAATTGCTACGAAATCAACATCGTCTTAAAAGTATTTCGAGAATTAATCTATTGATGCAGCTTTGGTACATTAAACATGCATATAATTGGACTACTGTTGGCCAAACCTTATAAAGTCCAGCATTTCAAAATAAAAATACGCCTTACATTGATGCGCAGAGGTAGTAGAGGCTTATACCATCCGAAGTATTATATACTACTATTCCAATGTTTGGGCAGATAATCACATGGAAGCAATTTTTTCGGCAGCCTGGCAAGATATTGCATGGGAGTTATCACACAATATATATCTACGGAGCAACACAATAAACTAACCCTACTGATCAAGGAATTTTTTTTGAACGACACAGGAGAGCTATATGTGATTTCATTAAGAAGAGAATAAAAACAACGGAGGAGAGGCAGAGTGGCAGAGCCTGCTCCCCCAAAAACTTGCAAACTGAGCTTTGTGTTCCACTAAACAATTCAAAAGCACAGTTAGTAGTTTAGTACAACAATCATAATCTGTCCCAACTTTAATGATGCAAAAGAGATTAGTAGTTATAGTGTACTATCGAGCGTATGTAATGTTCCAACCTCATATGTTCTATCTATGCATGTGAATAAGTTAAGCCTTACATTATGAAATGAACAATGTAACTTAATTAAGGAATAAGCCTACTTAACCCCATAAGTATCAAGGTTCATCTGCCTATAATACACTTATGTACAAAATCAGGCATTTGGCTCCTGAAGTATTCCATACCATATAAATCTATCGTCTAAATGATTCTTAAGGGACGGGTTTTGGTGGGCCCATGTTGCAGTGTCCACCAAACAAGCCATGTGGGTTAAACCGCCTCCAAAGCAGCTCCAACATGGTTTATGCTTGAGGAGATTAAACAGATAAACTGATACTAGGGGAAGTTAGGTAGACTTATCCCTTGAAATAATGAAAGGTAAGTATGGATATGATCATGTGCACCTGCTTCGCAATGATGGGTTCATCCCTGCTAAAATTGACAACATAATTAAGCAATGGATCCACATTATCCCGCACTGCTATGTACCCATATAACTCTACTAAGCCACCATCCACAGAAATTTCAGCCAAGTCTAATGACAAAATTTGCAGCATGCCACTAGGCTGATGTCGAATGCAACTTCCATCGTGAATGATACAATCTGTGGGATCTGATAATGCCATTGCCTCCAACCGAGCTTTATAAAAAGTAAAGTCATATTGTAAGTTTGATAGAATTTAACACAGTAAAAAAGTGATTAATATTCGAAAAGTAAATATGCTATTTGAAGATTACATGGACCTATTGGAAAATTTCCTTTCCATCTACTAAGCAGAAACAATCTATGTTCTTTTTACTAGGAATCGTGCTACCTCAAGAGTTCTTTAGAAACACCCAAGGAAACCATTGCCTCGAAAAGCTTGTCGGCTGCTTCCAGTGAAAGTATTGAGCATGGGGCTAATGAGGACTAAAGGGAGAGCATATCAACACGAACTGCATGGCCTCTTTTGTCCCAAAAAACATACGACATGTGTCATGTATTTAGATGAGATTGGCGTGCTAGGAGTTGACTCGGATGATTTCCAGTTCATTGGTCCTACAAGTCAATAACTGTGTGTGCATTCATCACTCAACTAAGAAATTACTCGGAGCAGCAGCGAAACACCTCTTCCTCATTCCACTTTCATATCCAACATGAGGTCAGAAGCAATTGATATTCCACACACAACAGTAAGCAGGAGGTTAGATGAGCATTGAAGAGGGTTAGGGTGGTGGGTTCAACAAAGAAGATGCAAACAAACATTGATATCAATCAGTGAGGCAATCTCTCTTTCTGTGCAGGAAGTACTTTTGTAAAGCATCCAAAGAAACAGTTACAATATTTCTAGTTAAGTGGTGCACATTTTGGAAAGTGGGAATGTGATCCTCGTACTAAACAGGGGCATTGGAAGGTTCAGTTGGCTCCTTTCAGACCTAATAGTCCTTTAGGTTATGTATAGTATGTGAACTGTCCGAGGACTCGTGCTATTGCTAGTGTCATGCTGGCAAACTTGAAAATCTTGTATTATTGGCAGATTGTGGCTGCATGCATGTATGGATACTTTAAAACCTAATGGTAACTACATCAGTGTGACTGCCCATTTTTTTATTGTTATTTGCACTTATATCTGTCATTTTCCTGTGTATTCTGTCGTTCAAATACACGCTCAGTGGCTTTGCACTTATATCTGTCATTTTCCTGTGAATTCTGTCATTTAAATACACGCTCAAAGGCTGTGTCATGGTCACAGTTTTACTGCAGGGTTTGATATTATGGAAGTAAATTTCTGGAAGAAAGCATTACTTTATTCAATTTCACATGGGAATTTAGGCATTTATGCAGCTACATAGCATGGAATAGGGTCCTAGTCCATGTCATCAAAGCTCTACATGCCACCACAGCCTCTCCCATCAGGTAACATGGCAAATTGCTGTGTGCAAAACGGTGCCAAATTGAAGGGCTTGCAAAAGTAAAGTGCAAGGTTTGTGTGGAAGCGCTAACTATCGTCCAAGTCTCATGACCTCCAGTGCAAGTAACTTAAAAGAGTGCAAGGAGAGGAAGGTTTGCACATGGCAGGCAGTGCTGCATGGCTCCTTATATCAATGATCTCCAGGATCACAAATTCACAATTAAACATATACAGCTTTAGGATATGGAAAGAGAGATGCTATGTTTAAGGAAACAAATAAAAATAGGAAAAGAATTTTTTTTCCACTTACTCTCATTACGGTCTGCAGTACAATACTGTTTTTTCCACCATGTATCACCCATGCCCCTGTATATAGAACCGTCACGGTGTCTACTTCTTGCAAGTACATTATTCACAGTATATCCTTCATCATCACTGACAACGATGCCCTTATGATCCTCAGTTGTGCTCCTTCCATCTTCCTCAGTGACAGTGTGCTTCACAATTTCCCCACATGTCTCATGTTTGACATATATAACCTCCGAGGTTTCCCAACAAGCATCTTTATCACTTGTGTCATCTCCAGCTATAACCCCCAAGGTTGCACCCCTTTTCTCAATGTTGTCCAAGCGAAGATTAATAACGTTGGCAGAAGAGATGGGCAGCAGCCTGTTTGGTTTACCAGACTCATCATCTTTTACTCGACTGATGGTGGCCATGTTCCGAGGTCCACAAGGAAGTCTATCACCAAAGAGAATAAAGCTAATCTCATCATACGACATAAATAATATGGTATTATCAGTCAGAATTGAACTCGTAATATAATCTAAGCCTGAAATCGAGAATATATAACACGCTAATCTCATCGTCCAACATTCGACATGAATAAGATGGTGTCATCAGTCAGAATTGAAATCGCAATATAATCTAAGACTGAAATCGATTTCTCTTTTTCGTTTCAAAAAAAAATCGTTTCAGAAATCGATTTCTCTTTTCAGAGTCTCTATCCTGTCTATTTTGGGAGTCATGGGATGGACTGAAAATTTTTTTGCTCATTTGCTTTAAAAAAACAACATAGCAAGGGTACATCAAAATCAGTCGGTTAGAATCCAGATCCCAAAACTATAGCAACCAACTATAGAGGCCCAAACATTAGCATCAGAACAAAAAAAGTCCCCCATTCCCCTTCAAAAACTCAACACATAAGAAATTAAGAAGGGTAAACGAAAACCCAAAGGTTGCAGCAATCTACATCGATACAAAAACTATAGCAACCAAGTAAAGGCGCAAAATTTAGCATCAGGTCAAGAAAAACACACCGGAAAACACGACTGACAGGTGGATTGGGAGACACCATGAGTGGGGAAACTCGTTGCTCAAGCGCTGGTGGCCACCAGCGAGTCGTTGCAGATGCCATGTAAGAGAGGGGAAATCGACAGGGGGAGGAGAGGCGGTGCATTGGGGTAGCAGAGGTGCCGCCGTTAGGGTATCCGAAGAGACAGGGCGGATGACTAGCATCTAAGCGAGCGGCGGCGGTGGCGGTGGCGGCGAGGTGCTGCGCCCGCGAAAAGGAAAAGGGAAAAAAAAAGGGAAGGCTGGGCCGGCCAAGTCGGGCCCGAGAGAGAGAGGGGAGGGTGGGTTTTTGAAGCCTCATCGTCCTCGCGCAGTGTTTGGCCAAGTCGGGCCCGAGATGAGTTTTTGAAGCCTCGTCGTCCTCGCGCAGTGTTCGGCCCGCGTAGCGTGTCCTGACCACCACCCCATAACGGCTTGGAGGACGGCCCGCGCAGTGTTTAAACCTTTGACATTTTGTAAACTTATTTTCAAACTCAAATTCAAATCATTTTGAATTCAAATCTGTTTTCAAATTCTTTAGGAACATTTTTAAAATTTAAAATTTTGATATTTATCATTTTTGAAATAAAATTTTGAACTTGTTTTCAAATAAATATTTTAATAAAGTATTTTAGAAAAGAAGAAAAACTTATTCACGGCTTAACCGAGTTTTAATAAGTCATTCTTTCACACAGTAAATTAATGCACTCAGCATGAGTGCAACAAACATATTACATTATATTTAAAAAAATTTAGAAATTCACATTTGTCACTATTTAAATTATAAACAACATAATTAAATCTTGAAAAATTTTAGAAAAATCGTGAAACCGTTTATATTATTTAGTGTTTTCTATTTACATCCAAAAATGGAAATTTTTGGGGGTGTGACACTCTTCCTCTCTTGGTGTTGGATCATTTATATCAAGAACATGTTGGGGATTTGACTTTGCCAGAAAACACAGCCCCAAGACTTCGGAGTTGATCACCATAGTTTTATGTCAAAGATTGCTTGCAGGAAGCAAGAGCGAAGGGGAAATTTCGACTTCGCACAAAACAAGCAAGAGAATAGGAGAGATACAAGAGCGAAGACATCTTTTAGACTTCACCCAACACATGAACTTAACAAGATTTAGAGCCAAAACTCTAAGTCAAAGATGCGAAAACATCACTAATGAAGATAACTTTGAAAATTGACAAGACGACGTGAAGAATGAAGTCTCGAAGAGTGAAAAGACAACTTTGCACCTATAGTTTAGAGGGGTTGTATTGATTAAAGAGAGGGGTATAATGGTCATTTGTATATAAATTGCAAAGGCTAGGACCTCTATAAATACCCTCTCAACATGTACTATAGGATCATGAAAAGAATACAACTTTATGTTTGTGTTCAAGTTTGATGCTTGTGTGATTGTTCTACCAACAGTACCACAAATTCGGTCTCCACTATCTCCCAAATCTTCCCACTCATTGCTTTTCAAATGCAAACACACCCTCTTCTTCAATAATCATAGTTTATCCCATCAAAGTGAGTGGCTAGCCAACATAATTGATTTGAGCCATCGTTACACCATAGGTTGTTAGACCGGCGACTTAGCTCCGATACAACTTCATAGGATCTAGATGGGTAGATGGGAGTGAATAGCCTATAAATTTTTTACTACAAACTCACAATTACTAGAGCAAGATGATTATTACAATCAATGGCCCTAATAGCAACTACTTGCTCTAACTCTAATTCACCCAATGCAAGCCTCCTTAATCAATGCAAGTAGATTGATCTCTAGATATGTCACACAATCATGCAAGCTATCAACTAGCTAAACAAGCAAGAGCTATCAATGAAAAGAACTAAGACAAGATATAATAAACACTAGGCTACACAAAGCTAGTAAGGCAATCAATAAACTACTCACAATACAAGTATGAAAGAGATGAACAAGTGAGTAGATAGCATACCACACTGGGCAAGTGAACACAAGATATATCCCTGAGGTTCGGTTGCTTGCTAGCAACCTATGTCCTTGTTGTGGCGAGTCCAATTTGATGGTTCACGTGTTAATTGGCCTCACACGTCAAACCCATGACTTAGGTGCCGCAAGAACAACCATTCAAGAGGTGCACTCCAACTAGCCACGATTCCACTAGAGTTGCTCTTCTTGATCTCCCGAGGGGATGAGCACAAGAGTCCCTTACAATAGCTTCGATCGGAGTTGGCAACAATTAACGAAGCCGCTCAATGATCCCTCCAATTACCGGGCCGGCTAGGTGATGGCAATCACCAAGAGGAATAAGAGAACAAACATCCCAACTCATCCAACTAGTGCCACAAGATATAAGAACGATAATGCAATGCACAAGGCTCTCCAATCTCACCCAAATGAAAAATCAAAGGATGCAAGTGAGTGGAGTATGTTTCTCAGCCCTCAAGAGATGTGCACAAGTGTATAGGTGCCAAGAGAGTGGCCAAGGCTGACCACAAGGTCTATTTATAGCCCCACTTGAGAACCCAACTGTTACCCTCCTGAGACAGCCACTGCAGGGGCACCGGACATGTCCAGTGATGCACCGGACACCACACTCGACGCCCAACGGCTAGTTTCAAATGGCTCCAAAAATAGCCATTGTTGGCTGTTAGACGTCTGGTGGCACACCGGATACGTATGTTGAGCTCGAAGTGCTCGTTTTATAACCTCTTTGCAAGCCCTGTCCGGTGTGGTGTCTAGTGCCACATTGGATGCGCCCGTTGAGTACATCACCCGACGCAGTCAGTTTACATGCTCTCTGGAACGCACATACTGAACTCGTTAGTGATAGGTAGTGGGGAAGTAGGAAGAAGGTGAAAGAGGTTGGCATCCAAGCCGATAGTTTGTCTAATGGATAAAAAAATCAAGTATATATCCTCTCGGTTTTCATCCCTCAAACTAATCGATAGTAGGAATGACCCCATCCTCAACCAAACATAGAGATGGATTAGACAATCAGAATGGATCCATCTTAGAAAACTAGAATAGGTCCATTTTATCTCTCTTTGTCTCCAAACCAAACACAACATAGAATGCCTAAAAAATAAGTTCGATATGGCATAAGTCTAATCATAAAGCAAATAACTGCCCAACCCTGAACTTGCAACGTACAACCTACCACCACCGATGCCATCCAAACACGTTCTAAGCCTGGGGCTTCTAGAGTATACAGAGATGTACGATTTAGACAGGTAGTGGTATCTTCCAGGGTTAAAAAAACCGGTCGGTAAACCGCGGTTTACTGCGGTTACCGGGCTGGACCGGTTCCGGTCCGGTCCGGTTAGGTATTCCTCAAATTCAAATTTAAAATTTGAAAAAAAAATGCTGAAAAAATTATTAAAAATAGTTCATGATTTATAGAAGCCAATGGTGTAAAAATTTTTCAAATTCGAGTTCGTTTAGTATTTATTTATACGTATAGAAGTTTGAAAAAAAAACCCGGTCCCAGCCCGTTAAGGCCCATGAGGCCCATTAGGCCGCCACGGGCACAAAACGCGCCGAGAGCTGGGGGGTCAACGCGCCCAGCACCTTATCCGCTCCCGTCCGCCCCCCGTCCGCCCCCCGCCCGCTCCGTCCGCCCGCCGCCGCCGCTCGACCGCCCCGGAGCGTCGGCTTACCGCCCGGTCCAGGCGGTTTACCGCGCGCCCGCCGCGCCGTCGGTTAGCCGACCCGGATCCGTGGCTAACCGCCCGGGAGGAGCGGTTTACCACGCGGTTCGCCGGGCGACCGCCAGGTAAGTTTTTTTTGTTTTTTTTCTTTAGAGTAGTATTAGGATTTAGGTAGAATTTGTGTTAGGATTTAGGATAGGTTTTTGGTTAGGTTTTAGGTAGGATTTACTTTAGGATGCTATTTATTACCACATTGTGTGGTCTTTTTACATTAATTTGTGCAAAGGAAGTACCAAAAATTCTTTTTATTCATGCAAAAAAAATCTAAACGGTTTGTAGCGGTTACCGCTCAAACTGAGCGGTAACCGCTCCAAACCGCCCGGTAAACCGGTCGCAAACCGAATCGAAGGAGCGTTTAAATTCAAATTCAAATTCGACCGGTTACCGACCGGTTACCGGCAAACCGGACCGGTAAACTGGAATCGGAGGCGGGCGGTTTGAGCCGTCCGGTCGGTAAAAAACCCTGGTATCTTCTGTGTTGGTTTAGAAAAAAAATGTTGCATCATGGGTGTTAGCTCAAAATAAATGTGCTCATTTTCCTAAAAAATAAAATAACAATAAAAATAAACGTGCTCATTAGGTAAGGTGATAATAGAGTAGACGAGCTACTCATACCAATTGTAGACTATATTATTTCCAAGAACTACCGCCTTCAGTCTTCACGAATCAAGAACTACCACCGCCTTGGCGTGGTAGATTGTTCTTGCTATACACCACATGATATCGTGGCCAAATAGATACTTACTGGAATCTTATACAGAATATATATGACAAATTGACATATAACTGGCCGACAAAAAGATCAATTCCAGTTTTTTTGTTAAAAAAAAGAAGACAAATAAATTTTTTGCCTGCCATAGGAACGAAAACGAAAGCCTTAATTTACTGTCTTTTTCTCAGCTTTACCTCGCACCCACCAGCATCCATCCTATTCCTATAGCATAGGACGATGGGCACCACACAACACGTGGTTCATCAACATGATCATGCCTTGTCGTCACCGGTCCCACCCCAACCTACCAACCAGGCCAGGATGAACCTCCTGACGCTGATCTCTGTCATCACTCCCGAGTCCCGCCCGCCCATGCTCAACTCCCCCACCCAGCCCGGTCCCACGCGCCAGAGGCCCATTCCGCTGGTACACCGCCATCGCCGACAGGTGGACCCCCCCTGTTCGTCGTCGCTCTCCCAGCGAGCCGTGCCCGTCTGCTCTTCCTCCTCCCCCTCCATGCTCCTCGCTGCGCTCTCTTCCCCGCACACTTATCTTTCCAGCTCAGTGTCCGTCCCTCTCTTTCACACGCACATCTTGCATTCCATTGCTGGCTTCGCTTCTCTTGCTTGCTTCCTCATGTCGTCTAGCTCTATCCAATTCCAACACGGCCACCTATAAATAAATCTGTCTCTCGAGCTGACCTGAGCTGAGCTGCCATTTCAGAGGATTGGAGCTCGGCCAAGCAGAGCACTTACAGTGTGTGTGTCTGACATGGCAGCGCTCTGGCTAGCCAGAGCGTCGTCCCAGCTGGCGCGCCGTGCCGCAAGGAGGCTCCCTCCGCTTCCTGCGCGCCACGGCGGCTCCGGCGAACCCACCAGTCCGTGGTTCTTGGGAGCGGTGCCGCCGCAGGCCCTTGGATCACCGGCGGTGGAGAAAAGCCGCCGGGGCTTCTGCTCGGTCCGGCGATTTGCAGGGGAGAGCAGCGCTGCTGCCGCCGTTGACGAGGAGCCCGAGAACGGATTCGTCGCCACCAGC
The DNA here is from genome assembly GCA_022457205.1 of Saccharum spontaneum. Lineage (NCBI taxonomy): Eukaryota > Viridiplantae > Streptophyta > Magnoliopsida > Poales > Poaceae > Saccharum > Saccharum spontaneum. The sequence continues at coordinate 11,340,407 of CM039610.1, forward strand.
GATCAGCAGGTATGCGTCGACCATGTGTAAAACATGCTTCTTGATTTGTACCAGTATTTGTATATAATCCGTATGTGTCAGCTAGATTGGAATTGTTGATTGAGTCAGGTTGCTCTTTCCTGATTTGCAAATCTTCTGCCTTTGTGGGATCTGAAAGATCAATCCTGGATACTATACTACATCCAGATGTAGCAGATGGCATGCTTTAACATGTGCTTTTGATAAGGTTTGGTACCAGATACAGAGAAGATAAGGCATCTTTTGCCCATCATCTATGCTATGAGGAGCCCGGTGCCTTCCTTTCTGAAGTTTTTTTTCCCACTCCATCTGTGTTCTTCACGTTCTTCCTCAGTCCAAAATTTGGACACGTCACTAACTCTTTCCACGAGTACGTACGCAGTACGCTATGTGAAGATTGAAGGTAACAAGTCACATAGCACAATTGTGGATAAAATTAACAACAATTAGTAAACAAAGCAGATAAGGATGGATGGGTCTTTTAGGTCAATGGGTTTGGTTGCTGATTTCCTGGGTTGACTGCCTGATAAGCTGATGGTTGTAGTAGATAGTAACGTGCTTTCATCTAGAATGTTCGTGCCAATCTTCCGGTATTAGTTTAGTATAATACCTTTGCTTTCTGTGTCAAAGGGTGAGACCCAATGATTAGGAGCCTCTCCTGGTCTTTACTGCACTTTGTTTTATATATATACAAACCAAAAGTGCTGTCTTTGCCATGGTCAATGCGGATAGGATTAAATTTGTCCACTGCCTCCAAGGCCAATGCTACACTGATGCTGCTGTGCTTCTCAGTTCAACTAAACTATTTTCGGTCACTGATGCACATGGACACTGAAAGTCAGCCGTTAATTTTGCAGGCAGTTGACTTTCCTGGAGGGAAAGTTTCTTTTGTGGCTGAAATGAACTTCCTTCCAGACTCGATGAAGGAAAGGATCAACTGCTACCGTGTGCTTGACGATGACGGCAGAACTATATCAGGCAGTAGATTCCAAGAGGTACGCTGCTGCTCGCCACACCATTTTGAGAAATTCTCTGCAAACATCTGCGAGTGAAACTTGTTCTGAAGACTAATCTTATTCACCCTTGTCAGGTCAGTAAGGAGTTGGCTCTGAAAATGTACACCGAGATGGTCATCCTCCAGATCATGGATACCATCTTCTATGAGGCTCAGAGGCAGGGTAGAATCTCGTTTTATCTCACTTCCAATGGCGAGGAAGCAATCAACATAGCCTCTGCTGCTGCGCTCAGTATGGATGACATTGTGCTGCCTCAGGTACAACATCAGTTACTCCACTTTTCTGAAGCTTAATTTAGCAAAAAAAAAATTCCATCAATTGATTTACCCACTGTCCTTTCTTCGCTGCAACCTGTGGAGCCAAAATATAGTACAGGGAACCTGGTGTTCTTCTATGGCGTGGCTTCACTCTGCAGGAATTTGCAAACCAGTGCTTTGGGAACAAGCTGGACTATGGTAAAGGGAGGCAGATGCCCATTCATTATGGCTCGAACCGTCTGAATTATTTCACAGTCTCATCACCTATTGCGTAAGTCTGAAGTATCTCTTCCACGTCGGAAAGATCTTGCAAGTGAAGGACATATGTTTCATTCTTCATTATTTCCCAGAACACAGCTCCCTCATGCTGTTGGAGCTGCCTACTCTCTGAAGATGGACAAAAAGGACGCATGTGCCATCACATACTTTGGCGATGGTGGCACAAGTGAGGTAGATGAAAACTCACCAGCCACTGATCATTTGTTTGGCAGTACCATTATATCCAGCCTTCCTGACAGATGAAACTGTTCAGGGAGACTTCCATGCAGCGCTCAACTTTGCAGCTGTTATGGAGGCACCGGTGATCTTCTTCTGCCGTAACAATGGCTGGGCCATCAGCACCCCAACTACTGAACAATTCAGAAGTAGTGAAACGTGTCTTCTTACTGATCCATGGCAGTTACACAAGTGAACAATCCAATGTCGTGTTAAAATGCAAGTGTTGTTGCAGGTGATGGAATTGTTATCCGTGGCCAGGCTTATGGGATCCGTGGTATCCGAGTAGATGGCAATGACGCTCTTGCTGTGTACAGCGCAGTCCATGCTGCCCGAGAAATGGCTATAACTGAAGGAAGACCTATTTTAGTTGAGGTGCTCAGTAGTTCAATGGAGTTACATTACCTGAAACAATTCAGGGTATAATTAATCTGAGTAATGACTAATGAGATTTCAGGCACTTACATATCGAGTCGGTCATCACTCGACATCCGATGATTCAACCAAGTACAGGCCAGTTGATGAGATTGAGCATTGGCGAACAGCGAGGGATCCAATTTCCAGATACAGAAAATGGGTTCAGGGTAATGACTGGTGGTCTGATGCTGAAGAATCCGAACTCAGGAGCAGTGTCAGAAAAGAGGTACTGCACAAAGATTCATCTTTCCAGCACACTGTGATACATCATACATGACATCTGAAACTGCCTGTTAACTTCTGTGCAGCTTCTTCAAGCCATCCAGGTTGCAGAAAGAATGCCAAAACCACCAGTAACTGAGCTTTTCACTGATGTTTACGATAAGATTCCTTCCAACCTGCGTGAACAAGAGCAATTTCTGCGGGATACAATCATGAAGCACCCTGCAGACTACCCAACTGATGTACCCGTTTAGTTTTCTTGCCCTTAGATGAGCAATATCGTTGTGTAATTATTGATGATTCAGGTCCATAGCATTTTAAATAATATAGTTATTCAGCCAGTAAACTGCTTATTCAACAGGTTCTTAAACAATAATTCAACCTGGCACATGCTACACCAAGCTCATAGATGCATTGCCCTGTTGCTGGCATTTATGTGAAATATAGCCATACTAAGATATTTCATCGCCTGCGCAACGTACCTTATAATAATATCTACTAAAGCTGCATATAAAATATTAGTAAGCAAAGAGGCAGATCGTTTCAAATGATTCCCAATTGTAGCTTAACTTAAATGCCCTACAGTCATATAATTTGGCATATAAAGTGAAAACTCTGCAACAAGATTCTTGAGAATAAAACATTGTAGAGCAAAACAGGCAAAAGAGACGATACCTTGTTTGTGTTAAGGTGGAGAAAAAGCAAAGATTGGATCATTGGAGCACACAATGAATATCAGACCTACAATTTCAAATTCATCTCTCAAGGCCCTATATCAACAATTGTTGTCCTAAAATTTCCATGCTAATAATACTAAATACACACTGATATTCTGAAAACTACATCGGAAATAGAACTGCAAATATCTCATACAAAGCCTATGCTTTTGCCCCAGATGTAGTTACAACTTACAGCAACAAGCATATGTTGTATGGTTCCTCACATCTGTCTCAAACATATTTTCCCCTATCTTCTCACATCATAATCACTTATCTATCATTTTTACTGTTGAATAGAGTGGGATTCATTCTAATATTTTTCTGAACTAAAGGTATGAAGTTACAAATACTAATTCAACAAAGATTTTTCTAGAAAGATGAAAAATGCACATAGAATCTCTCTTTGTTCTTTCTCTTCCTAGGCACTTCGCGTGCTTCTTTTTGTTTCTTGTCAGTCTGTTTTGTTCTGTATTTTTTCAGGTCACATCCCCTTCTCTTAATGAAACACGTGCATAGCACGTTCTCTAAAAAAAGTCCAATTAGATAAATTCATATCCATTTATTGAGACAAGGACATGCGAGTATGTGACTGGCATATGACTCACACGATACAATAGCATATGGTACAAGTACAACAGGATTGTTATACTTTTCCGCACATCAAGATTGTGCAAAACTAATATTAAGATTCAGGAAATTTCATAACAAATTTTGCGACTGCTCCATGAGCACAGCAGCCTATTGTTCCTCCTTCATAGCCTCTTGAACCGCCTTAAGAACAAGTGGCATTAAATGTGTATTTGTTGCAATAATTCCTCTTTCACGATCAAGATGTCTACCTTTGGAAAAATCCAAATCGTTTCCTGAGGCATCTTTTACCATGCCACCAGCTTCTGCAAACACCAGATAGGGGGGCATTAGTAAATAGGTTTAATTGTCTCCTGGAATAGAATTATATTCCATACCTGTGACAACAATTGATCCAGCTGCATGATCCCAAACTGTTTCTATGTAACTTTTGTGCGGAATGCGCAGAAAAATGGCACCATCACCACGTGCTAGGGCACCATATTTTGCTTGGCTATCCATTCTAACAGGAGGAGCTTGGACACCAAGTTTCTAATTACATAAGAACAAAGGATTCACTTATATAATTAATCGAGATCTCTGGGCTAAGAAAAAAATAATTAAGGACCAACCTCTGCAATGGAGCTAGTTAAATCACGCTTGGAGTGTGATGCTTCAAAGGATTCAAAGAATGAGGCATCGACTGGATTATCAATGGAGCAAACACTAATCTAAAATGTAAGTTAGAAAAAGAAAGAATATTAAATAAGAAATAAACTTATGAAAACAGGAAGTGGTTATATTCATGAACCAAATATGAACTTCTGAAAATTGAAGTACTTATATTCATGGCCTAAATCAAAAGCATTTATTACCTTTTCTGGCTCGGATCCTTCTAAGGCCTCAACTTGCGCTCCACAACCAATTGTAGCAAAAAAGAGGGAACCTATTTGATCCCCAGAAGAGCTACTATTGTTCTTGTTTGTTGATTTTAATGGAAGATTTGGACATCCCAACACACCCAGAACAACTTTGCCCTCATCAAGTAGTCCAAGTGCAACTGCATATTGATCTCCCCTTATGAAACTGCATCAAATTTTTCAGTATAAGAATCTCAATTAAAATAAACATTAAGGCATATTAAAAACAGGCCCTGCATTGTCAATAGATTTTGATCGAATGGCACCAATTGAAATAACTCTTATTACCTCTTCAAAATCATCTCCAAAAATCAATTTCAACTTTGTTTATCTTATGCATTTCATAATTAACCAGGAATGTGAATGGAGAAGCAATGCAAGTACTAGTAAACATTTCAACTCTGTGAGCTGTTGCATTTTGTATATAAAAGCAAATAGATCAAATCATATAAAGTCATCGTTAATAAGTCAAGTCATCTGATGCATCTAGTTTGCAGAAAAAAAGGGATATCACTGTGCTCTCCCATGTAAAGTTCTTCCATGACTGCATGCTGGTGTAATGACTTCCAACTAGGAAACCAGAGATAAATTGTACATCAAGGGTAAAGGATAACACTAAGTATGCTAGTATAATTTGGCAGGCCTAATTTTGCCAAACCTGAGTATATGTACTACAAGATAAGCTATAATTAGTTGGTAAAACATGAAATTAGTAGGTGTAAGTTATCAAACTCGCCCTTTAGTGCCATCTATTGGGTCCAATATCCAATGTCGCCCAGATGGACCTCCCTCAGATTTACCACCATCAATTGCAGCAAGCACATCTTCCTTAGATAACGACATGTTGTATGAACCATCATTTACGATGGTTTCATTTACGAGGGTGGTAATGTGTTCTAGAATTTCTTGGGCACCATCTTCTCTCAAGTCTTTTGAATCCTGTAAAAGTACAAATTTACAATTAACCAATTAATTACAGGAAAATGACTTGAAAAAAAAAGGAAAATGCTTATATGATCTGTGTACAATAACAAGACAGTGAAGCATATGCTGGTTACCTCTTCAGCTACAATTGAGAAAGAGTGAGAAGGCAATTCCTTCTTCAGGACCAGACATACCAATACCTGTGATCCTGGTCGTGAAACCAAGAGTAGCAATTAAATTAAAAGTTCAGAATAAGCAGAAGGCCACATGTCTAGTTTTCATTCTGAGACGGCTCCAACTGATGGAGAACGTACAATAGACATGCTATCCACATTCTTGTGTAAATTAGTATGCTCATGTACCATAATCCGCGACTGTAACAGGAGTCCTGTCTGCCTTCGATTGAATGTCAGACTGCAAGATGCTCCGCTGCACTCTCTGAAGAAACATTGGGAAACATAGGGGAAGACGAAACAAGTAAATACAACTGGAATTTGGAATAATCCAGTCCAAGAAAATACATAAACTAGAGCAAAATGATTCAGTCAGCGACTCGATCTCAATATCAAATGCCAACTGGATCACCACATCTAGCATTAGAAAACAGTGGAGTACTAGGTATAAGTCATGTATGACTCCCCCATTTCTGTCACATTTTTTTCATCCCAAGAAATACAGACTCAACCCTAGAAGCTTGCCATGTTTTCCCCCAAATTGATGCTCCAACAATTCAGAAGATGCCTTATTCGAAAAAAAGAACAGTTCAGAAGATGCAACTTGAGCTAACTGCTTCAGAGTTCAGAGTTTCAGTCAGGGATTGTGCTTTCAATGTGGCCAATAAATAAGCATCATGCATTTCGTGTATATTTCCTCCTACCAAGCATATATTCATCTTTCCTAGAAAGAACTGGGAGCCCTGTCTTTTCCCCAGTGCAAGTCATAAGGATTCATCAGGAATTTACAAACTAAACAAATCTCATATATCCTCTGAAGTCTGAACACATAAACTTGGTATGACATGCCCGAGCAAATGTACCAACGAACAAACTACCAAAAGGGAGCGGATGCCGGAAGCGGAAGGAACAGGCGGCAAACAGAGAGGGAGATCTGGGATGAGACCAAGTAACCTGGCAGAGGCGGGCCGCTAGGGCGACGGCCTTCTTGGCTGCGGCGAGCTCGGCGGCGTACGGCTTTCCGGCGACCTCCGTAGCCTGCGACATGGTGGCGGGCGGGGCGCGTGACAAAACAAATCTGGGTAACAACTTGAGTTAGTTGAGTCTGTTGTGAGGTGTGGCCCAATAGAGGGTCCCTATTTTTCCATTTATGAAATGCTAAGCTTATTTAGCACTTATTATCCACATGTTTCATTCATCCTCTCATTCTACTGCCTGATTTACCAAGTAGTACTTCTAGGCAGGAGTAATTTTGCAACCACAAAACGAGTGGCTTGCTTTTCTATGCTCAGCTCTGTTAAAAATTTTTAAAAAAAACTCAACTAGGGAGTCAAACCTAGCACCTGAGATGTTAACTATAGGCTCTTTTGCACGCTGAGCCCTGTTAAGAAAATTTTGCAAGTTGTTGTCGTTGTCAAAACATTATCACTCATTTTATTTCTTCTTCTTCTTCTTCTTCTTTTTCTCCAAATAGGTTCTCGTTCCGCACATGCTATCAGTCCACTGATCTCTAACGACTTTCCTATATTTGACTCCCTATAAACTTAATCAAGGACTCCATATATAGAGCTTGTTTGATGCATATAGCTAATTGTCACTCTCTCTATTCTAAATTATAAGTTATTTTGGTTTTTCTAAGTATATATATAGATCTTATTATGCATCTGATATATGCTATGTTTACATACACATAGCAAAAGCAATATACCTAAAAAAAAGTCAAACGACTTATAGTTTAGAACAGATGGAGTAGTTCGCTAATATTTAACTATAGCCCATTCAAACTAGCCTAATAGTTAGTTTAATGTTTAGCTAAGCCTTTAACTAATTGTTAGACCTCTCTATCGATTCCTAATCCATCCTGCCAATTTTTAGCAGTTGGGAAACGCGTACTAGGCATCGCGCGGAAAGAAGTTTGCCGCGATCCACCCCTTCGAGGCGCTCGATCTCTCTGACGGCCAGTCGGTGGCGCTCCGCTCTGGAGTCTGGACCTCTGGTTGTCCGTGCGACGCCGAGGACGGGCCTGCGCGAGAGGCTTGCCGCGTGCTCGCGGGCACTCGACGTGAGGACCGGGAAGGCCGTGCACGCGATGGCCTGTCCAACTCGCTTGCCAGCATGTACGCCGGGTGCGACGAGACGGGCGAGGCCAGGCGCGTGTTTGATGCCGCCGAGGAGCGTGACGACGTGTCGTGGAACTCGCTGCTCTCCGGGTACGTCCGTGCCGGCGCACGTGAGGAGACACTGGAGGTGTTCTCTCTGATGTGCCGACATGGCGTGGCGTGGGGTGGGGTGGAACTCGTTCGCGCTTGGGAGCATCATCAAGTGCTGTGCTTTTCTAGCGGTGATGTTGGAGGGCACATTGCAGAGGCAGTTCATGGATGCGTGGTGAAGGCTGAACTGGACGCCGACCTGTTTCTTGCGAGCGCAATGATCGACATGTACAATATCGTGCGAAAAAAAAAGAATGCGGCAAAAAAAAGGACCAATTTTTATTTATTGGAAGTGATTTATAGGATACTCTTGGAAATGTACTTTTTTTTGAATCTGGGTGCCTCTATCATTACTCATTTGCTAACAAATCGTTAGCAACGATAACAGATACATTTTCAGGCAAAGAGTTGAGATCACCTCTTCACCCTCATTACACAACCCAGCACGGCCAACTCATGGGCGGCCCTATTACATTCTCTACCAATGAACACACACTCAAAGGAAAGAAAATTTGAAGCCAATAAGAACTTAATTTCATCAACTAAGTGACCAACAACTGACGCATCATAGGAACTGGACTTGATAGCTTTCACCACCTCCTGAGCGTCAGTCTCAACGATGATAGGACCAATGCCCAGATCCACAGGATCCCTTGCAAACAGGCTATGAGTTCGGCATGGAAAGGACTGAGAGGATGATTAATTCTACCTCTTCCTGTACTCACCAAGTCACCATCACAATCTCTGATAAGAACACCCCAGCTCCCTGTCTTGGACTCAGGTAAGAAGGAAGCATCACAGTTGAGCTTCAGTATGTCTGCCGGTGGCCTGGTCCGGCGAGCTGGTTGGCGACTCCGCCTGGCAGAAGGCAAGCTGATGGACATGTTCATCTCATTGACATACAATTCAACACTTCTGGCAATGATCCGAGAGCATCGCCGTCTTCCTTCCTCCCTAATTGCATTTCTTTCAGACCAGGTGAACCAGAGAGCAGTGATCATCAACAACTTCTTCTGCTCTCTAGCTTTTAGAATTATCTCAACCGCACCCATTGCAGTTTGAACTGACATCAGTTCAATTCTCTCAGCCTCCAGTCCTAGCAGGCGCCAGAGATGCTTTGCAACTTTGCACTTGAAAAACAGATGTCCACCATCTTCGCCTAAATGGTTGCAGACTGGACACCTTGTACTGATCTTCATACCTCGGCGCACAAGGTTGCATCTGAGAGGGTGGCTATTGTGAGCAAATCGCCAGAGAAAATGTTTAATTTTGTTAGGACAATTCAACTTCCAAATTTCTTTCCACAGTCCATTCGTGCCAGAATGGCTCTCGCCTTGCTGTCCATTAAACAATCTATTTCTCAGTTGATCTTCCCGCGCCACCTTGTAAGCACTCTTAACACTAAAAGCACCGTGCTTGTCAAAGTGCCAGGCAACTGAATTTTCTCGGCCCTGGTGGACAGGGAGAGCGAGGATCAGGTCAGCATCCTCATTCCAGAAAAGATCACGCACTAACGGCTCATCCCATTGGCCTGTGTAGGGATCAACTAGCTCAGCAACCTCGACAAGAATATTGTGACCATGTGGAGTAATCGGCCTTCTTGAGAAATCTCTCGGGATCCACGGGTCTGACCAGATGTTTAGGCCAAACCCCATCCCCCACTCTCCAAATCATGCCTTTCTTCACAATTTCTAAGCCCTCCAAAATGCTTCGCCATGAATTTGACATCCCTGCCTTCGGTTGAGCTTGGAGCACCTTTTGAGGAGTTGGAAAACAACATGTTTTGGGGGGGGGGGGGGGGGGGGGGGGGATTAGGAAACTCTCGGAGATGTTCAGCTCACTAACTAGCTAGCCTCTTTCAGATATTATATCTAATATATCCAAATTAAGAAATGTCGGATATCCAATGGATATTGAGCATCTTATATGTTTATGTAAATCAGATCCGATATCTGATTTTCTTTTGGATAGAAAAATATTCAGATATCTGAGAAAAAATATCTAAATGACTATGTGACCCTCCTTGGATGATTAGTCCATTAGAAAATATCAGTATTATTTATATATGGAAGGTGGAGATGTGAAGACCATCCCGGTGGCATTGTGGCAATGGTCGTGGGCTCGTGACAGGAAGGACGCGTTGGGGCTCCGAGAAGCCCGGCAGTTGCAAGGTAGCGAGTAGACAGTGGCTTTTCCAATGTTGCTTTTTTTTCTCTAAAAAAAACATTACGTATCATTATAATAAAAACCAAAAAAGGGAAAAGAACTCTTACAAACGCCCCAAACTTTCTCGGCCTTTTTCTTTGCTACATTGAGCTAGCTCCTCTTTTTTTGTGTGTGATTTTCTAGAAAATGTTTTTCATGTGAAATGATGGAGTCAAGTTTGCTCCCAATAATGGCAATTGTTCAGCCACATATTAGTAGACTAATTTCGGCGATCAAATGTGGTTAGTGGTACCAAATTTCCAAACTTGTTAATTCACATCTTCCAACCGAAGAGTACAAGTACAGGCCCCATTTTGGCTGCTTGGTATTTATATATATATATATACTCCCTCCGTCCTTTTATATTTGTCATCGTTGGTGTGCGTGCCATAAGTTTGACTTGATTTAAAGAAAATACATGCAATATTTGTATCTCCAAATAAATTTATTAAAAAACTAGATTCAAAGATCTTTTCAATGATACTAATTATGTACTATAAATATTAATATTTTTTAATTTTTAATACATATTTAGTCAAAGTTGTTTCTTGGGAAGCGCAAACGATAGATATTAAAGACAGAGGTAGTATAGCACAGTACATTGAATTATTCAGAGGTTGGTGGCCGGTACCTAAGCTGCTGTCAGCAATAATTTAGACCTAACGCTTCTGAAGAAAAGAAAAGAGGTCACCAAATGTTGCTACGTAGATACGAATTCCAGATAAAGAAAACTAGTTCAGCAACTAAGAGTCTGTTTGGGACAGCTCCCCCAGCTCCAGGTCTATCAAATCTAGCTCCGCTCCACAAAAGTTTGCCAAACACTCCAGCTCCACCAAATTCAGATCCACCAAAAAGGAGGTGGATCTGGGGCCAGATTCACCATTTTGATGGATCTCCTCAAAGGGGTGCTCCACGAATGCCTCTTTTGTACCTGGTCATGGAGTTGGGTGGAAATTACCCACCACTACCATTGATTACACGCTTCCCAGCGTACTAATTCGATTTCTATTCGTTTCCTATTCTTCCCGACGCCGTACGGAGGAGGCCACGACTCCTCTTCTTCACCTGATGTGGGCACCAGGGAGGGCGCACCGTCCACTTCTCCCGCCGGTGAGGTCCTCCGGCAAGCCGCCCATGGCCTCCTCCCTCCTTTCTTCCTCCACATCCATGGTGAAACCTGCACCTAGGGTTGGGCTATCTCGGCAGCTCTGGTCTCCGGCCACCGGCGCTCCTCCTCCCCGCGAGGAGTTCCCTCCTACCGGCGCACTCGCTGGGGGACAGACCGCCCAGGCCGTCTCGGCCGCTGGGGGCCTGGCTGCCCTAGCTGACGCAAGGGCTGGGGGCCGGCTGCCCATGCTGGCGCAGCCGCTGAGGGCCTGGTCGCCCTGGCCGACGCCGGGGCTGGGGGGCCGACCGTCTAGGCTACCCTGCCCGGCGAAGGGGCTGATGCAGCAACTGGAGCTCTAGGCATCTTCCCTCCCCCACGTCGCAAGCAAGGACACGTGCTCTAGCAACCAACAAGAGGGCAAGAGATGATGAGGGATTTCACTGCATGGCAGAAATTAATGAGGAAGCAAACGGGAGTTCGTTTCAATTGGGACACAGGAACAACATGGACAACGAATAGTGGAAGAAGATAGTGAAGGTGAGTTTTTTATTATAATGTTGTTTACATTTGTTGATTTGGAGTTTAGAAAAAATTTCTTATTTCGATCCTTGTCACATGTTTTAGGAAATTCCCAATGTTGGCAAGTTCAAGAAGAAGCCTCTCAAAAATGAAGATGACTTGAAGGTGATGTTTGGCAACATCGTTAATGAGGAACAAGATCATTGGAATCCTATGAGTTCCAACCCCATCATACCCCTTGATGATGAGACTCCAGTTGATGGCATAGAGGCTGAGGAGCAACCCAGTGAGTATGCCATGGGTGACAACAATTATGTTGATGGAGATGAGGTTGAGGAGGTGGCCCCAACTCCTATCACAGACAATGCTACAAGAAGGACCCCGTCTCAGAAACCCCATCTGATTCTTGACAAGCCCACAAAGAAACCTAAGTCAAGCACAACACTTGTTATTCAAGAACACATCTCAAAGATTTCTGAGATGGCTTCCTCTTTTGTGTCTAGTAGGCATGGTGGGATCACCATGCATTGAGCAAGTCATGGAACATGTTGTGGCATGTGGTGCTCTACCAAAGACCGATGAGCACTTTGTGGCAACCGACTTGTTTATCAAGAAAGAGCAAAGGGAAATGTTCATGACCATCCCCCCACCCCCAACACCCCTTGGATGATAGGTTTACAATGCGATGTATGGAGGAAAGTGAAGGATAAGTCATTTAGAGATGTTTGTTACTAGCATGTAATGGAAGAGTAGTCTTCATTTAATCTTTAGTTAATTATTTATCTTGTGTGTTAACGTTGAGATGTTCTCATGGACATGTATTCATTAATTATCTATCTTGTGTGTTAGCATTGAATGCTCTTGAATATTTGTGTCAAGATATTTTATCTGTGTAATATGAACAAAACATGTGTCCTATATAAAAAACAAATATCAGACAACCCCAAGGGCAAAACAGGCCATTCAAACAAGAACCTCAGTTCTGTGGATCTGGAGCTGCGGTTAGCCAAACAATTCCCTGGTAGATCCATGGTGGATCTCAGATTCACTTGTGGAGGCAAGTGCGATGAGAGGCACTGTATAATTTATTTAGTTACAGCAATGACAAATTCCGAGCAGTCTAAGCATTATACTGGCAGCTACAGTATTCACAAGTTGGCAAAGAGCAAAGATATAGAAGATAAACCTGTATTTTTTTCTTTAATGAGGATGGAACTATAGTACATCAGTACAACTGGTTAACTACTGCTACAAGAGAGGCAGCCTGCCTGGTTCTTCTCCTTGATAAACCTCGTGGATGGCCTTTAGTCGCACCGGCACCAAAGCGCTCGTCTGTCCTGATGATGCTTATGCCAGGTCAAGAAAATGAGTAATCGTATGTGCCACCAGCTCCAGCTTCTGCAAATACCAGAAGAGAGGAAAAGAACATTGGGCACGACGGAGGTATGCCTCTTGTTGTGTGTGCAGGGAGAGGAAACAATGGAAACACATCCTTTGCTCTAGAATTTGAATCTATTTTCGAACCGATAATGATACGATTAAGATGTCCGGACAGACGGACGTCTCCTACCGCTCACTCCCGCATGCGCTCGCGCCCCTCCCCATTCTTATCCCTTCCGCGCTCGCACCCCTGCCCCACCCCAACGATGCGGCGGCGCGCTCCCCCACCCCGGCATGCGCACTACCCACCCCGGCAGCTTCTTCCCCCACCCGGCTGGAAGGTCTCGATGGCTAGAGGGGGTGAATAGCCTTTTAAAAATTTCTACAAAGACAAGCTAAGCAAGTTTATCAATATAACAAATAGCGAGATGCGGGTTTTGCTTAGCCTACGGGGTGTTTGCAAGCCACCTATCCAATTCACAATTCTAGTATATTTGCACTCAATCACACAAGTCAAACCGAGAAGGAAACTACAACTAGCAAGCTACGCAAAAGAGCTACTCTAGCAAAGCTAACTAGCTAGCAAAAGTAACTAAGAAGGTAATGCGGAGTTGAGTTAGGAGAGTTTCACCGAGGAACGAAGTATTGAGCCAACAATTATGATCAACAATGAATACCTAGACAACCGAACACCGGGATCAATCAATCACAATATGAAAGTGATGACACAAGATTTATCCCGAGATTCACATGCTTGTCGGCACGCTAGTCCCCGTTGTGTCCCTCTTCACCATGTGATTCGGTGGCTAATCGGTCACACACCGAGCCTCTCAAAAGGCGCCACAAGAACCTACCAAATGGCAAAAGGTTGCAAATGACACGAGCAATTCACTAATGTTGCCTTTGGCGCTTCGCCGAGATAGGCACAAACCCCTCACAATCACCGGAGGTGGCCAAGAACAATCACCAATTCTTGCCAACACCTCCAAGCTGCTCCAAGCCGTCTAGGTGGCGGCAACCACCAAGAGAAACAAGAATCCCGCAGCAAATCAACCACCAAGTGCCAACTAGATGCAATCTCACAATATAAATGCACTTGGATCACTCAATCTCACTTCGAATATGCAAAGAAGCAAGAGAGATGAGTGGGAGGGGAGTTGCTTAGCTCAAAGTGCTCACAAGTATGTCAAAGAATGCAAGTTATAAGCCTTGAGCCGGCCAACGAGTATTTATAGACGTACCCCTTCGAATAGAGTCGTTAGTCACTTGAAACAGCTGAAGTCGCGCTGACCGGACACGCTGGTCTAATTGACCAGACGCGCCGATCACACAACGGCTACTTTCGCGAAGCACCGATCGGACGCGCTGGTCGCGCAGACCAGACGCGCGAAGTACGACCGGACGCGCTGGTCCCGTAACGGACCGAACGCGCTGGTCAAGCCTGAGCCGCGCTCCAACGAAACATCGACCGGACACACTGGTTAAACCGACCGGACGTCACAGTGCTAGCGTCCGGTTGGAGTCCAGTAAGCTCCCTCAACGACCGAACGCGTCCGGTCGGTCGTGACCGGACGCGCTGCGCGTCCGATCAAAAAGCTGAAACACGTGCAGACGCTGAACACTGACCGGACGCGTCCGGTCCAGCGTCCGGTCACCTCTATGACCTCCGTTCGCCTCTGTTTCTTCTCCGACTTCCGGCGTAGTGGAAAATAGTCGTTTTAACTCCTCGAAAACGCCTGAATCCCGACAAGTAAGCTCGGCGGGAGGGAGAGAGGACCACAAACCCTCTCTACCGCTCAAACTCCACCGCCTTCGCAAATGCGCTAACACCACCAAGTGATCACGTCATGTGCGAGTGTGTTAGCATTTTTCACAAACATTTTTCGAGGCGTTATTAGTTCTATCCAAATGCATATGATTATGAAATGCACACCTAGAGGCACTTAGGAGTTCAATAGCCGCGTCATTCCCCTCTTTATAGTACGGCTATCTATCCTATAATGTAACCACACCCACTAGGTGTCTTGGTTACTAAAACACAACCTTTAAGCATATACCTTTGCCTTGATCACGTAGGGTTGCATCCAAATTCAAGTGTGGCCATCACGATCACCATGTCCATCTTGCCACCAACCTTGGAATATACTAATCCTCATATGCTATATACAACTTAGGCATAGGATTAGTACTTAGGCATTGTCACTAATTACCAACACCAAACATATGTATGTTGTAAAAGTAGAACGAGGGATGTTGCACATGTTGCATATGTTCCAATTATTTCAGTGGTATGTTGCAAGCGTATGTTTCGAGTGTTTTAGATATTTCAGATATATGTTTCATTTGTGTTTTCAAGACGCATGTTGCACGTGTGTTTATCTGGATGTTGCATATGTTTCACATACACGTTGCATGTGTTTTATTTGGATGTCGCGTATAGTTGCGATGGTTTTCAAGTGTTTTCAGGTGTTTTTTCAAGTGTTTCAAAAGCATATTTCAAGTGTTTCAACTGCCTTCAGACATATGTTGCAACTGTTGTATTTGGATGTTTCAAAAGTAGATCGGGTGTTGCATCTCTCCTCCCCACCTTCTGTTGCATCATCTCTCCCGACGCCAGCAGGTCATCCATACGACGCCGCAGCCGGGTCCTTCCGAATCGGAGGCGTCGCGCGTCCTTCCCCTCTTGCCGCTCAGGCAGCGCGGGCCCTGCGTGGAGCGCGAAACGGAGTGCAGCGAGTGGGCGTCCTTCCGAACGCTAGCACTACCGTTTTTGAACTTGCATTGTCAACATGAACAAAAGATTCATGATGCAATCTAGCCTATTTTGGATATTATATATAATATATCCAAATTAACAAATGTCGGATATCCAATGGATATGAGCATCTTATTTTTATATAAATCATATCTGATATCTGATGTTTTTTTTGGATATTTGAGAAAAATAAAAAAAAATATCTAAATGACTATGTGACCCTCCTTGTCCTGGGATGATTGGTCGATTAGAAAATATATCAGTACACTATTTACATCCATATTTATGGAATAAGTTGGATGTGAAGACCATATCCGGTGGCAATGGTCGTGGTAGGAAGGAGTCCATATTCACAACATACCCACTGAGAGCAAAAGTTTAAACATCCATATTCAAATAGAGCTACCATATTCACCATCGTACCCACCGGTTCCACGACACTTGCCACCTAAGTACTCGTGACCCAAGTTCCAAATGACTGTTCCAAATGACTGATCTGATGTAGCGTTCAAGTAGTTCCACAGATAAACCTGCTCCGGCTTCGAAAGGTAGGTCGCAATGGTGCACTTTGATCATCAGTACCAACATGGCGGCCTGCTAGACAATATGAATTTGCACAATCTTATAGACATGGCAATTTTAGTCTCTTAATTAATTAGCTTGAAAATGAATTTGCTTTGTTGACATTCATTTATATCATGACCAAAGGTACCAGCGATTAATTGCAATTGGTACAAGTGTGTTTAATTATTAGACAACTGCCTACTGGTTCATTGGGTCCATTGCACCTTAGCTCTATGCAACATGAAGGTGCGTTGTAGCAGCTTTTGTTATTGTTCCCAGGGCAACAGTGGCATGGTGCACATACTTTCAGTATTTGTGTGTCAAGTGGCCAGATTGTTTCTGTAGACTCTAATGCGCTGTGTCCTGTGATGCCGCCGTCAAACACTGCATCGCCTGTTAGTCACATGTATTCAATATTTGTATTTCTTGTGTGTAAAGAAAAAACTATGTAAATAGTGATACAGAAATAAACATTTACAGCCTAGGAATTCAAATTGTTTCGGATCCATGTGCATGTGGAGCTCAATTGCAGCTATAGCATTGAGGGCACTCACAATGATACATTTATAGTGGTTTCTATGTGTATTAATTAACCTGTTACATAAATGTTTTGCTGATACGTCAAGAGATTAATTGAAGAGAGAGAGGGAAAATGAAAGAAACCGTTTCCTGGAGGAGAAACGGAGTCGACGCTCGGAACGAGACGGTAGGAAACGATGAAAATCGCGTTGAGGAGACCCAGGTCGTGTCTTCTTCTCTCACCCATGCGGCTGGAGGAGAAACGGATCGAGCTCTCGCCATGCGCGCAGCAAGCTGTCCGTGCAGCAGGCCGCAGTTGCCGCGCTTGCCGCCACGAAGGTCGCTCAAGCCGCGCCGCCGTTGCGCAAGTCGCCGCCGCAAAGGCCGGCCGCTGCTGCCGCGAAGGCCACGCAAGCCGCTGCTGCCGTGCTCGCCGCTATGAAGACCACGACGGCAACCAACCGGATGGGGGCCACGATAGGACTGCTCGTCGCCGATGCTCCTCCGCTTTCACTGCAGCCCAGACCGTGTTCTCCGTCCACACATGCCGGCATGCCGCGGTCGTCACCGCTCTCCGGCCGAGGCTGGCTCCTGCCGAACAACTGGCCTCCTCTAACTCCCTCGTGGCTGCAGGTGGCTTCTGCTCTACGGTCCTCCTCAAATGCCATGTGCGAGATCTACGTGATGCCGAGGAGGAAGACGATGGAATTGAGAGAGCGAAATAGTAAAAAAAGGCAACATTTATTAGCTGAAGATACCTCCACTGTATAAGGTAGTTTCTATAGACGATTTGTTGCTGACGTAGCTACTATGAAAACCGTGCGTAGTTTTTATCATTAGGACTGCCCTGACAGAGCGGACGAAAGGATCTCACAACTTTGCTGTGGAGCTCAATTTCATGCAGCAGCTGTTAATTACTCCGTAATAAATAATCCTTTCTAGTCCTCGAGGTTCCAACTTTTGCCTGCCTTGTGCTAAATTTCAACTTTTCACATTCAGGAAATGTATTTTTATTAGCTAGTCATGACGCACAGTTAGTTATATGTATGCATGATACTGTAAATACATATATGATAATACAAACCTTGGCTGCAGAGAGTGGTGCGAGTGGTGTGGGGAAGAATGATCATAAGGGTGAGAAACATCTTTGTAATTTTTGCCATAGGCGCTCTTGCTCTGAGATGGGCCATTTTCCACTTGGTATGTTTTGTATTGTAATGGTTAGAAAAATAAACCATGTAGGAGAAATATATATACACTTGAAGCCGATTAAACTATATTGGCACCAACGTTCAAGCCGAATGTGAAGTTCTCTTGTTTGGCTTAGAAATATTGCAATTCATGGAGGTGATACATGTAGAAGCATTTGGTGATTATTTACTGTGGTACAGCAAGTCACTACATATTCGAAGGCATAAGAACAGTAAGGCTTCCATGTTGGTCCAACAAGCATCAGGCTTCGACGTCGTAGGGTATATTTTTCATACCAAAGGGAAGCCTATGTGACGCCCAAGAAATGGCCAATATACACATCGCCCTAGAACAATATGGCCGATGTATACATCATCCTTAGATCTCAAATAGCCGATGAGTTGCACATCGTTGTTGGTTGGTGCTTTATGTTTTTAGGTTCGCACAAACCTCACCCCAAAACAGGGGGGCATACATTGACACTCTTTGGGCCCAGGCCAATTTTAAGAGGCCCATGCCAGTTTTGGCCCAATCTAAGGAAAACTATATGTAACAACATAAAAATAGTAACACATTGGTTTTCCACGGGATAAGATGAGTCCTACTCCCTATAAAATATAGGTTATACAGCCGATTACGGGATCCAACATCCAATCGATCTTTTTACATGTATTACCCCTTTTTTTCCTAATCTCTTCCAACCCCATGTTGTTGTTCATCGCTTCATCTGACGACCAAGGATGGTGCCCTAGGCTTGTTAGTCGACCTAGGGCCACCCAACAACGTCCTTGCATTGCCCCGAGGGGGTCCCTCCTAGGTGAGAGCTTTGAAGGTTTCTTTGCTAGTTTGCTCGAAAACTAGCCGTTCTTCATCACGTAAGCACGATTGGTTATCCTTTGGTGGTTTACCCGTAAACCTTGTCATTCTTCACCAGGAAAGAGTGTTGGTTATCCACTACGTTCTTCGGTCCGTGGCCACCTGGGCGATCTAGCCCTAGCTGGTGTGTGACAAATCTTTGCGTCAATAAGGTGATGTCGTCACCAATGAAGTGGACGTTCTTTCAGAAACTTCTAGTTGGAAGTTTCCTCCTTTCATTTGTGCTGCTAGTGGAGCCGGTTATAGTAGTTATTGGAACTTCTACTGCAGGAACGACACATTTGTAAAGAATGGTCAGTTTGAGAGGAGCCTAAACTACGTAGCAGAGAAGCTACCAGCACCTTAGCTCCTTCTCAAGGGCGGACCTAGTACACAAGGGGCGGGGGCACATGCCCCCACTCAAATTCTGGGTTTCCAAAGAAACCATACCTTCTTTCGTGTAGCTATAGTGGTCCATCAATAATAGGCTGCCACTAAAATTTGTGATAGTTCCCCCTGCTCCTTATTTCCACTCTCTCCCTTCTACTAATATTTGTAGATCTAAATTTGAATAGTGTTTCTTTCATGAGGTACAACACATTTAAAAGCTCCAGTTGAGAGTAAGGTTCTTGGGAAGATTGTTGCTGGGCTAGTATGGGAAGTGGTAGCGGAGACAGCAAACTTAGCAGCCCACTTCACTATGGCCTAGCAACAAATTGTTGGTGCAAATGGATACACTTTGTATGCTTTTGCACAGTGCATATCAAGAGTGATAAGGAGCGACTGTAGATTATTCCTGGACACTCTGATCAATGCAAACGTTTTTCTTCCATTAGTAGGAGGGGAAAGCTCTGCGTTGTGGTGCCAGTTCCAGTGGGAACTCTATCTGTACGTCACCGAAACTTCTTCGCTAGCAGAAGGTAAGCTATGGGACAGGCTAAAAATCTTTCATAAAAATTTTCGTTTGATGACTAACTTCATGACAACACATTCCAGGGTAGCAAGGTCAAGTTTTGAACATCACTAGAAATGAGATTCTGCTATAGTGTCTGCACTAGCTTCTGTGTTGTTGGGTATACAGATAGTTTCAGCTATCATCATATCAGTGCAATGGTGGAGGAACAAGAGACTATAGAGACATAGTTCGACGACACCTGCAGGTGAGTTGTGTAAGAAACAAGATTGTTCTGCTCTGTAAGTTTAGCTATGATTATTATTATAAGCTAATTGGTCATGAATTACGCGAAAAAGAAGTGTCTGGAGACTGAAGAAGGATCATCTAGCAAGGTAACCTTCTATACATACAAACCCTAGTCTTCTTGTCTATATATTTGCATGTGAGCGTGTACCGAAAAGCAAGCTAATAATTGTGTCCCATGGAACATTTTTGGGTACACAATTTGATTTGACCCATAGAAACTTACAAAACTTGATAGCCACAGAAATATCTATGTACTTGCTAAACTATTGCATAGTACTTTGATCTTGTTCAAAAAAACATGATGGTCTCTACCTCAAATTTTTTGCGATAGAAATTAGGAGGGGGGAGCGTGCCCCCTCCCTCCGCCCCTGAACCTTTGCTTATAGATATAGGGGAGATTTTGCCAAAATTTTTATTTGGCATGTTTGAGGGTCTTTGCGAAGTTTAGTAGCATCTTGGGATGTTTGTGGATTCCAGGGTGTTACATGACATGCCAAATACCACCTGAAATCCAAAATGGGTGTGGGTGTCTGGCTTAGCTAAATAATAAGGACATGGGTGTTTGGATAACACACCAAAACAACCCTGATGATTCCTGTTGTTTCCCTTGAAAAATATTGGGACAAGTACCGTCCTATGCGATGCTTGGAAGTACAAAGCCAGTGAAAGAACCACAGACACCTCCTACTCCATAGCAGGGGTGGAGCTAGGAATTATACATAAGGGGGACCGACCGAAAAGAGCCACTTGTAAAAAGTGAGCGCAATTCAACTGGTTAGATTCCTCATGGTGATTGTCTAGGTTAATTATTGACTTGACACGTATGGTTGCTCTCATTCTTATATATATTCTAGGATCTAAGGCGCTATTCTTTTAGTGGTATGCGCTATTCTTTTAGTGGTAGTCAACATGTCCATTGGCAGCAATGGTGACTCCATTTGAGTGATATATCTGGTTAAAAACATTTGACTTCTCGAGAAGTGAGAATGATAATTTTTGTCGGACGGAGGGAGTAGAAGACATTAATAGGTATATATGACAATAATTTTGATATATTCTTCCTCAATATAAATAAAATTACAAAATTATACTAGTTATTTCTTTTTCAAGAATGGACAGGGGTATGTTGGATGAAAGGAAACATGGTGACTCTACCTTCAAAGACAAAGTTTATAGGGTAGCAATCGATTGTTACACGTTTCTTGTTCATGAAAAGCCCTTAATTGCCCCAGATATATCACTCAAATGTAGCTGTGGAGATCGGGATAGTTTGGTTTATTCCATCTATCTAAAACAAAAAAGAACACTCCAATGTTGTTGATTCTTCTTTCTCTGTGTTTGTTTCAAGGTTTGTCGATGCGGGGACAATGGTGCCACCAAGTGTATTCGCCAGAAGCTTGTGCTACCTTATGTGTACCAACCCGATGCTGACTCCCTTAATGCAATGCAAGCATAGATCGTCCACCCTAATTGGCCCACATCATTGTACATGCAGGCGGTTGCACTATCCAAGTTAAACATACGGAGTGACTCCATGGACATGCTGAATGAGGCATCACAACTAAAAGAGCACAAAAGTTCCTTGAATGACACCGTCAGCTCAGAGAAGTGGCACCCTCTTTTATATATAACATAGATTTGCAATATGTAGTACAGTAGTATATTCTCCAACCTTTCTCACCAGGGGCGGACCAAATACACAAAGAGCGGAGGCACGTGCCTCCACTCAAATTCTGGGTTTCCAAAGAAAATATACCTTCTTTCATATAGCTAGAGTTCCATCAGTAACATGCCTCTACTCAAATTTCGTGCTAGTTTCACCCCTGTGTCCCACCCTGTAAAAAGCGCTTAGTTTATTGCGTGGTTTAGAATTAGAAGTTAGGAAAAGTGAAAACTGCAGAGATGTTGACTCTGGAGCCCTGTGATGAAAATCCATTTGGTTTGGCACTTCTGTGATAGGTTCTTCATTTTTTGGGCCCATGTATATAACATCCGTTGGGAGTTCAGAACTTAATATAGGTTGCTGGTTCTTCAGGAGGGCCCCTGTCGCCCAAGCTAATAAACATGTCTTTGCTTGTGAAAAACTGTTTCTCTAGGCATTAATTCCATTAATACAGATTGCTAGGGCCTGTTTGATAGAGCTCCACCACTTGAAAAGTGAATTTGGATCCCAGATTCACCTGGATCTACCGTGTAGCAGCTCCACCGTGGATCTTAGATTCATAAAAGTGTTCGGTACCGACTCCACCTCCCTCTCTATCTCACTTCCACCCGGGCCCCACGCGTTAGGGGCAAAATGAAAAATGCAAAAAAAAACAGTTTTTCTTCTTCCTTCTGCTCCCGTGTGCAGGAAGGGTGGGTGCTCGTGGCTGGCGGCGCAGGGCCGGCGCGGCCATGGCTCAGAGGGGCGCGTGGGCTGGCTAGAGCTCCCGCGAGGAGCTCACGCGTAGGGCGGCAGGAGCACCTGTGGCGATGGGAGGCGAGCACGCGCCCGTGAGGAGGGTCCGGGGCGGGGCGGCCAGAGCTGGCGCGGGCGCTCGTGACCTGGCCCCTGCGGAAGCTTGCTCGGCGGCTTGGGAGGACGTGGAGCGCGGGACCGGCGGCAAGGCTGCCTCAGCGCGACCGAACACGTGGCTGGAGCTCGCGAACGCGTTGGGCGAGGCCGTGGGTGCGGTGGCTGGCCAAGGGGCTCATGTGGCCAGCGATGGGTGGCGCGGCAGCCGGCTCGGGGGCGCACGCGACCGGCGATGGGCGGCACGGCGACGGGGGGCGGGCGGCGTGGCAGGCAGGGTCGGAAGCGCATGCAAGTTGCGACGACGAAGAGATGGAAAAGAACACAACAAAACGTCAACTCCACCAAACTTGGATTTGGTAGAGAGGTGCTCTACCAATTTTGGTAAATATAGGGGCAGATCCACCATTTTGGTGGATCGGATCCATGGGGAGCTGGAAGCGTTTGGTAAAAGAAAAATAGATCCTGATCTGGTTTGGGTAAATCTGGAGCTAGGGAGTCTCTACCAAACCCATAGTAATGGTAACTCGAGCTGTGGTGTCTACATGTGCTCTCTCTCAGGAACAATGCTACTGTGCTGATGCTGCGGCAATCTATGCAGCCTGGACCCTGCAGCCAGGAGTAGCAGGGATGGAAGTAGTACGGATAGGATAGATTTAAGATATTTGTTATCGATTTTTTCCGAATGCGTCATTCAAGTATGAATACAGATTCGAATATATTAATAAAAAACAAAAATGTCGGATTAGAATTTGCATTTGGATATATCTAATCAATTTAGTTAATATCAAGTATCTTTAGTTTTAGCAATAGTTTTGGAGAAGGATATCATTATATACAACTAAAAATTAAAGGAAGTATATAACACACATAGCACATCTTATATATCAACTAAATATTTTAGTTTTCAATATATTAAAATGAAAATATATAAATAAATTAACGTCGCTCATAGTCAAAGAAAGTTCCTCGCAGTTTTTTAATTCATGGATCCAAGATTGGTTGTAATTATGCGAAAGGAATAGCATTTTCCTTTTTTTCCTTTTTTGTTTCTTGAACTGTTCTGTAAAACTCTTTTTGAGCTCTTTTATTGCTATTTCTAAACCTGTAGGGGCTTCAGTCCCTCCAGTTTCATTAAAAATATAAACAAATAATTATTTAATCATGTAAAAAATTTGCAAGGAATTTAATAAATTAAAGCATATAAAAATATTATTCAACAACAAAAGAATAAAATATTGCGTTGAAATGAAATAACAACAAATATATAAGATTGAAACAAAATCAAGACTATTAAATTAAACTTCATACCTATATTTAAATATTGAATTTTATATCATTAGTCTTTAGCCATTTGTTATAGAGATAATTTTAAAATAGTTACATCATTTGCATAACCCTCATGCTTACGGATGATATTCCATGATTTTTTTAAATACAGGTCTTGGAATCAGATAGAGAAAAGTTATGAGAAATGGATTCAAATATATCCATTTGAACATCCATATCAGAAACAGATGCGAATACTATATCCATATTTAAGTTTTATCGGATACGGTTCTGGACAAAATGGATAACTAGACATCTATTTAATTTCCGCCGAAGGTGTTGGGGCTCCGAGAAGCCCAGCAGTTGCAAGGTAGCGAGCAGACAGTGGCTTTGCTAATGTTACTTTTTATTTTTTTCTCAAACATGCAGGAGAGTTAGGTATCATTATAACAAAAAAAAAAGAGAGAAAAGAACTCTTATAAACGGCCCCCAAACTCAGCTTTGGAGCTTCTACGCCTTTTTCTTTGCTACATTGAGGCTAGCTCCTCCTTTTTTTGTGTGTGATTTTCTAGAAAATGTTTCTCATGTCAAATGGAGTCAATGTTTGCTCCCATATTGGCAATTGTTCAGCCACATATTAATAGACTCATTTCGGCAACCAAATGTGGTTGGTGGTACCAAATGTCCAAACTTGTGCAATTCACATCTTCCAACCGAACAGAACAAGTACATGCTCCATTTGGCTGATTGGTATTTATATATAGTATAGTACATTGAATTATTCAAGGGTGGGTGGTATAGGCTGGTAGCTAAACTGCTGTCAGCAATAATTTAGACCTAACGCTTCTGAAAAAAAAATGAAACCAAATGTTGCTACGGAGATCCGAATTCCGGATAAAGAAACCTCGTTCAGCAACTAAAGCAAGATGAGTGTTCACAAGGGAGCTGTCAAGACTCAATATTGGAATGGGCAACATGAGGATTGATGAGATTCAGGATCGGTCGGTGAAGCAGGCTGGGTAAAACAAGAGGAAGTGGTGGACGTCCCGTCCTTTTTTTTTAAATAAAAATTAAAAAAAAATCTTTTACAGTATTCAGTAAAAGAATTGTTATTTGATGACCACCCACCAGGTATATGTTTGATCAAATGGAAATGCTACCTGTCGAGCGTATGGACTGTGCAAACGTCGAAGAACTTTTCACCACCGCCGCTCGCTCTCGCCCGCATGTATATTAAAAAAAACTTATCCCTTCGCTTCCTCCTCCCCCATTCTTACCTCTTCGGCGCTCGGCGTCCTCCCCACCGGGAGCCTCCAACACCCACAGATCTAGCAGCTCTCTCCCCCACCCCAGTGAGATCCATGGAGCACAAGCGAGATCCACTCGCCTCCGGCAAGATCCACAAGGTGGCGCGGCGGTGTTGCAAGTGAGTGGGCGGCTCTCCCCCACCCTGACGTGGCACCCTCCCCACCTCGACGGCCCCCTCTCTTACCCCGACGACCATGGCGCTTCTCGTCCCCCCATCCCTCACCATCGCCGCCGAGCCAAGCCCGGTACTGGTGGCGCTGGTGCTTGCGCGTAGCAGCTCGTGCCGGCTCCCACCCCGTCGCCCAGAATCGACCGGTCCAAGTCTCCTTCCCCCTATGTTGCAAATGTATATTTTAATTGTTTCAGAGGTATGTTGCAATTGTTTTATATGGATGTTGCAAAAGTAAACCGGGAGATGTTGCATATGTTGCAAGCATTTGTTAATGTTGCAAGCATTTTGATCTCACATATGTTGCAACAGTATATTTTAAAATGTTTCATATGTTTCAGTTTTCTGTTGCAGCAAATGTTTTCATATTGCAAGTTGTAAGTGTTCTATCTGGATATTGCATATATTTACGCACATACGTTACAAGTGTACGTTCCAAATGTTTCATCTGTGTTTAGATGTATGTTGCATTTAAGTGTTTCATGTTGCACGTTTTTCATGCTATTCGAAGAGTCAGGGGTCGCTAGGGAATGGGGGCGCGACAAGCCGGTGATTGTCAGACGTGGCACGAGCAAGCCGAGGGGTTGCGGTCTGAGGCACGACGGGGCGGAGGTGCACCTATGGGGGCGGGGGCGTATGGATGGGGATAGGGCAGGCGTGTCAGGCGTGCAGGCAGGCGTCCGATGGAATTCATCTCCATCGGATGCCGGTCGCCGGTCGCTACCACTGCCCTTGATCAAAAGTAGTACAGCTGGAATATACAATGTCACACGTGAACCTGTATGGCAATTTGAATACGAAACAGTTACTGCAACTAAAATTTTCGTCTGCCACTACAACTCGTCGGTCGTCAACTGCTACAAGAGAGGCAGCCCTGCCTGGTCCTTCTCCTTACCTCGTGGATGGCCTTTAGGAGCACCGGCACTAAAACGTTCGTCGGTCTTGATGATGCCTATGCTAGGTCAAGAAAGGGTGCAATCGTCTGTGCCATCAGCTTCTGCAAAATATCAGAGACAGGAAAAGTAAGTAAATATAAATTTTTGACATATTGGGCACGACGGAGGTATGCCTCTTTCGGCACGTTAGCTTGTTGTGTGTCTAGGGAGAAGAAACAATGCAACACATCCTTTGCTCTTGAATTTGAATCCTTTTCCAAACGTGTCAACATGAACAATAGATTCATTATGCATTTCATGTTTGGGATTTCTTGTTTTAAAAAGAATTTGCATGCTAGATTTGAATTCGAACTCAAATTCAAGTTTATCTTGCAAATATCCATTAATCAGTTCACAATTTCTATAACCAGTTCAAATGCAAAAGGTGACTTCAGACTACCCGCACTCATGGACCTCTATATTCATCCTCTATACGTCCTAGTCAGCAAGATTCTCTCCTCTATACTCAATTCTCCCGCACCCATCCATTCTCTATATCATCCTATATCCACTCTATCCACTGTGAGACCCACTTGTCACTTTATCTAAATATATTCATGTGTGATCTAGTTTTGAAGAATTTATTGAGACGAATTTAATGGTCAAATCGAAATTTAATTTGGATTTTTGGTTTGTGAGTTATAGCATTTTTTCCTTTATTTAGTTAGTGGGGCCTGCCACTATAGAGTATAGAGTAAGCACTGTACCACTCTAAATATAGAGTGAGAGAAAGGATATAGTATCGCTTTAGAGTACCCAGTGCAACAGTTTTTACTCTATATTCATACTTTAAAGCTTTAGAGTATCGTTTTAGAGTACCCACTGCGGCTAGTCTCAGGCAACTATGAATTCACTCAAATTAAGTGAGATGAGAGATACTACTGAATAAATATTCATGGAACTTTGCAAGTAGTGTGCAGTTTAGACGGACCGCACCGGGAACGGTAAAAGTTCCGGTAAAGTGACAGCGAGGACGATAGCGCGCGAATACTAGCTGTAGCGGCATCCGGTATCTGGTACGCTATGCGCTCTTGTGCGCTATTTTCAGCGGATGGCGGACGGCTGCCGGTCCGACTGCGGCGACAGCGCGTGTCTGCGCTTGCATGTGCAGGGGAGAATAATCGGTGGACCCCACATTTTCAACTATAAAAAATGCTATAACTCCTAAACCAAAAAAAAAACCAAATTAAATTCTGATTGCACCATTAAATTCGTTTCAATAAATACTTCAAAATAAGATGTCACATGGATATATTTAGATAAAGTGATAAGTGGGTCCTACAGTGGATAGATGATGATATAGAGGATGGATGGATACAGAAAAACTGTATATTTTGTGGTGATTAGGACAGAATATTCCTTTTAGAGGATGAATATAAAGGATGATGAGTGCGGATAGCCTTATGAGGATAAGGCAGTTTACAAAAAGGGATGATACATAAGTATTCATGGAACATTGCAAGCAGTGCGCAGTTTATGAGGACACGGCAGTTTACAAAAAGGGATGATGCACCAAATCATCTATATTGAGATGAGTAATTCCACAATTTATTCAAAGCTTTCAGCCATTTGTAATTCCACAATGTATTCAAAGCTTTCAGCTATTTACATTATTTGGTGTCGTACAATTATGCAAATTTAACCAACTTATCCCATAATTCAGTGAAAAAAGTGGCTATCTGATCACCAATGGGATAGATGTTGTAAATTCGGTAGACTGACTGTAATGCCACAGCAAAAGGATGCGCACCTGTTCGTCACTATCAAAATGAAACAGAACTACAACTAACATTTTTGTCGACCACTGCAACAGCTACAAGAGGGAGGCAGCCTGGTTCGTCTCTTTAATAGCCTCTTGGACAGCCTTCAGGAGCGATGGCATCAAGTTCTTGTTCGTTGCTATGATGCCTGTGTCAGGATCGAGAAATCTCCCTTTGGAGAAATCCAATTCATTTCCCGCGGCATCTGTTACTATGCCTCCAGCTTCTGCCAAGGGCAACAACGACAAAATGTGAGCAAATGCAAATCTTGGAAAAGTTGTTTTGGAAAACAAAAAAGGAGCCTCAAATTAACCTGTCACTACAATTGATCCTGCTGCATGGTCCCATATTTTCTCTCTATAACCTTTGTGTGGAAAGCGCAAGTAAATGGCACCGTCGCCTCGGGCAAGAGCACCATATTTTGCTTGGCTGTCAATTCTAACCGGAGGAGCTTGGACACCAAGTTTCTGATAGAATTAAAAAACCAGATTACTTATGTACTCCTGTGAATATCAAGTAAGCAAAGAATAGTTTGAGAACTACCTCTGCAATAGAGCCAGTCAAATCATGCATGGAGTGTGCACTTTCATAGGATTCAAAAAATGATGCATTGACAGGATTGTCAATGGAGCAAACACTAATCTAAAATTAAAGTTCACCAAGAGTCAGTAAATTGAAGCTTATAACCAAATAATGAGCAAGAGAAACCAAATGTTATAGTACGAGAGGACAGAGGAGGTAGGTAGGTTTAGAACTTAAGACTGATCAAAACAAAAGAGCTATAACCTTTTGTGGTGGAGAGCCATATAGGGACTCTACTTCAGCCCCACAACCAATTGTTGCAGAAAACAGGGCACCAACTTGATCTCCCAAAGAGTTACCATTGAGGTTGTTTATTGATGACAATGGAAGATTTGGACAAGCCAATACACCCAAAACGACTTTACCTTCATCAAGCAGAGCCAATGCAATGGCATATTGGTCACCCCTCAAGAAACTGATTCAGATCATAAAATGAAAATTCAGATAAATGAATGGCAATTATTAGCAAGGCTGGCAATCAGTGGTGAACAGCTATCTATTAATTAAAATCTCGAATAGAAAGGAAACCAAACAGTTATTCAGTATTATCAGGTAGCAATGAATCATCACCATAAATGAAGGCATTCCCAGGATTTGTACACAGTGGAACATGTAGAAACACTGAATCTGTATAAGCCTTTTTGTAATTTAACTATTTAAATATAGAAACAAAAAAGATACACATAAATTAACATTAGCATTTAGTGTAAATGCCTTTGGAAGTACTTCATAAATCTTGCACCAATTTACAAAAGAGAAATGTTATATTGCCATGTATGTACACAACTCCATGCCATATTGAATGTATCAGTCTATTTTACTGCAGTTCATAGACCTAAGAAAACAGATATAAATCATTCAACTTGAAATTGATAAAACAAGAATACATCCTAGTGCTCACACATTAGAGATATAGGTTTATGAGATGAACAAGATAGTGGTGTCTACTTCTTTAAATTTCATCAGAAATAATGTAGAAACACATTAAATCGGCAAGAATAGAAAAGCTACAACATATGGTAATGCAAATGGCAGAAAGAATCCAACAACATTTATTAGAGTACAAAAATATGAAACCTACTAGTTAAGTTGCCAAACTCACCCTTTAGTACCATCAATCGGATCAAGCACCCAGTGTCGTCCAGATGGACCTCCCTCAGACTTCCCATCATCAATTGCAGAGAGTATACCTTCCTTTGTAAACGAAATGTTATATGAACCATCATCAACGATGGTTTCATTCACAAGATCAGTAATCTCTTCCAAAATTTCTTCAGCGCCTTCTTTTCTCAATTCTTCCGAGTCCTACATAAGCACTCGATGCCTATTAATTGCAGAAAACACTAAAGAATGCTACATGGAAACAGGTAAAGAGAAAAATAGTATAGTTACCTCTTCAGCCACCAATGAAAATGGTCCAGATGCTACATCCATCTTTAAGGCAAGACTGACCAATATTTGAGATCCTAATGTGTGAAAAGAAAAGTGGCAAGTAAACAGCGAGTTGGGAGAAAGCACAAGGTTCACACATTAAGATGACCAACATATTAGTTGGAGAATGTTTTTCACCATACAAACTTCTCATTAACAACATCTCTAGTTCTCTACAAGCATTAAAAAGCTAATCAACTAACTCCAAAATTGATTTTAGTACTGCCATATGTTGAATTATAGGTGAATTATCTGCTCCTCTTCATTGCTTAAGCTTTTGGAGTCAGTTGGCTAATGCATGCCAGAAGCCACTAAGTTGAAGCCCTATCTACAACAGGTTATATGTAAAAAATACAGCCGACTTCTATTCCATACCCAAGGGAGCTCGCATGTGAAGGGTAATGTTGAAAAATAAATGAATTGCACAGATTTTGTTCATAAGCTTTAGCTTTTCAAGTAATTGGCTTGTGGATGCAACTCAAAAGCATCAATGATTCAGTACTAAACATAAAATTCAGCATATATACCATAATCAGCCACCGTAACAGGACTTTTGTCTGCCTTGGCCTGAACGCCAGAATGCACAATGTCCTGTTGCACTGTCTGGGGAGGAAACACAAAGCAATAGCAATAAATCCAAACTGCACAGTATCATGGGTCTAAACAATCAAATACAAGCCATATGCGAAAGCTTTTTTATCAGAGCCAAGACCACCAATACAAGCCTGTACGGCTACACAAGCATTTCATTGCCATAAATAAACCATAACAATTGGTATACCATGAGTATAATGTACTATAGTTAGGCCAGTTTTACTAGGTAGAACATTAGGGCCGTTTGTTTGGTTGAATCGTTTCTGATTGTTCCGCAAAAACATTAGGGCCGTTTGGTTGGTTGAATCGTTTCTGATTGTTCCGCAAATCACCTGGAACGTCACCAAACTGGTTACGAGCGAAACGTTTCACATATTCTGCCTGGGTTCCGGAATCGGCTGGAGCGTGGTTTCGCACTGATTCTCTTCCCTTTCTCTTGCTTTCTGTACATGGTATGAGAATCTAGCCTACCAACCAAACGATTTCACAAAGTGATTCCAATTATCTCCTGAAACATTTCTTGAAAGAATCTGGGTCTGAAACGTTTCTACCCAAATCTTGATCCCTACCAAACGGCATCTAAGTATAAACTACTCCCTACCGTATTTTCATTTGTCCTAAGTCAACCCACCATAAGTTTGACCAAATTTCCAGAAAAGCCCAATAATATTTTTGACATCATATAAACTCCATTAGAAACTTTATGGAATGTGTTTTTATAACAGATTTTTTTGATGTGGTAAAAGTTAATACGTTTCTCTATATAAATTTAGTCAACCATGAGGTGGGTTGACTTAGGACAGATCACAGGAAGCACGCGACAGTGGTTTTCCCCATTCCTGGCGCGTGAAACCCAACTTCAGACTGGTCCAGGTAGTTCAGTGTTGTCAGTAAGTATTACTTTTTGAAATCTAAAGCACTGGAATGTGCCCGCAGCTGGACCATGGTTAGCCACGAACCTTGCAGAGGCGGGCGGCGAGGGTGACGGCCTTCTTGGCGGCGGCGAGCTCGGCGGCGTAGGGGTTCCCCGACGCCATGGCGCGGACTTCGAGGAGACGAAGCGACGCGCGGCGGGGGCGGGAGGCGGCGACGGAGGAGGAGACGCGGCGGCGGTAGGTAGGGATGGGTGGACGGGGATAGGGGAGGCGAGCACGGGGCGTGGGGAGAGCTCGGGCGGAGGAGACGAGGAGCGCGTGCGGGAGGAGGAGGCCCACGCGCGCAGCCATGTGGGTGCCCTGCCTGCCGCCTGCGTAGAAAGAGATTAGAGACGACGCGCGAACCCAACCCAAAACCAATCCGGCCCAACCCAATTTCGCCTGCGCGCGCCAACGATCGAACAGGCCATAAGGTAGCCGTGGGCCTGCCCGTCGTGGTTTCCTTACACTACTACGTGCATTGGAGAAACGTTATTTTGGAAAAAACTCCTCTCACCTCCCTCAACTATTGTTGTAATCCAATTTTTCTTCTGAAACTAGAAACTAGGATGTTTTATAGCTTCTTTACTATTGAAACGGGTTCATTTTTCTCCTTAGGTGATTTTCATTATATTTAGTCTGACATGGCATCATATCAGACGTTCTGCATGTTGCCACGTTAATACTTCAAGGGTCAAATAGACTTTTAAGAAGTTATAGAAATAAATCTTAAAAAACTACCCAAATATTTTCTAAAAATATGGAATCTAAGATCTCAAATGTGTAATCTTAGAAAATTCATAGGAAATCAATTTTAGCTCAGAAAATATGAAACAAGATTAGAATTATTTGACCTTATATAGTTTGATTTGATGTGTTGTTGACTTGTATAAGCCCTTAATATATGTTATAATTATTCTATGTAGATGACTTTATACTATGTGGAAGTTTAAGTGACTTCAATGACTACACAAGCGCCATCTAACCAACTTCTACTTGATCCTATTAAGCATGAACACCGGTGACAACTTGATCCAGAAAGACGGATATGGCAGCAACCTTTTCTAATTTGATGGGAAATGACAATCTAGCCACCTGATTGGTGCTAAGTTGTATAGGTCCTACTAGCTAGAAACCACCATATCACAAAAGAAACAACATTTTACTACAAACGATGTTTTTTTATTTCTTATTTAGAAACATTCATATGAATTCTATTTGGTGAGATTTAAGTATTAGCACAAAATTGATGTGGAAATAAATTAGAAAGATATTGCGCTGATTTTGTTACTTGTAGTTGAAAGCGCTTACCTAGGGTTCAACTATAAGGTGGTTGAATGATACCACTTGTATTGTCATTGAAGACATTTGGACTTCTACGTGCATTTTATACTAATTATAATAGAAAAGATGAGAATCTACTAGTAAAAAGACAAAAAATGGAACCATATAAGATCCAAATAATGGCAACCTATGCACTATAATATAGATCATGATTTTAGAAAAAAAATGAAATTAGTTTCATATTTTTCTGAGCTAAAATAAATGTCCTATGAGTTTTATAAGTTTAAACTAGTTTTGGGATTTTAAATTTCATGTTAAAATTTTGGGTAGTATTTTTGAAGATTTATTTCTATAACTTTTT
Source organism: Saccharum spontaneum (assembly GCA_022457205.1). Lineage (NCBI taxonomy): Eukaryota > Viridiplantae > Streptophyta > Magnoliopsida > Poales > Poaceae > Saccharum > Saccharum spontaneum. The sequence goes on from CM039610.1 coordinate 11,373,761, forward strand.
TTTGGTATTGTCTATTTGACCCTTGAACTATTGATTTAGTTCAATTTGCCTCTCTCATGGTTGACGTGGTGCCATATACGACATCTAATGTGACGTCACGTCATACTAACATGCCTTGAAAACCATCTAAGAAGGAAAAACAATTGATTTCAATGGTCTGAAGGAGACAAAATATCTAGTTTTTCGGTTCAAGTAGGTAAATCAGACCACAATAATAGTTAAAGGGATGTCAGGACTTTTCCCAAGTATTTTTACCTTCATGAATCTTTGAACATTAAAATCCAACATCTTACATCCTCATCTGCAAAACCATTCAAAGTACCTTTCTACACAGATTTGAAGTGGTTTTGAAGACCGATAAAAAAAAGAAATGGTTTCAAAGACAATTTCGTCATTTTTGTTTTAAAAATTCAGTAAATACTTGACAAAGTTTTTAAACACATAAAATGTCTCTAAGCTTCTAAAAATATTAATAAAAAATTCTATATATAGATTGGGGGTACTACAAATCCAAATAAAATATTTAGATCTCACAAAATTAACCTAGAAGCTTTCAAAAATTAGATTTAGCTCAAGAAAATAGAAAAATATCAAAAAAAAGTATATTAATAAACTCCCAAAACATTCAAACTGGACCTATAAACTTTAAGATGCAACCAACACGAATGCATAGCATTGCATTCGATAGTAATGTATGTTGCATTGATGTCGGTTGCATCTCATATTTTTGCCACACAAAGTTTTTAAAACATGTTTAGACATCTATTGGAATGTTTTAGGAGTTTTCCTTTTTTTTGGATATTTTTCATTTTTCTAGTGCTCTAAATACTTCGTCATGTCCCAATCTATCTCTAGGATTTTTCTCAGAGTTTGTAGAAGCTTAGGGGCCTTTTCCATGGTTTATGAATATTACCAAGTATTTGTTCGTTTTTTATTAATTGAAAAAGAATAAAGGGGCCTTCAAAACCACTTCAATCTAGAGTAGGGAGGTAATTTGAATGATTTTGAGAGTTACGTAGATAAGATGTCGTAGATAAGATGTTTGGTTGAGTCTGAGGAGAAAAATTAGACCACGATGATAGTTGAGAGATAAAATAGATTTTTTTCACGAATATTTTTGCGACTTCCACCCACATGCTTAGAGTATCTCCAAGAGTCTTTCTAAATCTCGCGCTCTGAATCATCATTTAGAGAGTCATTTGCATAAAAATCGCTTTCATCCGGTTCGCTTGAACTTATCAACCCGGCTTATCAATCATAAGAGCATCTCCAAGAGATCATCTAATTTGTTTTTGTAAAGCTAAATATGGCTACTATTCAACAAAAAACGTCTCCAACAGATCCGGTAACTTGCTCTCTAAATTTAGTCACCAGTCATCCTGGAATTTTCGCTTGCGATATTTGGATAGCCAGAATAGCTCGCTATCGTAGATTCACAGTTTCCTCGCGCGCTCGTCAGCTCCTTCCCGCATGTGGCGTCCTCTTCCCGCATGCACGGATATGCCTATTTTAGTTAAACAACAAATGACGTGGCATGTTAAAAAAATACACGACCGGTTTTAGAGAGTCTGCTGCAGCAAGTAAAGATTTTGAGTAGCTAAATTGATTTGGAGAGTCAATTTTCTAACTTTTTAATAGCCAAATTTAACTAGTCTCTTGAAGATGCTCTAATACAATATTTTTCTCTCACAACAAAACAGCATCAGCCAGCTTATTAGCCGTAAAAACCATCAGCCGAACAATCTTTTCACTCTCCAATAGCTTTTTTATATCTCGTGCGTATTCTAGAGAGTCATTCTCATCTTCTATTTTTGGCTAGCGAAAAACTCGGAATAGAAGATGGCTATATTTAGATAGCTATTTAGACAAGTTGTTGGATGGTGGTTTTCTTAAGTTTTAGAAAGGACATAGAGTCTCCCGGAAATGTTCCGAGTGCATGGGCCTCCGCAAGTTGTTTTAAGGACACCATCCACGTAGTCGTAACGCATCCGGTCAGGGTTTTTTTTACCGACCGGTCACCTCAAACCGCCGGCCTCCGGTTCCGGTTTACCGGTCCGGTTTACCGGTAACCGGTCGGTAACCGGTCGAATTTGAATTTGAATTCAAACGCGCCTTCGGTTCGGTTTGTGACCGGTTTACCGGGCGGTTTGAGCGGTTTACCGCTCGGTTTGAGTGGTTTACCGCTCGGTTTGAGAGCTAACCGCTGCAAACCGTTTGGAATTTTCTTTTTTCTTTGCCCGTGGCGGTTTGTGGGGGTTTGTAGCGGTTACCGCGTTTTGTGCCCGTGGCGGCCTAATGGGCCTCATGGGCCTTAACGGGCTGGGACCAGGATTTTTCTTTTTTTCAAACTTCTATACGTATAAATAAATACTAAACGAACTCGAATTTGAAAAATTTTTACACCATTGGCTTCTATAAATCATGAACTATTTTTAGGAATTTTTTCAGCATTTTTTTTAAAATTTTAAATTTAAATTTGGGGAATACCTAACCGGACCGGACCGGAACCGGTCCAGCCCAGTTAGCCCGGTAACCGCGGTAAACCGCGGTTTACCGACCGGTTTTTTTAACCCTGCATCCGGTCACTTTGCCTATACCCTTCAGCTTTGGACCGCAACATCGCTGCCATCGCACCAGTAGACGTTCCCATATGGATTGCATGTCCAGACCACCAACTGCCACCACCCATTGTCCGTGGTGTCATGCCACTCTCACAAACACTGTGCACCATCGGACCATGGCCACCTACCCACCAAGGTAGGTCTAAGAGACTTCTGGCGCCGTTCATTGGAGTCCATGTATTTGTTCAAATATAAGTGAACTGTGCATTTTTTACTATTAGTTTCTGTTTTTCTTTTTGGCTAAACTAGTAAATGCCTACAACTCAATATAGCAAAGGTTTTGAGTTCGAATCACGACAGACATGATTAAATATACAATTACAGTTTTTTTGGATTAGTCAACTTCAAGATCTATCGGCTTAGTCCTTTGGAGGTGCTTATAGGAGTAGGGTTTGTGTACGTTTGTTCATAGGGGTAAGTGTGCGTGCGTGTTGTGGCCGTCTTCGTTGTAGTGTGTAATTCTCAAAATAAATAAATAAATAAATACATTTGACTCTTGTTTCCATGTCTAAGACTTGAAAAAGCCTGCACATGAGTGAGAGTGTTAAAGTATTAGTGAATTGTCCACCTTTTTTACCACCTTAAACTTTTGGATTAACCTACTTGGTGCATACAATTAATACAATTTAATAAGTTTACTTAATGGAAAGATTAAAATAGTGACTTTCAAATTGAATCATGCAACTAACACAAGAACCAAACCCAACTCTGTGGAACTTTCTTGGTAGGAAGTATACGACGTTGTTTTCTCTCTTGTTATGACCTCTCTCTCTCCTTCATATATACCCTAGTAGTCAACGGGGGATCTTGGGATTTGCTTAGATAGTTAGATTATATTGACAAACTCGTTTGAGGTATCCAGCTATTTGCTGAATGGATTAGGACACTTATGTTATCGGTACGTTTGCAGGGATTAAGCTCTTTTTAAATTATCAGCTGCGATTTGAGCTCTAGCATATGTTCCAAGGAGTGCCTTTAAATCACTCGTGTCGAATTCTATGTGACGGACTTATCTTTGCTACCTTTCAAATGATATCAAGGCCATTAGTAATACTGATAGATTCAACAAGACCTTGACCTTAATTATTTATTGAAGTGCAAAAATCTCATACGTACTAGACAGTGCTACAAGCGTACAGTCTAACGTGTCTGGCTGTATAGTGAAAATAGGTACCATAGCGTGCATTTGTTTACTGACATTATTGAGAGACATAATATACATGCACAGTGTCTGCAGCTACAGAATCTGTTGTACCACCCCAAACTGAACATTGTTAATAACTGCATAACCTTGCATTGTACTGTATATACACTAACTAATCTAATCACTGTCATAAAGTTAGTACGAGTCCGCATTGTATTTTATCGGACTCGGTAAGAAGGTGAGCCGAAAGAACAGGCGGTAGTAGTAAATAGTAATTCCTTCACTCACACAATGTACTAGTACATACAAAACAATAGAAAAAACGCCAATCCAACCTCTATTCGAGTCTTCGATTGCGACCCTTCGGACATGTCCATCTTCGTTCTTCGACACCGACGGCGCTGGCTCCTTCTCCCCGCTGATGTCTCCTCATCCCGCCCCTTCTCCGTCCGCCGCAGTCACCACCCACTCTGCCAGTAGTATAGTAGCACTACTTCTGGCACCAACTATTACCTGCTTCTATCTCTACTACCCGTTGCAACCTCTTACTGTCCCCTTCTCACCTCCCATTGCGGACGCTAATAGCGTTATCTATTTCCTGATATTACAGGCCCCTCACTAACCGTAACTACCCTTGATTTCGGATCAAGTTGGTAAGTAAGAATTAACGGTGCAGGTCTAAAGAAGAACGTACAGATATTGAGGCTACGCACACTCCACAACCATACAAACCCTATCCCTGCACACCTTTCTTCCTGAGCCAAACAATCAAAAGCTATCCCCTATCCAATCCTCTCACTGTTTTGCCCTTCGCCCACTAGTCCACCACCACTGGCTGCTCAGCCACTACTAGCTTTAGCTTTCCTTTAGCTAGTAAGAAAGCGAGACGGAGGAGGAGGAGAGCAAGCAGTGCCGTCAGACATCTACACCTTCCTCTTCTCTGGTCAGCACACCGTCGTCCGGCATTGGCAGTGCAGGATGGCTCTAAGGCTGTGGGCGAAATCAGCCGCCAATGCGCTCAAGCTCTCGGGCACCGGAGCTGGGGCTGCTGCTGCTACACCGGCCTTCTCCATCTCCAGATTCTTCTCCACTGGTATGGTAGCTAGCGTCTCTACCTCAAGATGCTGGTCGGCTGGTCCATCCTCTTCTGGGAAACAAACATTGGGTTACTGTCTTATATATTGATAGTAATAGTCTTTGTATTTTTGTTATTTTGGTGTGTTGCGCATGCATGCAGTTCATGAGGGGTTGAAGTACACCCAGTCTCATGAATGGGTCAAGACAGGCGACGGCGTGGCCACTGTTGGCATCACGGACCATGCTCAGGTGAGTGAGCGACATATACAGTTTCGATCTACTAGTTGTCTGTCAGCTAAGCTCTTCTAGCTAGCTGACGATAGCAAGTAATTCCAAGAAACATTACATGCTAGGGACAAATGTTTCATTATAGAATCTTATATAGAATTATATACCATAGTATTTAATTTGGAACTGAACATATATACATATATACACATCGCTCAATTTGATTTGCAGACCACACAAAATGTTCAGAAATTTGGATGGTTAAAATCGAAATATGGTTCATACACTTGATTTATCACTCGCTGGTCGCTGCATGCATGCAGGACCACCTTGGAGAGGTGGTGTTCGTGGAGCTGCCGGAGGCCGGCACGACGGTCTCCGCGGGAGCATCCTTCGGCAACGTGGAGAGTGTGAAGGCCACCAGCGACGTCAACTCCCCAATCTCCGGCGAGGTCGTTGAGGTCAATTCCAAACTCTCAGAGACGCCCGGCCTGGTACTGCTACTACTGCATGCATGCTTGCCTCTAGCTAGCTAGCTCGATCGCCTCCTGGATCTATCGATCGATCACCTTATTATTTATTTTAATTTCAATTAGTCTCTCCGTGACAATATATAATGCAAAATCTCCACGATGATGATCCAGATCAACACGAGCCCTTACGAGGATGGGTGGATGATCAAGGTGAAGCCGAGCAGCCCCGGGGAGGCGGACGCCCTGCTGGACGCCGCCAAGTACACCAAGCACTGCGAGGAGGAAGACGCTCACTAGAGCCAACAACCGTGCATGCTTACGACGCAGTGTTTCTGGTTGATGAGCTGAGCATGTTTGGATGGGATTCGAAAATCCGAATTGTGGATAAAAATAATGTCTGATGTTTCTTGGATTCTGTGTCTGTGTGATAGAATCCTCGTTCCTCTAGAATTTTAGAGCGTTTCAACGAAATTTTAGGATTTTAAGATTTTTTGTCTCCAGATTCTTAAAATCCCTATGAATCCAAATGCTACCTTAGTTTTTCTTTGTTGCAAAAACTCCACCAAACAGTCTGAAATAACCAAAGGCACTCACCTTTATCAGGTCATGCCATACGTTTTCTTTCTAGTACCTTCTCTTTTTTAAAAAAATAACAAAGAAGTGGTGCTGAAAATATTGATCGATCTCGTATGATTACACTTTTTTTTATTAAGCTACGAGATGGGAGAGGGTCCCCATCTAAAGTTGAGCATTCGGGGCGCCTGGCCCGGCACGGCACAGGCCCGTGCCAGGCACGGCACGGTAGGGTTAGGAATGGAGTGCGCTGGGCTAGGAGAGTGGGGATTCTTAGCAAGCCATATCAGGCACCGGGTCGTCCACTAAATTGCGGGCCGTGCCATGCCAGCCCGCGTGCCTAGAGTGCGGCCCAGGCACGGCCCTGTGCATCGTGCCATGCCGGCCTAGGCCCGCACATGACCGGGCCGTGCTGTGTTTGGGCTAGGCTAAAAAAAACGGTGCTTCGGGCCAGGCTGCCATGCCCCGGGTTGCATGCTCATCTTTACCCCCACCTGGATATATGAGTACATATGCCAGCTGGCATCTTTTTTTGTCACCACACAAACACGATATGGTAGTGATAATGACATTATTGGGAGGGCACACATGCATGAATGGTACAGACGTACAGCATACCATCACATGCTACGACGACAATGGTGATAAGGGAATGGAAATGATGTTCATGTCTACTAATTGCGAACTTGACAGTTGACAATATAAGACAACTCCGCGCTCCACAAAGTTTGTATTTAGCATTAGGGTCCATTTGGCATAGCTCTTACTTTAGGATCTATGCTTTGAGTTTCCATAAGAATCAGTTTATTAGCTCCGTGCATGATCCATACAAAGGTTTTTGGAATCCAATATAACCCCGTCTTCTATAGTAGCCAACTACATTAGGCAGAGCAAGCAAGCGCCTCTAAGTGCATTTTTGGTGGAGCAGGGAAAAGAGGTGCTCCACATATTCAGCCTTATTTGGTTCTCCTAAAAAAATGAGTATGAGAAAGAAAAATAAGAATGAGATAACACTTGGATTCTACAATCCAGCTATCTACACCAAACCCATTATTTGGAGATCGAATTTCACAATACAAAGGCAATAATTACCAAATTCTAACACCCTTCATTTTTTTTCTATCCAAAATCCAAATTCTACATTGGGGGCGGTGAATGGAGAATGACCAAAACAGGCTCTTACTGGAACAAAAATTCCGTGCAGCCACGATGCAATTGCAAGGCTGCAAACGCCAATGGGGTGGTGAATGGAGCCAAAATACGAAGGGACAACGCACTAGCCCCCTAAGCTACCCACAACTTGCCACTAACCCCCTTGTCTGCCTCCTAGAAACGAAACTTCAGGAAATGTATCCGATGACTAGCTGTAGCCTTTGTTCAGCTTCAAATCTTTGTGTCTTTTCATGCAGGCTTCTTCTGTTTGATGTCTTGGACTTCTAGCATGTTTTTCTATGATCTTTAACAGTACTCCTTGGTCTTTCTTGAGGAGTTGATCATTTGATCTTCATATTGCCTTTGTCCAAGCCATCCATGCATTCAAATTAAATGGATTAAATCCTTGAATACTAGCAAACCACATTAGTCCATTTGATCATATTATCAATCAACCACCAAAATCATATATGCCCCATGCTACCCTTGAAAATGACTTTCTAAAGGCAACTTAATTTTCTAGTTGTCACTAGAAATAGATTTCCAGAGGACTCTAACCTTACCAACCGCCTTTAGAAATGTAGACTGTTTTCATATTGAAAGTCAATTTTCAGATATGGTCCGTTAGTTGCCCTCTTTGGAGGCATCTTTAGAGATGATTATTGATCTCACCAGTTGCCACCTTTGAAAAGAAACTAAGGGCTAAGGCTTCCCTACAAATGTTTATGTAGTAGTGTTGGGATCAGACTCTACATCATGCGCAGACACACTCCTCTAACTTGTATGGACACGGGAGGGACTAGCGATCACGGAAATTCAACGTGAGTAGAGATAGATATAGATAAATGTAGTACAACACACCAGTACAAAAACGATTTTTTCACCAGTGGTTCATAAAGAATAGGCACCCCAGAAATAGAACTATGCGTCGATGACTATGAACCACCGGTGGAGATACATCTCTATTACTAGCTTAAAGTTACTGCAGGTACAAATCCTCTATTTATATATTATATACTAGCTTGGTTTTCTTAAGGTTGCCACCAGTACAAATCCTCTATTTAAACTAGTGGTAGATTTAACCGTCAGTGTAGAGGATTTGTACTGCCGGTGACCTTAAGAAAACCTCCAGTAGAGATGTATTTACATTGGCAAATTGCTTAACCTATCATCAGTATAAATAATTTGAAATCATTTTTTTGCATTTTTCAAATGGCCTCTGATGGAGAATTAACCTAAACCAAAGTTGTAGCACTAAAAAAAAATCTACAACTTTGTAACCTTTTCATTTGAAATTGTTATAGGGCCTAAAAATTATGTTCTAAGATTTATGATTTTGAAATTAATATTTGAATTTTTTAAAAGACATTGGATGGAGAAATGACCTAACCAAAGTTTAAAACTTTCTAGCTCAAACTTTGTGGAAGACCTGAGGTATTGAGTTTGATCCCCGTTGGCTGCATGCACGCGTATTTTGCGTGAAAAACGTGTGACTTGCGAGGGGTGTGGTTACTCGAGTCTATGGGCATCTTTTGGGTCAATTTTTTTTTGCTATTTTTGGTCTGATTTGTAAATTCTAAAAACGATTTACACTTACGGTTTGTGTAAACATGCCACCAGTGTAGATCAATTCACATTGGCGGCAGCCTTCAGCCAACTACCAGTGTAAACATTCACTACTACCGAGAGTATCTATAGAGGCGGATGGCCTAGCCATCTCTACTTTAGAGGCTGTTATCCAGCCTCCTGCGTAGCTCCTTCAACCACTCCATCCTAATGACATTTGTGTTCATAAGGCATATTCATTCCACTTGTATTATCTTTTCGGGATTTTAAAATGATTATTTGGGACCCTAGATGCACTGTTCGCATAAACAGCCATTTAACCCGTTTACACACCGTTTAAATGCTATATTGTGGTACATCATTTTTGTTTAATCGGTTGTTTTGACCGTTTAAATGGATATTTTTCTCGTTTAAACAGCCATTTTGCCAGAATAATGGGCTAAATGGTAGGTGGCCGATTGTTCACCGTTTAGTATTTAGGGTAACACTACCTAGATGGAGAAAAATGAAAATGTTTTCAATAGCAAAGTTGTAGATATCGTCGAGTTCTACAACTTTGCTTTTGATAGTTTCTCGTTTGAAAATTTTGAATTTCAAAGTGATAAATTCAAATTATTTTCATTGGATAAATGATTTCACATGAAAAAAATTGTCAACTACAAAGTTATATAATTTTTCGAGATCTACAACTTTGGTTCTGGTCATTTATGCATCAAGGTCGTTTGAAAATTTTGAATCTTACTATTTTGCACCTATTTTTAGAGACAACTTTAGATCTAGCCGGCTCTACAAATCGATTCACCCGCTTCTAGAAATCTATTTGTAGAGGTTACTTCATCTAGAGCCGTCTCTAAAAAATAGAGACATTTGTAGAGACTGTTGAAAATAGCAGCCGTCTCCACAAATGTATTTGTAGAGGTGGCTTGGTTCGGACAGATTTGTAGTTATTTAAAGAAAAGGCATCTCTAGAAATCATATCTGTGGTAGTGATTTATAGTGACACTAGTAGAATTTCACTAGCCTTAGGCTATCCGCACTCATTCATCCTCTATATCATCCTCTATATTGCCTGGTCATCAAGATTCTCTCCTCTATACTCATTTCTCCCGCACCCATCCATCCTCTATATCATCCTCTATTTACTGTGGGGTCCACTTGTCACTTTATCTAAATATATCCATGTGAGATCTAGTTTTGAAGTATTTATTGTAACAAATTCAATGGTGTAATCGGAATTTAATTTGGTTTTTTAGTTTATGAGTTATAATATTTTTTAGCTTGAAAAATTAATGGGACCCGCCACTGATGCATGAACAGTAGCAGCAGCGGCAGCGCCTGCCTCTCCGCTGCGCCTGCCGTGGGCTCCCGGTAAAAGTACTATGCCGCTCTATATTTAACGTATACGCTGCTTTACCGGAACCGATACCGTTCAGCGCTGCAGCTCAAATCATCCGGCATCCGACGTAGGTGGCCGGTAGCGTTCATGGTAGCGGATAGCAGTGCGGTTCGTCTTACACACCGGCAATTCACAACACCGCTACTGGACATCTAAAAAGTGCCGCTAATAAAAATGTTTTATATACTAGTGACTTTGTTCAATCTTCTAACCCCGTCATACACGTGAAAGAAAAATCTGTGTGACACTTATAGGGCGCATGATTTGGAGAATGAGTTACTCCATCATGTATTGATTTCTTACTTTTTTTTGTTTGGTTTGTGGAACAGAATAGGTTAGTGCATCATCACCACATTCTTTGTAAGTTTATAAATAACTAGTAAATATGCACGTGCGACACACACGTGTTTATAAAAACTATTTCAAATACAATGGAAATGTTATTTGAATTGTCAATATACAATAAAGGTAAATGGCAAGTGCTCGTTCGATTTGATCGGGTCGTGTAAAACAAGGTTCAAATTGTTTGTGTGTTAGGATGCCTCAGCTGCATATACCGTTGCACTTTGACAACCTTTTTAAACGGCTCATGTTGCCCCACCTTATCGTATTTTCATACTTCTGTCTATCCATCCTCGTATTGGTAGAGAAACCCAATCCTTGTATGGGTGGAAAACACGTCATAGTCTCAGATGTGCTATCGGAGGCTCTAGGGAGGTCAGAGAAGAGAGCACTCATCTTAGAGTGAGCTTACTACTTATATATTTTCAACAGTTATCTTTTCCATACTTAGCTACCTAACGTTCCCTGTAGGCACGTACAAACAATGTGAGGGATTATGACTTTTTCAATGATTTACTAATAATGTAATAAGATTGTGCCTAAATGAACAGATATAAAATGACATAATATAAATAAGCAAGCACATGTGGATGCAAAATAATTATGACTTAAATTAAATAGTAATAATTTATTTAGCAAGTCCATCTAAACATAACTTTATGTTTTTCTTTTTGGCCCCATAAACAATGTAATGTTTTTTCCTTTTAATTGCTAATACATACACGGCGCTAGACTTAAAGCGTATGCAGTGCACGTAATTTATAATTTATTTATTACTCCCTCCTTCCATAAATCGGGATCGTTTGAGCAAATTTCAGTTTTGCAAGAATCGGCATCGTTTCAAGTGGTCTTCCCGTTTTTCTCTCGGTCTTCCGCACGGACCACGCCTCGTATCCACAGCTTAATGAAAGCGACACCGCCCTCCCAACCTCCCGTTACCCTCAGTTTTGTATTCATCCATTACTTTCTGCGCCGTGCTGCCGTCTCGCTCCACCACACCGCCGTGCCGCCGTAGTACTCGCTCCACCACACTGCCGTGCCGCCGTAGTACTCCAGCACCGTCACTGCTGCCGTGCCGTCGCTGTTGCCGTGCTGATGGATCGCCATGACGCCATTGATGAGGTGCACAATATGTGCAGATGCTAACAAGTTTCAATCCGACAAGTGAATCATGAAAGGCTCCCGTTTGATGCTTCCTGTGTTGTTTCATCGCTTGTATGGACACCATCACGAGGACGTCAATGAAGCTGCAGCATCCCTGTTGTTTCTTGTGTTGTTTCCTTCGCTGGATTTTTCATCTGGGCGGACTCTTTTCTGAAGGATTCCTAATAATGTTGAAATCCCCCCTACTAAGAAGGGTAGATTTCCACAATTAGAACAAGCTCGTACTAACTCAGATAGAAATTGTTGTTTAAGTTCATCTTGTGCTGCACCATAGACAGACAAAAGTGCCCACCGAATAGATGGCCACTTTTGTTTAATGCCATTATTGAAACCCTGAATTTAAGAGAATTGGAGATGACAGGAAGGAAATACACTTGGGCTAACTATGCAGACGTTCCAACATTTGAAAAGTTGGATCGTATTTTGGTTACAACAGAGTGGGAGCAAAAATTTCCACTTGCTTCTGTTCAGGCCTTGACAAGGGAGATCTCAGATCACACACCTCTTTTACTAGATACTGGCGCACCGTCTCACCGAGGTAATGCTAGGAATTTTAAATTCGAGCTAGCATGGCTAACAAGAGATGATTTTTTTGATCAAGTCAAAGGGGTTTGGGAAGCTGAGAATAGAGGTCGGTCACCAATGGAACAGTGGCAAAATAAAATTAGAAGGCTGCGACGTTTTCTTAGAGGTTGGGCTAGGAATTTGGTATCCCAAAATAGAAGAGATAAATCCAATTTGTTTTCTAAGATAGATGCTTTGGATAGAAAGGCAGAGACGGTTTTGTTGTCATCCCAAGAAGTGGAGCTTAGAAATCATCTCAAAGGGCAATTAACTAAGTTGCTAAGAGAGGAGGAAATTTACTGGTTCCAACGATCTAAAGCAACAAAGTTATTACAAGGGGATGATAACACTAAATACTTCCATATGGTGGCAAATGGAAGACATAGGAAATAAAAAATTATACAATTAGAACAGGAAGAGGGAATTATTGTTGGTGATGACAACTTGAAGAATTATATTACTGATTACTATAAAGGATTGTTTGGACCTCATACTCAAAATTCTTTCTCAATGGACGAGACTATGAGGTATGATATACCTCAGGTATCGGAGGAGGAGAATGAGATATTGGCGGCTCCATTTAGCGAAGAGGAGGTTAAAATGGCTGTCTTTGACATGGAACATAACAAGGCTCCTGGTTCGGATGGTTTTCCTTCTGAATTTTACCAATTTCTTTGGGAGATTGTTAAGCCGGATTTGATGAAGCTTTTTTATGAATTCCATGCGGGGAGACTACCGATTCATAGCCTCAATTTTGGAGTGATCACTTTACTACCAAAGGTTGATGATGCGACACGGATACAATAGTACAGACCTATATGCTTATTAAATGTGAGCTTCAAGATTTTTACGAAGGTGTTAAATAATAGATTATTGAAGGTGGCAGACAAATTGATAGGACCTTCACAGACAGCATTTATTCCGGGTCGCTATATCATGGAGGGAGTTGTTGTTTTACATGAAACAATTCATGAACTGCATAGGAAAAGACAGGATGGAGTGTTACTAAAGCTAGACTTTGAGAAAGCTTACGATAATTTAAAGTGGCCTTTTGTGCAACAGGTTCTCAGGATGAAAGGATTCTCACCAATTTGGTGTGAATGGATATCAAAAGTCATGACTAGAGGGAGTGTTGCAGTTAAGGTCAATGATAATATAGGACATTTCTTTCAGACCAGAAAAGGAGTACGACAGGGGGATCCGTTATCCCCGATCCTATTTAATATAGTGGTTGATATGTTGTCTATCCTTATTTCACGGGCCAGAGAGTTGGGACAAATCTATGGGGTTGTTCCACATTTGGTAGATGAGGGACTCTCGATCCTTCAATATGCAGATGATACTATAATTTTTATGGATAATGATCTTGAGAGAGCCAAAAACATGAAGCTTTTACTTTGTGCTTTTGAACAGTTATCAGGACTCAAGATCAATTTCCATAAAAGTGAGATGTTTTTTTACGGAGCAGCCAGGGATAGACAATTTGAGTATGCACAAATTTTTAGGTGTGATTTAGGGTCATACCCCTTTCGTTACCTAGGAATTCCTATGCATCATAAAACACTTTTGAATAAAGATTGGAAGCATGTCGAAGAAAGATTTCAAAAAAGGTTAAATTGTTGGAGAAGTAAGTTGTTGTCGGTGGGAGGAAGACTGGTCCTGATTAATTCTGTTTTGAGCAGTCTCCCCATGTTCATGTTCTCCTTTTTTGAAGTACCTAGAGGGGTTCTGAAAAAACTTGATTACTTTAGATCAAGGTTTTTTTTGGCAAAGCGATGACCATAAGAAAAAATATAGATTAACTAGATGGGAGGTAGTTTGTACTCCGAAAGACCAAGGAGGGTTGGGTGTCCTAAATCTAGATGTCCACAACAAATGTCTTCTGAGTAAATGGCTTTTCAAGTTGATTAATGGAGATGGGGTTTGGCAACAGATTCTTAGAAATAAATATCTAAGGGACAAAACATTGACACAGGTTCAACACTTGCCTGGAGATTCTCAGTTTTGGACTGGCCTCATGAAGGTCAAGGAGGAGTTTCTCTCGCTTGGCAAGTTTGATCTAGGTGACGGGTCTCAAGTACGATTTTGGGAGGACTCGTGGATAGCATCGCGTCCGCTAAAATCTATCTTTCCTGCACTATATAATATTGTTAGGAAAAAAAGTGCGTCGGTAAAAATGGTGTTATCTACGACACCATTAAATGTAGCCTTCAGGAGATCCCTGGTTGGGGCTAATTTACAAGCATGGCATCAGGTGGTTACAATGGTTGTCAATGTGCAATTAACAAACCACAGGGATCGCTTTGTGTGGGGGTTACACCAGAATGGATTATTTTCAGTTAAATCCATGTACAGAGCCTTACTGATAGCACAAGCTATACCCTACAATACCCTTATTTGGAAATTGAACTTGCCCCTCAAAATAAAAAAATTTCTGTGGTACTTGTATAAGGGAGTAATCTTAACAAAAGACAATTTAGTAAGGCGACAGTGGCAAGGAGATAGAAAGTGTTGTTTTTGTTCTTTAAACGAGTCCATACAACATCTATTCTTTGACTGCCATTTTGCTAAATTTGTGTGGCGTACTGTTCATGTTTCCTTTAATTTATTACCTCCAGCTAGCGTCCACAATATGTTTACAGGCTGGTTAGAGGGGATAAATTTGAAACTGAAGTCTAAAATCCTAGTAGAGGCAAGTGCAATTTGTTGGGCAATTTGGTTAACTCGGAATGATATAGTTTTTGACAAGGCCGCAGCACCATCTTACTTGCAGGTTATCTTCAGGGGGACTTACTGGATCAGGTCGTGGTCCCTACTACAGAAGGAGGAGGATCGTCAATTCATGAAGATGGGATGCAGTACTTTTGAGACAACCGCGTTGGAGGTGTTTGCTAGACACGATTGGAGATTTAGTAATAGAATTGCTTTTTAATTGTCGAACTTGGGAACTTTTCCTTTCGTCTCTCTGGTCGTGCTCTCTGTGTTAGTGTTTCTGGGGACCTCAGTTTTGGTGTCTGTAATAAGGAACAGCCATATGCATTGGTCGATGCAGAGGCTGGAGTATTTTTAATATATTCCCTTTTCTAAAAAAAATCTAGGCGGACTCAAGGATGACAGTGGGAAAACAGAGATGATCTTGGTAATTTGCGTGCGGCAAAACGGAGGAAATAAGAAGACGATTGAAGGAAATTTTCAGGCTCCAAGACGGAAAAAGGGAAGGGCCAGACTATGCACGGGAGGATATGGCAAGCGTGCGATGCTGGCCGCGGACGCGCACGATTCTGGGCGCGGACTCGTGGTGACGCCGTTAAGGAAAAAAAAGATGGTGCAGATTAAGGATAGACGTACCAGATGTATTTGAGATTGAATAGGTTAAGGATAGACGTACCAGACATATTTAAGATTGAATAGGAGTTTTACATCTTACATGTAAGATCACGGATAACGGAGGGCTCATATAGCACGACATGTAGAATGAACGGTTGTTATAGAGGAAGAGTAAGATCACGCATGACGGATGACTCATATAGCACGGCGTATAGATCGAACGGTTATTATAGAGCGAGAGTCCCTAAAAAAAACTCGTTCTTTTATAGTGTGAGTGATGATGATAATGACCACGACGACGATGATACTATTAGTGTTTACTTGCATAATATATTGAAGACGGTAATTGGCTTCGGACCGCACGGTGCAGCACAAACTTGGATTCTTTCCATCGCTTGGGAAGCTAGATAGGCTTATAACTCTGATTGCTGCTGGCGCTTGTGTAGTAGTCAGTCGGATCGAGCACAGTCGGACAAATGAATGTCAGCCCATTGGCACGGCACGAAGCCAGCTATTTTTGGTCCGGCACGAGCACAGCACGGCCCGAAATTCCACGGGCTTGAGCCGGCCCGGCCTGATACACAGGGCCATGCCTGGGCCGCTACTCAGGCACGCCGAATAGCACGGCCTGGCCCACAAAATAGAGAAGGGCCCGGTGCTAGCCCGGTATCTGTCATAGCTTGCTAAAGACCCATCCCACTCCCTTCCATTCTTCCGCTCAAACCGTAACTTCATCTCACTCTTAACTGAGGCGCCAGCACTCATCGCAACTCCCACAACTGAGGCGCGCGACTCTCGACTTCCCAAGTCGTAAGGCTCCGCGGCCCCCTACCCTAGCGTTGAGCCGCTGATGGTGGCCACCTCCTCCTCACCTCCAGCACCACCGGCCGCCTCCTCCTCCATGCCCCCACCGGCCGTCTCCTCCTCCTCCATGCTCCCCGTGCGGCCGATGACTTCGAGCGCGCCGGCCTCCCCCCAGCACGTCTGGCATACTGCTGTTCTCGGCCTTGTAGATCCGGCCGCCTCCTCCACTGCGCCAGCCACTGCTCTGGCCTCACGGATCCGTCTGCCTCCTCCATGACCACGTGCGCTGGCCTCGATCTCTCCTTCCTGGCTCGCTGTTGTCGCCTCCATTCCCTAGCAGGCCTCGTGTTGGCCTGGTGCGCTATTGGGCCCGTGCTTTTCGGGCTGGTACGACACGAAAAACAGCCCGGAGGATTGTGCCTGGGCCGTCGGCTAGGCACGAAGGACTGGTGTGGCACGCCCCGGTGGCATGGCGGGTCCTTCCGTGCCGTGCCCTGTCGGGCCATGCCTGGCACGGGAAAAGCGTCCTGTTTGCTCATGTTTACGTGCCTCGCCCCTCATGTCGTACTGTAGGGTTATGAGGGTGCTACACTAGCCATAAAATCAAAATTTTCGACCTCATAAATCAGGATCTACTGCTAGTTACAGGTTATGGGATTACCATCTACTGCTAGTTACAGGTTATGGGATTACCACTAGACGCGCAGGTGCAGCGGAAGCGACTCGATCTAGTCGAACGCGTCATAGCAGTATCGTGCAGTTGCGTGGTCGTCCGTCACGTCCATCCTCCGCTCGCGGATCGTCCCTCTCGTGCGGTTCGTCCTTGTGCTTCAGATGCAGCACCTCCAATGTATCCCACACGTACGGGGAGGAAGCGTTGCGCCTCCGGACTGCAAGGTCCGCGAGGAGCAGTAGACGTGAGCGTGGGGGGGGGCGACGGCGGCTGCCTTATGGCGTGAGTTCCTTTGGCCGCGCCCCCTCCCTCTCTTATATATAGGCGCCTCTAATCAGCCCCAAGTAGGAGGCCTATTTAGAAAACCCTAAGCCTAGTTAAATTTGGGTCCAACCCGAATTAGGCTTCCAGCCCCTTAAGCGTGCGACCCTATAGGTTCACGCACACGTAGACATGGCCCGAGTACTCCTACTCGGCCATTAGTTGATAGCGGTCTCTAGCAAGACGTGTCAACTCCTATGTGTACGTAAAGATCATATCAGACGAACCACCACAAACCATATACATATTATTCCTTTTGTCACACGATATTTGATCCAACTCATAGGTTAACACTTAACCTAAGCACGGCCATACATTTATTGATCCATTCATTAGAGTGTTCCATTGATATCTCTCTCACATAAAGAGGGACAAATTCCATCTTGATCGTCTATGTCTCACAACATGTTTCTTGACAAACATGAAGATCACATTTATAACTACCCAGTTACGAAGTAACGTTTGATAGTCTCTAAGTAGGCCATTTCACATCTTGAGTACATACAATAATCTCAGGTCTGAGGACATAACATACATGATGTGAATCGAGACAATAACATCTCACGTTGGGTCAGTCCAGCCTACATGTCATACATGTGCCCATATTATTAGTTTGACATCTCTATGTCTATGACTTATGAAACATAGTCATCAACTAATAATATGTTGATCTAATATTCATGTGCGTCCTAACATGAACTCCGATCAGGGACCATTCTAGAATAACCATACAAGTAAAAGAGTTTCACAAACAATTCACATAATTGCTAATCGATACAAGTTGCCTTTAATGGATATTCAATGGACTCATAATATGTCATGGATACAAGACAATACAATCATCTCTATGATAAACTTTAGGGCATACTCCCAACACGTACGTGCTACGCGGTAATGAATGGATGATGGATGCCATCATCAGGTGCGTCCACCAATTACCATTCTTTGCCAGCCCCATGGATCACCATTCATTGTCGGCCTCGTGTTTCATGAGTTTAGGCGCCCCATGTATCGTGTTTCACGAGTGTAGGTCTAGCTCCAGTTTCTCTGGGGCGCATATTGTTCACGCACTGTAAAAAAAAACTAGCTCCACCGGCTCTGTAAGAGAAGGAGAGAGAGGAGAGAGAAAAGGAGCTTCTATAAATAGTGCGTGAAGAGTGCGCGCATCCGAGAACCTGGAGCCGTGGAAGCTCTGCCAAGGGGGCCTTAGGGCTTGGTAGTTAGTTCTGATCTGTAGCCGTACATCTGCATGAGTGCACACCGCTTGGTCCATCGCCTGGGCCTGTCTTGTGTTCCATGTGGTTGTTCGTAGCGCAAGCGTATGGATTTCATTGGATCTGGCAAAGGCTTAGCACTTTTTTTGACCGCAGCAAAGGCTTAGCACTTAGCAGCAGTGTTGTGAATAATGCAGAAATAAGTGCTATAAATACCCTACAAGTACCAGAGGTTTAGCTACGGAGCGCACACCACAACCACAACCGAGACGAAGCATTCATGTATGCTCTGCAAAAATGATCAAGAGACACTACTGCATATATACTGTATATAAACGATTTTTTAAGACATATCACCCCACACCCCTTTTTCAGCAACCGGCGGTTGGAGCATACTGAAATTAGGATACTGGCCACTATGGGTATGTTTAGTTTTCTGCCTTATTTCTAACCAGTCTAAAATCCAAGCCTGGACAGCTTTAGCATGTTTCAGCAATCCAATTGCTAGATGTTTGGTTGCATATATAGTATCTAAACCTACCTAGCAAATGACGTGTTTGGTTGCCTAGTACCCCTTTGAGTGATTCATCGAACAGGTGGTGCACATCCTCGGCGAGCAGCAGGATGAGCACGGCGGCAGCACGGCAGCAGCAGAGTTGCAGGCCGCCCGGACCTCCGTGCTCGAGTCGCAGGCCACCAGCAGAGGTGGAGGCCGCCCGCCGCACGGCGCGCGCGCGCATGGCAGCAACAAAGGCCGCCCACCACGCTGCTTGGCTAATGCCGGCCACCTCGCCGGCCCAACGCTGGCGGCGGTGGAGGGGAAGCCAGGGAGATGCAAATCGACGCAAATCGACGCAAATCGACGCAAATCAACGCAAATCGATAGGAGGCAAATCGACGCAAATGGCTGGGAGCAAATCAACACAACGAGTGAGGGCCGCTTCCAGACGAAGGAAGCAAATCCACGCCGCCACCGGTGGAGGGGAGCAGGGCTGCCACCGGTAGTGAGGCAGGGCCACCGCCGGTGGAGGGAAGCAGGGCCTTCACGAACTCTTCATACCGCACCTTGGCCTCTTATTCGGCCCCGCGTCCCCGCCTGGCGCCCGGCATGGCTGCACGCCACCACGGCCAACCCATCCCGGCCGCTGACGCTGCCGCCCTCGGCGTCCTCCATGCACAGGCTGACCTCCTTGACGTGTCCGCACCACGGTCTCACCCGTGAGCCACCGCCGGTCCAGGGACACGGGGCGGCGGCAGGAGGCGTTGACGGCGCGGCCGGAGTTCGGGTCAATGAAGACACAGCTGAGCTCGAGCTCTGCGAGAATGATGGGCGCCGCTGGCAACGTGAAGCCCTCCTGCGCGAGCGCGTGAGGGTGAGCGCCGAGGAGAACGGAAACCGGAGACCGGTGCTAAGCCAAGCCAAGCTCCCAAAAAATGACTAGAGCATGCGTTTTTATGGAGCCTGGCTAAAGGGTGGTGGGTGGCTTCCTTGGGGCCTGGCTTGGGACTCCAAACTATATACGCTACTAGATTTTTACCCTATTGCAATAACAGCTAGACAACGTTTGTAAATCGACCAATTTTGTTGCACTATCTTACTAACTTTCATTGTCGTTGGGAGGCACTGCCATGAAGCATCATGAGGGAGTGTCGAAGATAGAGTCCTCGTTGATGGGGATACTTGCAAGTGACTTGTTCTTTGTGCTCTTCTTATAACCATCATCATCATCACTATCACTA
The DNA here is from genome assembly GCA_022457205.1 of Saccharum spontaneum. NCBI lineage: Eukaryota > Viridiplantae > Streptophyta > Magnoliopsida > Poales > Poaceae > Saccharum > Saccharum spontaneum. The sequence continues at coordinate 11,394,140 of CM039610.1, forward strand.
TCACTTGAATCGTCGGAATCTCACTCAACACAATAAGCATGACCCTTCTTTTTCTTAAAGGTCATTTTCTTCTTCCTTATGGCCTTCTTCTCTTTCTTGTCCTTGCACTACTACAGATCGAGCGATCATCGTCGCTATTATCGTTGCAGTTTATTACATAAGCGATGATGATGTAGTTCTACCGCCGGTTCGATCGATAGTGGGGCCTAGAAAAGAATCGAACCAGCGGATGAACTTCTAGCACCAATTGTTGAACAATAGATGTGGCGATGCTATTAGGGTTGCATTTCTTTGTCGTATGAAACATCGAGCCGACTGAGATATGCGTTATGGCCGCTGGCCCTAAATGACAGTTTGGTACCGGCAGTAAATTTAGCATTAATGTTGAATGTCCCAACTTCCAACACTGTCCCCTCATCATTACTTCCGCTGGGTGTAGCCGAAGAGCCGCACCCAATGCTTTACATATTTTCAAGCCCGGTGCCCTCTGAAACCACCCCTCTTCCTTGTTCATTATTGTGAATGGGAGACTATTAGTGACTTAAAAAGTAAGTGAATCTGACAATAGGCAAGAAAAAACAGTGAACAGGGTAAAAAGACAAATGACACCACGAGGTAGTACTCTAGGAGCATGACTTGATAACATCATGAAAAGCATCGGTCCATGAGCACTTCATATCTGACAGGTCAATTGGTAACATGCCTATAGCAAAATTATTGATACAAGAATATCATTTGTTACAAAAGCTTCTTGGTATGTTCTTACCAAGATAAATCCTGTGTATAATTGAAGAATTGAAAACTCAGTCATAGCAGGCTCGTAGCCATTTACTATTTGACATAGTTGGTATATGGAATTTAACACACCTTATCAACAAAAGGGGCCAATATCATGAGAGATCTTCAGAAACCGGCAACCCAGTTTCTAGTTAAAAAACATCTCCATGAGAATAATGCCAAGCAAAGAATAATGAAACATCTTAAGCTGCAAGAGGAAGACTTGCTTCTGCTCAACTGTTCTTTTGGAAAGCACCTAACTTCTTAACTAAGACATCATGGTTTCAGAGTCTTGTTTTTCATGTTTTGACAGAGTTGCCTCGAAATTCCTTACGGTCTCCAGAGCAGCAAGAGGCGATATTTTTTAGTCTAACTATCCTCTTTTGAAAGCCCCCAGCAACATAAACATTACTCAGAGAACATTGTCTCAAACTCCCTTTTTCTTTCTCTTTTGAAAGGTATTGCCCACAAACACCATATCATCTCTAGACTGAACTCAAGAGCAAAATATGCTTGAAGAAATGAGCAAAGCTAAATAATGAACCACTGATGAAGAGAAATTTGCAATATATGAGAAACTTCTTATAAGTAATACCCTGGAAACAAATTCAGCCAAACCATGCATACAAATTCTCACAGATCAAGCCCCAAATTAGTCCTGCAGTTGCAGCTATTCGTACGTGAAAATAAACAAACAAAGCAATCACAACACAGCTGCCACGGAGGAAGGATGGGATGTGCTAAACCATGTTCATGTTGGGTTGCAAAGCATAATAGATGAGACGTGCTCTGGATATTAACAGGGTGAGGAGCCAAGAATTACCTCATAGAAGTCACGGTGATGAAGCCACTTGCTGCTGCTGCAGCCGGCCCGCGCCGGCACCGCACTAACACTGACGCCTGAACAGGTGGAGGCAACAACCGTCGGTGCGGCAGTCACGGTATGCTGCGACCGAAATGTGCAGAGGCAAACGTTGAGGGCAGCCACGGCCTGCTGAAGCCATCGCCACCACACCATAGCCAATGCGTCGCAGCCGCTACCAATGTGTGCAGATGTAGCAGAATGGCCGCCTCACGAGTCACAAACTCACAATCGCAAGCAACCACTGCCACAAGTTGCAAGGTGCACTGCTTATGCCGCGCAAATAAGAAGATGAGGATGGTAGAGGGCCAGAGGCAAAACGAAAAGAGGATAGGACAGAGATCTCACTAAGGTGCAGATGCTAGGCCGCTGCCTCCCTGCTGGATGATATAGGTACAAAAGATGAAAAGCATTTCTTAGTTGGATGATATAGGTAAACAAGAAAACAACAATATGAGAAACAGCTCCGACATGAAACAAGAAAAAAAGAATTAGAAAATAGGACAGGAGATCAGGCCTCACAAATGCTAACTAAAAATATGAACTGGGACTAAAATACATAACTGAACATTTTTTCCCTGAACAATTGATGCATAACTGAACTGATAATACAAAGCTAGACAAAAAGGTCCTGCTTCCTGCTGGGACGGCAGCGGGTCGGGTAAGGTGTGGGTAAAGGATTTACCCGCCCGTGAGCATACCCACAACTCTAACTTTTTTTTGATGGTCGACGGGGGGGAGGCGTTCCCCACCTGATTAAAATTTTATTTTAGCCCCAGACGGCTCGTGAAAAGTTACAGACAGATTACAGGACAAGGCAAGGCAACAAAAATATTGCTAAACAAATAGTACAGGAGGAAGAAACTGAATTTAGCCCTGGCCTTGTCTAGCCATCTGAAGAATGGTGCACCAATGCGTTACGGACTGCCTCTTTGCCCGTGGGAATCTGAATTGCCATAGCTCAGTAGCAGCTTTGCAGTCAAGGAGTACCCGATCGACTGAGTGTGATTCGTTCCTGAAAACCTTGGCATTCCTAGCCTTCCAAATGTGCTAACATATGAGAGCAATGAACATAGAGAATTCAGGGATTGGAGCTGATGGAGAGTTGCTGATTGTATGCAATTCGCACATGTCCAGTGGGATCATGGACTGAAGGTTCAGCTTGGTCCATACCTCCTTCCCGAGAGGGCAACATGTTCTGGGGATTCTTCGCTGGCATTGCAGATTTCACACGTTGTGGAATCAACAATATGTTTCCGGAATAGCACCGAGCGACACTGAATTCTTCGCTGCAGTAGCAGCCACATGAACAACTTCACTCGAGGGAGTGCCAAGCTCTTCCAGATGAAGATTGCCCTGGGGTCAGTACCCTGCCCCCTAGCTTTGATCATTTTGTATAAGGCTCCAGAGTCAAGACTGTTGTCCGGCCTGAGGAACGCCGAAGTTCTCTTGTCAGGGGCCATACACAGTGATGTTTGATCGAGTAGCTCCTGCACCGATTGTAACTGCTGATCGGCCAACAAGGATAGTCTAGGAACCAAGGATGACTGCAGTCCAGAGGTTTTGATTCCACACACTGTTGCAAGCTTGTTGTGGCAGTGGGAGAAGAGGGCTGGAAACTTATCTGCCAAGCACTCATCCCCAATCCAGACATCGTTCCAGAAGGAGCAATTGTTTCCATCACCAATCACCACCGAAGTAATAGCTTGATACAGAGGAAGGAGAGCTTTCAGGGTTTGCCAATGATCACTGTGCAGATCACCACTGAGGGTAGTGATAGATGCACGGCTCTGCACCCACTGAGCCCAAGCCGAAGACTAAGGGCAGTGCAGCCGATGGAGCAGTTTCAGCAGCAGGCAGATATTCTGGACACCCAAGTCTCTGATGCCGAGACCACCAAGATCTTTAGGGTAGCAAACGTTGATCCACGCAACAAGGCATGAGGCCAGGGAGGAGCGGCCGGTCTTGTCTCCTGACCAAAGGAATGCTCTTCACTTCTTATCCATGAGGTCAACGGTAGAGGGTGGCAGCTGCAGAGAACTCATGAGGTACACCAACAGAGAGTCTAGGACCGAGTTCACTAACACTATCCTTCCCATCAGATTAAGGAGATCAGCCTGCCAGGAACTGAGGAACTTGTCAGTTTTTTGAATGTAAACATTAAGCGCCGAGAGTGGCAGTTTGTTGACCGACAGTAGGAGACCCAAGTAAGGCTGGGGGAAGCTTCTTTTGTTGCAACCAATGATATGCACACACTGATTGACCACAGAATCAGAAGCATGAATGGGTACCAGAGTGCTCTTGCCGTAGTTGATGTGTAACCCACTCAAGGTTGCGAACTGATCAAGTATCGTTTTGAGCCTTGCCGCCCCAACAGTGTCAGCCTTGCAGACAATTAGTGTGTCGTCGGCATACTGTAGAACAGCACATGGTAGAGACTCATTAGTGGGGTATTTAATATCTACTTCTTGTCTGATCAAGCGCTGCAAAGTCTCAGCCACTATAATGAAAAGGTAGGGGGATAGCGGATCTCCCTGACGGAGCCCTCTTTTGCAATTGATCCAGGGTCCTTGATTCCCATTTACAAGGACCGCTAATTTGGAGGAGCTGAGTAGGTTTAGCATCCAGCCGATCCACCGCTGATCAAAGCCCCAAGCTTGCAAGACACTTTGCAGGCCCTCCCAATTGACGGTGTCAAAAGCCTTAGCAAAATCCAGCTTAAGGACAATGGTTGGCCTCTTTCTCTTGTGACAGGTCTGAACCAGCTCCACCACGTAAACAAAGGTATCTGAGATTGATCTTCCTTTGACAAAACCTGTCTGATGAATATCAATCAATCTTGGGATCTCCTTCTGTAACATTGTTGTCAGAGTTTTTGTAATGATCTTCAGGGCACAATTCTGGAGACAGATGGGTCTGAATGCATCAACATCCACAGCATCAGGCTTTTTTGGAAGCAGGACCATAAGAGAACGATTAATCTTTTCGAGATCAGCAACACCATGGTAGAACTCAGCCGCAAACGCCAGCATAGAAGACTTGACAGCCGACCAAGCGACACGATAGAAAGCCGGCCAAGCGACAACCATGGAAGCCTGCTTTCTCAGCAACAACGTCAGGCTCCGGTACGTCTCACAGGTGCCAATGCAATTCCAATTCCTGATCTCGTCTTCCTCGTAGCTCCCCTGCCATGGCGTTTTCAAATTTCAAACCTCCTATTAATGGCCGGAGGTCAGCTCTTAAACGTCTGAGTAATGGGCCTCATTCATATGGTCATAATTACAGTCAATTTAGGACACGTCCTTTACATGGCTTAAAGTCCCCTAGCATGCACAATCTTTTGAAAGCTGCTAGTATTTTAGGCCCAATGCCCGATCCTTCAAAGCTTTTACCAGGATCCAGGCCGTTAGTCAATCTCTGCCCCAGATGTCTTGCGCCGGCCCATGATCGGCCCTTTTGCATTAATCTTGTCCGCTGCCGAAAATGTCTCTGCCTGGGTCATAAATTGATTCACTGTGTCGCTACGCCTAGATTGGCGCGCCAACCTTCCCAGAGCGGCCCTTTGACTTCAGGGACTCAGAAGCTTTGTCACTCAATGACCGGTGGACCAAGGGTCCACAAATCCTTCGCTGAATATTTTTCAGAAGTATCTAGCATTACGCCCCCTCCCCCCATTACCGTACCATGGAGCAGAACCTGGAGGCTCCAAGCACCAGAGTTTGATGACGAGCCATCTTCTCCGTCGTCGTTGTCTTCATCGGAGGTGACCCCTAGCATTGTCTGCACTTCTTTTCATGATTTTGCTTCTCCGATTCTTGGCATTCAAAGTATCCCCGCTTCTCTCCATATCTCTTGGTCTGAAAAACCACCAATTTTTGCCACAGTGCAACCTCCCTCATCGTGCGATGGCCTACCGCTTCGTTGATCCCCGGCCTTTCATGCCACCCCATGCGCAAAGGGTCATGGTTCCTGGACGCCCTGCATCGATGAGAGTTGTGACACGCAGAGTGCAAGAACACAACAACGATGTGGCCATTGTGATCCTTCATCCGTTGCCAGCAAAACAACTAAACTTTGAGGACATCAGAAATGCTTTGGTTGATTTTCTCAATGTGCAGATGGGCATACCAACTCTGATAGTGCAGCCATGCCCCCATGGTCAGGCCTATGTAAGGTTCTCTCATCTTTTTCATCGTGACCTGCTGATTCAGAATAGCCCTCACCATTTTGAACATGGTACTATTTCGTTTATTGCACACAATAGAGCCTGGAACAACATAACAATTGTTTTTACACATGAAGTTTGGCTTATGCTTATTGGTCTCAATTTGGGTCCGTGGACTCATCCTCTGGTGGATAAGGCTATTTCCCAATTTGCAAAGCTAATCGTTTGGGAAGAGGACCAGAATCACTTGGCCATAGTTCTAGTCAAAGCCAGAGTCTCTGGTCTGGATGTAATCCCTTGGTTCTTCAATTTCACTGAAGGGTCAGACCCTGAATCAGACTGTTGGACTGCTCAGTGTGAGATCCTGCTGACAAGACTGTTGGAAGCTCAGGCCTAGGATGAAGACTTCCCTCCAGAAGACCCAGATGTTATGGATCCTAACCATTTTGACTTCCATGGCTATGGACAGCCTGTTCACCCTGGTCAGGGACCCCATAACCATGCCAATGGGCCCCATAATCCTTTTGATGGGAATGTTGCAAATGGGCTCAATGTTGCTTGGGCCCCCTAGCCACATCATGATAATGATCTGAATGCTGCTGCCCAAGTTCAGAATCAGCAGCTGCTTCCTGAAGCTCAGGCTGGTAACAATGTGCTTGCGGAAGCCTAGGATGAAGCTCCACCTCTTATTCCCCTCCAACCTGAACCTGTGATGGGGGAAATCATAAACCCCCCAGGAGCATATCACAATCAAGATATTGTGGATAACAAGCAAGAGCAGATCTTGGCTATGGATGACTTAACTGACACTGTTTCTGATGTGGAGCCACAACCAGTGCATTTGCCAATCCCACCTGTTGAGATTGCTCCCTTTCCTGACTTCAATAACCTGCAGCCACTAGTACCACATGATATTTAGTTGGAAGACCTTGGCTTTGATGGGAACCCTGAAGGGTTTGTGGACAACAATGATCCACATAATAAAGTCTTTAACTAGAACATTCAAATTGGAATGGTGCAAATTGCCCAGCCTGCTGTTGATCCAATCTTTGGGAATCCACCTCCCCTTGGGCCATCACCTGAAGCCATCAGACTCTAGATAAAATTCTTCTCTCAACAATCCTCTACTTACCCTTATGTCTTCATCCCTGATTCTTGGATGAATTTCTTCTCTTTCCTCCTTTTACAGTCCCCAACCTTTGACTGGGCCAAAGATTTCATTCAGTCAAGTGCTTGGAAATATTTTGGAGCAGCAGATAATGGTAATGGTTCACTCTTCTCTTTGCCAAATGAATGTCCTTTTGTTACTTTGACTGCTTGTTCAAATTTTGAGCAAAGTTCTTCTGTTGTCCTACAATTGCTTGAAGAGGACCAGGACAATGATTTGGACAGCTTAGCAAAGATGTCAACACCAAAGAAGAGAAAGAGTAGAGCAAAAGGAAAGGCACCCATCAGTGAAGATGAAGTTAGGAGGAGTACAAGACTAAAGAAGCAAAACAAAGGCTTCAAGTCCTCCTCTTGCAAGGATAGAAACTGCTTGGGCTGCTCCTCCACCCCTCCAACCATCTCCACAAAAGTCATCAGAAACCTGGGTGCCTCTTTCTGTGGCATTAATCTTGAAGATCTGTTAGAACAGAAGCTCTCAGCCCTGCCCAAAAAGAAGATAGCAGTTAGTCAGAAGAAAGCCTAGAAGAAGGCTAAGTCCAAGTCCAAACCTTTAGATTTCTCTAGTGATGAGGAAGATGTTTCTGGTCCTCAGTTGCTAGGACCCCTTAGTCATCCTTTTGTGTTTCTTTTATGGCTACAAGATCATGTAAAGTTTTAAGTTGGAATGCTAGGGGCATAAACTCTGACAAAAAATGGGATGCTATCAGAGATAGTCTTAGAAAGCTCTTGTGACATTATTTGTCTTCAAGAGACCAAGAAAGAGTCTTTTGATCACATTTTCATAAAGAAAGTATGTCCAAATATCTTTGATGCTTTTGAATATATCCCTGCTCAGGGAGCTTCTGGTGGCTCTGTGATTATTTGGAAATCAAGTCTGTTCTCTAGCACTAAGATTTTCCAAAATGATTTTTGTCTCTCTTTAGAGTTGTGCTCTAAATTTAATGATGACACTTGGGTTTTATCTAACATCTATGCTCCTTGCACCTATGCTGGAAAGAGAGATTTTTTAAGATGGTTCAAAAATATTCAAATGCCAGATATGATTAAGTGGTTGGTAGTAGGTGATTTTAACCTTTACAGGACACCAGAAGATAGGAACAAACCTGGGGGAAACCATGTTGAGATGTATCTTTTTAATGAAGCTATCAGTGCTTTAGGGCTTGTTGAGTTACCCTTAAAAGGTAAGAGGTTTACCTGGACTAATAAACAGCTTTCACATTTGCTTGAAAGGCTAGATTGGTTTTTCACACCTACAAGTTGGACAACTACCTATCCTAACACTTATGTCTATCCTCTTGTGATGGAGACATCTAATCATGTCCCTTGTGTGATTTCCATTTCCACTAATATCCCCAAGAAGAATTTTTTCAGATTTGAAAATTATTGGATGGAGCATCAGAATTTTTTGTCCATTGTACAACATGGATGGTCTGCCCTAACCATGTTACTGATCCTGCTAAGATCATCACGGCTAAATTTAAAATTTTGAGAAGAACTTTGAAGGAGTGGCAATGTGTTATTTCTAATCTCAAAGTAGCTATTTCCAATGTTAAGCTGGTGCTATCTTTTGTTCTCCGAATTGAAGAATTCAGGGACCTCACCATACCTGAATGGAACTTTAAAATTTTGCTTGAGAAAAAGCTCACCTCCCTCCTGCACCAACATCATATCTACTGGAAACAGAGGGGATCTATAAAATGGGTTACACTTGGAGATGCTAGTACAAAATTTTTTCATGCCAATGCAACTGTTAAGTTTAGAAGAAACTTGATTACCGCTTTAGAGGATTCTTCAGGACAGATCCTAACTGATCATAGTGCAAAAGCTGATTTGATCTGGAACTCTTTCAAAGAGAGGTTGGGAGTCTCTTCTTTCATAGAAATTCACTTTAACCTCTCTACATTGCTCATCCCACATGATATGTCTTCTTTGGTAGCACCCTTTGAGAAAGAAGAAATTGACTTGGTCGTAAAAATGTTGCCTTCAGACAAAGCCCCTGGCCCAGATGGCTTCAATACAGACTTCACAAAGAAATGCTGGTCTATTATATCAGAAGACTTCTATAAGCTCTGCAATGCTTTTTATTCAGAAAATGTCTGTCTTCAAAGTCTGAATGGATCTCACATTACTCTGGTACCAAAACATGATCATGCTATCAAAGTTTCTGATTTTAGGCCAATATCCTTACTTAATACATCTATCAAGATTATTACAAAGATTTTATCCAACAGATTGCAACATGTAATGCCTAAATTGATCCATAAAAATCAATATGGCTTCATTAAGGCCAGACCCATTCAAGATTGTCTAGCTTGGTCCCTTGAATTCTTGCATTTATGCCATCAGTCCAGAAGAGAGCTTATTATCATCAAACTTGATTTTGAGAAAACTTTTGACAAAGTGGAGCATGAGTTGATGGTTAAAATTATGAGGAGTAAGGGTTTTCCTGATAAATGGATTTCTTGGATGAAGATGATCTTCACAAGTGGCACATCTGCAGCTTTACTTAATGGAATACCAGGGAAAGTGTTTCACTGTAAAAGAGGAGTGAGGCAAGGTGATCCTCTGTCACCATTACTTTTTGTGCTTGCTGCTGATTTCCTTTAGACCATTCTTAACATTGCCCAACAAACAAGGCCTTCTTTCCTTGCATGTGGTTCTGCCTCATGATCATGATTTTCCCATCCTACAGTATGCTGATGGCACCCTAATCCTTATGCAAGCTGATGCTAGGCAACTTTTCTTCTTAAAAGCCATCCTCAATTCATTTGCTGAATCAACTGGACTAAGGGTCAACTATGCAAAATCCATGATGGTGCCAATTAATGTTAGTGAGGACAGGTTTCACATCTTGGCTCAAACTTTTGGTTGTTCAAAGGGTACACTACCATTCACTTATCTTGGTCTCCCTTTAAGCCTGACAAAGCCAACAGTAGCTAATTTTTGGCCATTGGTGAACAAATGTGAAAGGAGGTTGACTAGTATATCCTCTTTTCTAAGTCAGGCGGGTAGATTGCAGATGACCAATGCGGTGATCACTGCTCTCCCAACTTTCACAATGTGCACCTACCTTTTGCCAAAAACAGTCATAAAGCAGATTGATAAGTTCAGAAAGCATTGTTTATGGAGGGGATCTGATTTGGGCTGCAAGAAGCCATCTAAAGCTGCTTGGGAGATTGTTTCCCTTCCAAAAGACTGTGGTGGCCTAGGTGCTTTGAACCTATATACCCAGAATGAAAGTTTGATTCTAAAACATTTACATAAATTCTTTAATAGAACTGATGTGCCTTGGGTACATTTAGTTTGGCACTATTACTATCCAAATGGAAGCCTACCAGCTATCAGCAACAAAGGCTCATTTTGGTGGAAGGACACCCTCAAAACTCTGATCTCTTTTAAAGGTATGGAATCAGCAACAATCTCAGATGAGTCATCCTGCTTCTTCTGGTTGGACACTTGGAATGGTAGGCTTCTTAGTTTCCACTTCCCTGAATTGTTTTCCTTTGTCAAGAATAAAAATTTGTCAGTTCAGTCTTTCTTTGCTAAAGAAGACCTGTCAGAGTTATTTCATCTTCCCCTCTCTGAACAAGCTTTCACTCAATACCAACAGTTAAGTTCAATTATGGATGACACAAACTTACAAAATGGAAATGATATCTGGGGATATATTTGGGGCTCCAACATGTTTACCTCAAGCAAAGCATACACATAGCTGACTGGTACAAGATATATTCACCCAGCCCATGGATGGTTATGGAAATCTCAGTGTCAGCCGAAGAGGTAATTTTTCTTTTGGCTACTGATGAAGGATAGAATCAGCACTAGAGAATTGCTTAGAAGGAAAACCATGGAATTAGAAAGTTATAATTGTGTCCTATGTCACTCTGATGTTGAAGAATCTCTAATGCATTTGTTCTTCCATTGCCCCTTTACTATATGTTGCTGGAACACTTTGGGCTTGGCTCATCTCATTCAGGGCAGTCTATTTCAAACACTTATAGTCTTCAAGGATCATCTTCAACGACCTTTTTTCATGGAGATTATTGTTTCTATGTGCTGGGCCATTTGGACTGCTAGAAATGATGCCATCTTCAGGGGTCAGCAGCACTCAATTGGAGCAGCTAAGCTTGTCTTCAGAAAAGAACTGGCTCTAGTTAAGATCAGAGCCAAAAACAAATACCAACCTCAGTTTGACCAATGGCTAGACAACTTTGCATAATTATCATGATTTTCTTTGTTTCATAAGCTTTATGTTCAGCACTTTGTAATTATTTTTTTCAAAATGAGTAATAAAAGTCCAGTAGGGGGCAATCCCTCCTGTTTCCCTAAAAAAAATAAAGCACTTAGCGAAGAGATGATACAATGAATTGATATGCTTATTAAAATATACAAATTGTTTTTAGTGGATATATGCATGTTAGTTGTCTATCCTACCTAAGTTTTTTTACTGATTTTGGGATGAAGAGATGCTTAAGAAATGAAAATGCTATCTATTTTCAGAGTTAGACATTTAATATTTTTTTGAACTCTTGTTCACACTGTTGAATATATATAGACTTCTACAATGTTAAATATGAACAAGGCAAACAAATTAGAATGTTCTACAACAATCATGACATACCATGATTCTCAAGAGTATCTTTGCCATAATAACTATCAGAATAGTCTAGAGAGAGATATTTACCATCAGTTCTCTAGAAGATCACGGAGCATACAAGTGCAGCATCTCAAGCATATTTGAATTATTTTTGCTGAGTACAAATGCTTATGACCATAATTTTAATTAAAACCCCCATATCTTTCGCATTTGCTCTTGCAAACGCGACTTGGATTTCACCATTGCATATCTCTTCTATCTACTATACCTAAATACGAGATCCTCACTACAGATTTCTCTGAGATTTCGTAAAGCTACTTCATCACATAGACCCCACAAATCACTAAGCATGCTAAATTGCATTATTTCCACCAAAAATATCATCAAGGAATGAAGAAACACCATACTCTTCTTGGCTTGGTACCATTAAAGCACCTCTTCGACTCTACGTTTTTTGGAGCTTCTACTCTACATAAAGCTCTTGCTTTGGTAATTCAAAAGTGGGCAAAGGTTTTTTTACCAAGAAAACGATATTCAAAATCATTCCATTCGGGATTCTTGGCTTTCTTAAAGCGTCGGGCTTCTAAATTCTCATAAGGTCTTCCAGGAATTTTCTCTACAGCCTGTTGAATAATTTTTATGGATTCCTTCATTTCACCGACTCGTACTGAATATAAAGCACCTCTTCGACTCTGCGTCCAAGCTATGATAAATCTTCACCCTCAGCTTGCGCTTCTGCACCTAGCATCCTTCAATCTCCTCTGCCCCACTTTCATAATGAAGCTGAAAAGTCAGAGCAACAGAGTAGTTGTGCAACGTTACTTTCCAAACGTAATTTTGTCCATGCGCTTGAGCTCAGCTGTCCACCATATCCTCCTTGCCTTTGGCCGGTCGGCTCTCCGAGTCCGCATGTGGCTCACCACCAGTCTCCTCTTCCAACCACGCTTTTTCTAATCTATTCTCATCTACCCATATCCATAGGAGAAGCTCCCACACATGCACAGATGCATGCATCATTGTAGAATCGCAGAGACTGCAGGTCATGTCGAAACGACCGAGCCCATGGGAAAGCAGAGAGCCGGCCGGCTAGAATTGAGGGTTGCACAAGAAATGAAGGGAAAACAGATTTTTTATATATATAGCTCGATGGTAAAACCATGCACTCTTGACTCTTGTGAGCTACTCCCTCCGTCCCGAAAAGAATATAATTCTAGCACAGTGCAATATTTTAGTATGTCAAGTTTAACTAATTATATATATAAAAAATATAAATAATTATGACATAAAATTAATATCATTAGATTTGTTATGAGATATATTTTCATAATATATTTATTTGGTGTCAAAAATATTAATAATTTTATCTATATATTCGGTCAAACATTGGACACAGAAATTAAAAATAAACTAGAATGGCATTCTTAACCGGACAGAGGTAGTAGTTTCCAAGTGCAAATTATATGTATTTTTATTTAACTAAAAATATATAACATATTGGACCTACTAGATCAGTGCCAAAGGGACCTGTTCTGACAGGTGGGCCTTTATGGTAGCGTGGACTCCCGTCCCAAAATATTTGCATTCCTGTGATTCAAATTTTTTCCTAAAGTAAGAGGTCACATTAGAAGTGCTACAGGGTGGAAGATCCCGAAGGTAGCCGTACTGTTCTGATCAGACAAAGTCCATCAATATTGGACCAATAAAATAAAGATAAATACTAACCATCTTCTATCTCTAAAAGGAGTATTTCATTCTAGTCACTACAAAATATATAGTTTTTTCGTATCCATCCATCCTCTATATCATCCTCTATCCACTGTGGGACCCACTTGTCACTTTATTTAAATATATCCATGTGACATCTTGTTTTGAAGTATTTATTGAAACGAATTTAATGGTACAATCAGAATTTAATTTGGTTCTTTAGTTTGTGAGTTATAATATTTTTTTAGTTAGTTGAAATCGTGGGGCCCACCGTTTTCTCCGCGCGGCAGCGCCTACCCGCGGCCCCCAGCCCCCACGCTCTGTAGCGTACACCCTGCATGTCGCCAGAAATAGCGGGCCAAAGGCGCGTAGCGCGTTATTTACCGTGCCCGCTGCTGCGTTTTCTCTACGGTAAACAATACTCCAGGTTAATATACGGGTTCCAGTGCGTTGGTCTGACTTCAATTATTACGGTACGTACTGCTGAGCGAACTGTGTGGTTCAAGCGTGATCGTCAGGGCTACTAAGGCTGCGTTTAGTTTGTGAAAAGAAATTTTTTAGGTGTCACATCAGATGTATCGAAAGGATGTCGGAAGGGGTTTTTGATACTAATAAAAAAACAAATTACAGAACCCGTCGGAAAACTACGAGACGAATCTAATGATACTAATTAATTTGTCATTAGCACTTGTTGGTACTGTAGCACTTAAGGCTTTTCATGGACTAATTAGACTTAAAAGATTCGTCTCGCGATTTCCCCGAGAACTGTGCAATTAACTTTTTTCGTCTATATTTAGTACTCTATACATGTGTCCAAACATTTGATGTGATGGGTGAAGGCAAAAAAATTTTGAAAACTAAACCAGGCCTAACATAATTTTGCTGCTGCATTGTTCTGTGTGCCATGAACCTTGACGTGCGAATATTGTTGGACGGAGGGAGTAGTCCTTTAAAAAGAAATCAATAAAAAAATGATGCCCCACTTTTGTCATAGATTTATAACGTTTACAAACTAGCCTTTATCATAGCGAAAATTTTCATCGAATGAAATTGGACAAGCTTTGTGACACCTTTTTGTGACGTGCACATTTTTTCACTTAACATGTATGACTTAGAAAAAGTCATAAACCGGGTGATTTTAGTGACATTTTGCCATATACATAATAAAAAGCCACATTTTCTTGTAGTGATAAGCGTTCCAATCTACTAACACACTTTACTAACACATACATGTGTTGCAGTATACAATGTGTGGTCTTGCAAATTTTCATTGCAGATGTGGGTAGCAAAAATGTTTTTTTTTTCCAAATGGCCTTGGTCATTACTAACAGTTGGCTAGTAGGTTTTTTAACATCAAGCACAGACACGATGCAACGTGGTATTAAAAAACCATATACAGTAAATATTTCCATTGAGAAAAAGGATTCTACACAATAAAGGAAATAATAAAAAAAATATTGTATACATACGACTCCCTAATATAGCATATTCTTGCATTCAAAATTTGTACTGAAATATAAGGATCTCGAAGACACAGAAACTAGCTTTACATTAAAAATTCTTCATTTGATTACAAATTAATATAGCAGTATATATCAAGTTTGTATTAGCATAGGTAAAAATTGGTGGCTAATCATTGATTGATAATTGTAAAGTTTCAGTCCTGATATATGTTTAAATCTTGACATGATGTGTGCGTACGCTTTTATAAACAAGACCGAAGGGAACAAAGCCGGAGCACCCAAAAGCAATAGACCTTATCCATTGCCAAGAAGACAAAAACAACTCCAACTTCAACCTTCAATTAGGCCAGTCTCAATGGAGTTTCATCAGAGTTTCATGGGCATTAATTATGCTGATGTGGCGCCATATTAAAGAAGAGAGAGGTGATAAGAGTTTCATGGGAGTAGAGAGAGTTTCATGGGGATAAAACTCTTCTGCACTGTTTCTAAAATCTGGATGTGTTAGAAATAGTGACATGAAATCCCCACTGAAACTGGCCTTAGCGATAGCCTTCAATGACGCCATTCAAAATACTGCTGTCTTTGAATTCCCGCTTCTGGATCGCCGCTTTACCTGGTCCAACCAAAGAGCCAACCCGGTCCTAGCACGTTTGGACAGGGCTTTTGCTAACCTTGTACATTGTCAATCCTTCCCAGACTCCTCCCTTACTTCCCTACCGCGGCCAACGTCCGATCACACCCCGGTCTTGCTAACCATGTCCACTGCCATACCACGCTCCAACATCTTTCGTTTTGAAAATGCGTGGCTCCACAACAACTCCTTCCTGCCTTCCATCCTCCTGGCCTGGAATCAGGCACCGCTGTGTGCGGACGCAGCGGGTCAGCTCACGGCATGCCTCAAGGCGACTCGAACGGCGGCCAAGGTTTGGATTCGGCGTACAAGGGCGCCTCCTTTCCTAATCCAAAACTGCAACTTCTTAATTCAGTTATTTGATTTGTTCGAAGAAACTTGTCATCTATCTATTTATGAGCTTCAGGTTCGTAAGGACTGTCAAGCATGTTTGGCCCGCACGCTCAAAGAGCGGGCATCCTACTGGAAGCAGCGAAGCAAGCATCGGGCAATCCGTGAAGGAGATGCAAATACCAAGTTTCATCATGCACAAGCAACCATGCGAATGAGGCAAAACAAGATCAGGGTTGTGGAAGTGAGCGGTGTTCAGATCACCAACCACGATGGCAAGTCAGCAGCACTCACCAACTACTTCACGTCGATCCTTGGTCAGCCGGGCCATTCTTCTTGGAGCTTTGATGTACGCAGTCTCTTTGAGGGGTGCCCTCAACCAGCTGCCTCACTTACAGATCCCTTCACTGAGCAAGAATCAAAGGAGGTTATGCTTTCCATGAACTGCAACAGTGCTCCGGGGCCGGATGGGTTTGGCCCCGGTTTCTACAGGGCTACCTGGCAAACGGTCAAAGATCAAGTGATGCAATTTATGACATCCTTCTACAATGGACAGATTGACCTTGAGAGAGTTAATAGGTCCTTCCTTGTTCTCCTGCAGAAAAAGCCTGGAAACTTCTCTGTTGATGGTTTCAGACCTATCTGTCTACATAATTGCTCAATCAAAATCCTTGCAAAGGTTTTGACAAAGAGGCTACAGCGAGAAATTGATGTGCTTATCGATCTTAATCAGACCGGCTTCATCAGAGGTCGCTCCATCTCGGAGGGCTTTGTTTATGCGGCCGAACTGGTGCAGGTTTGTCACAAGAGGAAAATTCCGACACTAGTGCTGAAACTGGACTTTGCCAAGGCTTTCGATACAGTCAATTGGGATGGGCTGCAAGAGATCCTGCTGGCCAGAGGTTTCAGCAACACCTGGGTGAACTGGATATCAAAGATCTTGTCCACATCCAAGACTGCAGTCCTAGTGAACGGCTGCCCTGGCTCCTGGATCACATGCAAAAGAGGGTTGCGTCAAGGAGACCCACTGTCACCCTACTTATTCCTGATTGTTGCAGAGACTCTACAGAGGTTAGTCAAGTGTGCAGCTCCAGAAATTGCTCACCCGGTGGACTCCCAGGCCCCTGGGGCAGTGCTCCAATACGCGGATGATACATTGATTCTACTGAAAGGTGATTTACATGGTGTGCAAGTGCTGAAAGGAATTTTGGACGATTTCGCGGTTGCAACCGGCCTACGCATTAATTTCAGCAAAAGCTCGGCTGTCCCCATATGCATGGAAGATCAGCTAATTGCCCAATGCATCTCAGCTCTTGGGTGCAAACAAGAAACCTTCCCTCAGACATACCTTGGCCTTCCTCTATCAGTTAATAAGCTTTCAGTGGCAGCGTTTGATCCCTACATTGCCAAAGTCGATCGTTACTTGGCTTCTTGGCAAGCATCCTTGCTGAACACCATGGGCAGGGTGGTAGGGTGGTGTTGGTAAACTCGGTCTTGGACAGCCAGCTCACCTACTTGATGTGTGCTCTCCCTCTTCCGCCAGGAGTAGTCAAGCAGGTAGACAAACAGAGAAGGAACTTTATGTGGTCCGGCTCTCAGAATGCATCAGCCTCTAGATGCTTGGTGGCATGGCAACAAGTCTGCACAACCACGGACCTCGGAGGATTAGGAACTAAAGATCTGGCAACGCAAAATATTTGCCTACTTCTCAAACTCATTCATCGCCTGCATTCAGCTGAAGCTTCTGCTTGGGCCAAGTGGGTCAAACAACGGGCTTCTCTTGCTACTCTGAAAGGCGACCTTCATGGTCCTCACTGGGAGGTGCTTCGCTCGCTGCTACCTCTTTATCAGGCGATCACATCGGTCACCATTGACAGCACATCGTTCTGGTTTGATGTGTGGCATGGAGATGAAGCTTTAGCCGACCGTTTCCCCATTCTTTTCAGTCACTGCAGAAATCGTGAGGCTACTGTCAAACAAGCAGTATCTTCCTTGCTCCAGAATGCTTTTGTCAACCGCCTTTCTCCCCAAGCGATATCTGAGCTGCAGTATGTTAGACAAAATATAGAAGCCACCAATCTTGGCGATGGGGATGACAAGCGCTTGTCCCCTTTCTGCCTAGGAAATGGAAAGTTCGACACTGCTGGAATATATAAACTTCTCAAATCACAGACAGGTGATCGGGACCCAAGCTCGAATTTCATCTGGAAGAGTGCTGCACCGCCAAAGGCAAAATTCTTTCTCTGGCTGTTGGTGCATGGTCGGATTCAGTGCTGGACAAATCTTCTCCGCAAGCACATTGTTGACTCAGCAACCTATGAAATCTGTGAGGACATTATCCAGGGGTGCCCTTTTGCAGTCTCTTTTTGGGAAGCAATTAGGGTAAGCATACCATCCCAAAGGCCTATCAGGGAGCTTTATACAACACAAAGACCTAATCATATCCCGCAAGAGCAATTTGTGATGTTTATTAATCTGTGCTGTTGGCAACTGTGGAAGCGGCGCAATGGTATAATCTTCCAACAAGAAACTTTAACCAAACGACAAGTATTGCTGGCTTGCAAGCAAGAAGCAAAAGTTTGGAGATTCAGACTGCCGCCAGGCAAACGTCAGCTAATAGATCAGTGGTGCCATATTTTTTATTCGGCAATGTAAGCCTTGTGCAAAATAATTCAAAATTCCCTCCTTTAATGACGATCAATCTGTGATCGTCTCATCAATGTAACTTGTACTGGGTTAAGCCTGTTTTAAAGGCCAAATTGAATGCAATTCAGGTGGGGAGTAATCCCCCGGTAAACAGTAAAAAAAGCAATAGACAAACATATAGCGAAGGGAGTGCTAAAGTTTGAGAGAAGATAAAAAGGTGTAAGCAGCTTTCTGGTATTTACATCTCTTCTATCTAAGCTAGGAGTACTAAATAAGAGAGCCTTGTGCCTCAAAAACTCGCCGCGCTAAAAAGCTGGGCCAAACTCGCCGGCCGGCTCCTTTAAACTAAATCAGGCCAGCAAAAGGAAAGTAGTAAAACCAGGCGAGGAAAAAAAAAAAGGAGAGAAGGCACACGTACAGTAGACTCTAGATAGCTAGAGTGCTAGACTAGTACGCACGCAGCTAATACAGTACAGCAGAATCTAACTAACTAGCTAGAATGGCGCTGTAGCGACGTCCCTGTCGTCCATGGAGTGCCGCCGTCGACCAGGGCGGCCGCCTTTGCTCCCGCCGCCGCAACAGCCTTTAGTGGAGTCGGCGGCGGAGGAACAGCAGCAGCCGAGCTCGACGTCGTCGTCCGACGAGTCGATGGAGCTGGACTTGCGGACTGTCGTCATCTGCACGGGCTTGAGGCCCTCGGTGAAGATCCGGATCGCCTCCTCCTCCGTCTTGGTGCTCACCACGTACAGCGCCGCCTCCTGCAGAATAGAAAACACTCACTGGTTAATGTTGTTAACACGTACGTACGTATGGACGTATCGAGCACGTATGGACTATACGTGTAAAGTACGAACGCAAAAAAAAAAAGACGTCACGGTCGTCGTCGTCGTCACAAGTTTATGCGACTTGATGGCTACGTATGTACGCAAGGTGTCGTCTAGTCGCGGTACACGAATAGTCCATCTGCGACGACGTGTTGTAACAGGACACACAAGGAGTTACAATTATTGCATTGTGCCGGCCGGGCACGTCCCTGTCTGTCACAGTTGCACCCGTTAACGTGTGGCCAGTCGGGCGCATGGGGTACACCTACGTACGACGTTCAGCTTGCGTGACGGAGACCCGTACGTCGTCATGGACACGTCGCACGCCAATCATGCGTGTATCAGTACCTTACACTCGCCTTCGTAGTTAGGCCCTTTCCAAAAATTTTATAAAATTCTTTAGATTTCTCGTCACATCGAATCTTTAGACACATGCATAAAGCATTAAATATAGATAAAAAATAAAATTAATTACATAGTTTAGACAAAATAGACGAGACGAATCTTTTAAAACTAATTAGACCATAATTGGACACTAATTGTCAAATAACAACAAAACTCGCTACAGTGCTATTTTGCAAAAAAAAATTTGCATCTGAACCAGCCCTTACTACACTACTCCGTTGTCAAATGTTTCATTTCTTTTATTTTAAATAAAAGAATAAAGTCCATGTTCAACTATTTCAGTAGTACTTTTAAATAGTGTTTTTCTCTCATAATAAATCAGCATAAGTATTAGCATTAGCATAAACTAAATTTCAGTGAACAGGGCCATGACATGTGGCTGCTAGAATATGTTTCATCGTAAAGTACAATGTATGCTAAAAAATTTAAAACAAATTATTAAATAAAACAAATGACTTATAACTCTTTTTTTAACTATATAGAGAGATTTTATACTTTTTTTAACTATATAGAGAGATTTTATACGGACTCATATTTTAAACCTCAAGTTATTAAATAAAACAAATGGTAGCTCTTTTTTAACTATAAAAAGGGATTTTGTGCTCATCATATTTTAAATCTGGTGGTAGACAATAATAATACATATACTAGTATAGTATCCATGTAAATGGTGTTTTTAATTTGAAGAAAGTCGATTCACCTAAAATTCATTTTAATTTAGTAAAAATTATGAACACATCAATACCTTAAAATTAAGCACTAAAAACTTAAGGCTTTTAATTAGGCATTAATTAGTATTTGTTCAGTCTATTTCGTGGATGGAGAAAGGTAGGTGAGTCACTACAGGGAAAGATGGAGTGATGCAATGTAACCTAAACACGTGGAAAGGACTGCCTAATTAAATAGGTTTTCAGGAACAGTGACCCTCCAATTATTTGGGAATTATTTTATTGTTATTGGTTATCATAGTACTTTTGAAAGAAAATATATAAATTTGCAACACTTCGCAATCTAGGAAACTTTGTATCGATCTGTTATATATTGTGTATATGAATTATGAAAAGTACGTACTCGACAATGTTTTTATGAGAGAAAATAAAAGAAGGGGTGATGGAGGGGAAGATGCATTTACAAATCAAGAGGAAATAATGTGTGGATTTGTGAAAATAAATTTTAGGTCACAAACATTAATTTATCAGGGCGGGGACTAGAATTCATCATCATGAGATGGCGAGAAAGAAATAAAAAAAAGAGGAAAATCGCCGAGAATGATGCAAGTTCTAGGTTAAAATAGTCTCATCAAATCATAATGGCTCATCAGTAACAAGGACGAACGGAAAGTCAAAGATATTCCTAGTAGTACATATACAAATCACAAATGTATGGTATGTATATAATGCACTATGTATTCATATGTGTGCTTGCTTACCCTTGCGAACTTGATCTGATCGAGGGTGAGCGTCTTGGGCTCCCACTCTATGGACGACATCCGCCCCGCCTCCTCCACCCTGCTGCTCGTCGTCGCCGTCGCCGTCGCCGTCGCCGCCATCTCTGCCAGCGCCGCCACGGACTACCCGTATATATATATATATAAATCCCAAAATACTCCAAGCCTAATATACGACGCCGTCGTCGACCTCTCCTGTTGATTCGAGTTTGCTAGCTCTGCCTGCGCCCTGCGTTGGAGAACGATGAAGGCCACAGAAATGGCGCCACGGCCAGGTATATATACCCCGGCAGGACAGAGGGGAGAGCACGCGAGACCAGGCCGTGGAATCGACGTGTCGCTCCCTTACGGGCCGTCGGCCTCCCACGTGGCGGCCGCGGAGTGGGGGCGCGCGCGGCCACGCGGCGCTACCTGCATGCGTCGTCGTCGTCCCGGGCCGGCTTTGGGTGTGTTCATTTCCCATGGAACCCAAAATATTTCCTCTTCCACCCATCACATTGAATCTTTGGACGCATATATGGAGTATTAAATATAAGTAAAAAAATAACTAATTATATAGTTTATCTGTAAATGTGGAGACGAATCTTTTGAGCCTAGTTATTTTATGATTAGATAATATTTGTCAAATAAAAACGAAAGATACTACAGTAACTTTTCAACTGCTTTTCATCAACTAAACACACCTTTGTTTGCGTGCGTCCCTGCCGGTCCGAGGTGCCTGTACCTGACGTGTGGCTGTGGTGCGCAGTCAGGTGCGGACGGGACACGTAGCGGCGTCGCCGGGGTGGGTCAGCCGCCGCGCCCAATCGGGGCTCGCCGCGTCGCCGGCTTGGCTTTGACGGGCCGGCGCATCGATCGGCTCCCGGGATATTATTATTGCTGGCGTTTGCGTGCCGGGCCTGGACTCGCCACCGGCCGGCACCAGGCGGTCGTTACCTGCGGCGGGCGGTGGTTATGTTCAGTGTTCGCATGCTACCTCGTGCGTGCATGCTCCCCGTCCATACCGCATGCATGTGCATGTGCATGTGCATGCCGACCGCCCGGCCGGCCGGCCATGGTCTTACGTGCATGCACGTGGATCCAAAGCATGCATGCACGGGTCTAGGATCGATGGCTCGATCGGCCAGTCTAATTCGATCACGGTGACAAGAAGGGGAAGCCAAGATGTTGTGGTATTCACTGTCGTCGCACGTGTGCACGCTGGGGTTAACCGTTGCTGCATGCGGGCACGCTTGCGCTGCATGACACACGTGACATGACGCGGCACACAAATGCATGCCGTAACGTAACGTACAACATAACGCAAACGGGTTTTTACGTGCGTGAGTCTACGCAGGGCCGATCGATGGATCCAGCTGCGATATCGTGACACCAGAGGTACCTACATGCGAAACGGATCGAGCGAAAGAAAAGGGAGATCTTTTGTGTGTGAGTGCCGGGTGCATGCGACGACTGCATGCGCATATGCACCGATCGGGCCCTGCTGCATGTGGCGGAGAGGCGCTCCACGTCCGGCAGGGGCACCACCCGCCGGGGGCCGCGCCCGGGAGCTGCCGCCACGCCGCGCCGCCTCGGATCTCCGCGCCATCGTCCTCATCGCTTTCGCCTCGATTCCAGGCCAGCAGCATGTGTGCCTTGCCTTCGCTGAGTTCCGCCTATAGCGCAACACATGTCTACTCCGGCAGCCTCTTGTGCCCTTTGTGCGTATCTCTTAATACGAAACGCGGGCCAAGCTCTGGCCGACGGAGGTAGTCACGAAGTCGTCTGCCGTTGGATCTCGATCGAACGGCTCAGAACGCTACAAAAATCGCTTTCATGAGTACTGTTCATCTGACCACGGCCACGGTTCATATGACAACGGTACTGCGTATCTAGCAGCCGAGAAGAGAATTGCTACGTGTACATGATAAACGTACCCAGAAGATTAAAGTAAGTCCTTTTCCTTTCCAGAAAATTTCTAAATAAACTAGAACCACTCTAGAGCCTACCCAAATATTTTACACTCCTTCGTCATAAAAAAATCAAAAATAATTTACAAATTCTTCTCATTCGCGTTTCGCCTATAAACTTAGAAAGTTTATATTTCATCCATCACCCTACATGTCCTATTGAACAATTCTATTTGTGGCCTAATCTGCACATACCAAGAATTTCTCACTTTTCCAGAGAACTTCAATATCTATACTCAATTATG
Source organism: Saccharum spontaneum (assembly GCA_022457205.1). Lineage (NCBI taxonomy): Eukaryota > Viridiplantae > Streptophyta > Magnoliopsida > Poales > Poaceae > Saccharum > Saccharum spontaneum. Next base: position 11,417,352 of record CM039610.1, read on the forward strand.
AGGAAATTTTAAATGTATGAGCAGCCATCTCCTCTTCAATTATAACATGGTATGACGCGGACCCACGTTAATATGATTACGATCCTCCTCTTTTTTAAAAAAACCAATAACACTCCTGCTGGGTTCTGATGTTACACACATTTAACTAGAACCACTCTAGAGCCTACCCAAATATTTTACACTCCTTCTTCATCATAAAAAAAATCAAAAATAATTTACAAATTCCTCTCATTCGCGTTTCGCCTATAAACTTAGAAAGTTTATATTTCATCTATCGTAACTCTGAATCCCGTAATTCTTTCACTAAAAATCTTCTAAAATGAAACCCTACATGTCCTTTTAAACAATTCTATTTGTGGCCTAATCTGCACATACCAAGAATTTCTCACTTTTCTAGAGAACTTCAACATCTATACTCAGTTACGAGAAAATTTTAAATGTATGAGCAGCCATCTCATCTTCAATTATAACATGGTATGACGCGGACCCACGTTAATATGATTACGATCCTCCTCTATTTTTTAAAAAAAATCAATAACACTGCTACTGGGTTCTGATGTTACACACATTTAACTGATATATCCTTCATTTTGTGTACTAATGCCAACAATCCTCTTCTGCTAACATAATAAAATATAAAAAAGGAAAAACATATTTGCAATAAAAACAATATGAAAAAATTCATATAGTGTGCATTATATTCAACTGTAACATATGTCATATATGTTTTAATATAATATACAATATATAACGTCGTAGAATGGCAACCTCACAGTAGGCGCGGCAACACCGCGCCCTGATTTTCTAGTATATGTGGAAGAATGGAGAGTACGCAGCTAGGTGAGTCGTTTTCATTTGGATCTTATTCTACACTGCTCTCTTGAACCATCTTAGTTTTATGTATCATGAACTAGTAAATTTTTCGGGCGCTTTGTAAATTTCCACGGCAGTGTCATTTAGATCTCTTAGCTCTTGAATTGTGATATTTGTTTCATCGAACTCGTATGGTGGTATCATCATAGGTCCTAAATTCTTTGATTTTGATATTTGGCTTCTCCAAACTTGTCATTTAGGTCAATGAACTTGTGTGCACTTGAAGTCCACTAAAATCCTTTAATCCTAAACCCTAACCCTATGAAACTGTGATCCCAACCCTAAATTCACCAACCTGGAAAGCATGTTTGAATATATTTAGCAGCTGCGAAGCGAGGATTATTGATATATTTCCATCCGAAATCAAGATCAATAAGTAGCATAATTTAATATTGAGATTTTCTATTCCTCATAGTAACTTGGATTGTTCTTAACAAGTCCATTAAACACAAACTAATTAAGCTACCGCATTCGCAAGTACATTATGTACATACACTGCATGATAGCAATAGAAAGCGCGAGTTAAATTTTCAAAGAAAATAAATGTGTTTAAGGACGATTTTGATTGACAATACAAAAGTACGTACGTGTATACTACTTAAAATATTTTTACAAAATAGCTCTTATAAATATAAACTAATTTTTTATAGGAAAAGTCCTAGTTACTTTGTACAAGTTAAAATGTCCAGACAACTCATAAACTAATGCTTGGTTTGATTAATTCACTCCCCTCAACTATTTTAGTTGGTTCAGTTTAACCCCTAACAAGATTTGTCTTTTTGAATTTTGATTTCAAATTTTGTGATGTGATAGAGGACATCATATTTTATGTTAAAAATAATTATGAATTTTTTCATCATTATATTTCGTACAACTTTGTATTTATAGTGTTTACTTATTAAATGTCATAACCTATCAAAATAATCATGAAAATTTCTAATGTATCTTTTTAGTATAAATTATGGTATCCATTGTATCACCTAAAAAAAATAAAACTTAATTTGTGCGTATAGAAATAAAAGATATACAAATGTTATTGCAGGGTAGAAAATATAAAAATTGATTTTTATTCAGATGGCTTTCCAAACAATGATTTATAGAATAAGTTTTAGAAAGACTTGCTATGAGACATGATACTTCTACAAATGACTAGAAATATTTCGTGCGTTGCACTGGGATTACGATTTTTTTAGACCGAACCTCAGTAATCGGATGTAGGTGTGAACTTCGAGGACTTCGTACGGACACATGGATCCGGTCTTCGTATCGAAACCGGATAGGATGCAGATGCGTGAGCAAGGATCGAGATTTGGTATCACCAAGTAGATGATAATGTTACCGTCTCTTTAGGTGTAGAAGAGATTTACATAAGGTGTTACCATGATTATGGTGATGTAGCCTCATAAATATACATAGGGTTTTACCATGGCAATGGAATCCGGGTGTAGAGGATGGCACGCAACTAATTTCGCCTTCTTTTAGAGGCTTTCTTTTTGCCTCTTGTCGTCTGGTCGTCGCATTATACAACATTAAATAGAACAATTGTTTTATTAGTGAATACGCATTGTCTTATATTACATAGTTTAAATAGTACCTGGTAATCGATTTGAGATGTTCCCATTATCAACGTTGTAACGTAGGTAAGAGTTCCTATTGAGTCGTTCACCATTGTTAGCAAGATCCTCATTTTCCTTGTTTATTGATATGTCGCAACCTACATATTGTTTCAAAAACATATATGGATTGTGAGATAATATTACATGGTATATATCTCTACTCCTAAAAAGAGGAAACTAGACCCGTTCATCAAACTGTGGTGAAGCCCCCTCACGAATGCCCCTCCGTAGCTCCCTTCCGCTCCTCCACCCTTGTGCCAACACCGACATGTGGACCCAACTCCAAACAACCCAACGCCAGCAGCATCCTACCGCCGCAGCCCTCCCACCCCGACCAGTATTCTAGTCTTGGTCCATCCATGCCGCCACGACCGACGCCGACGCCGACGCCGCTGAGCCCTAGGATGTCGGGTTCGGTTCCAGTGGAGGAGTGGGCCCTCGCACCGTCTCCGTCCACCTCTTCGCCTAAAACCTAGGCCGAAGCCGCCACCGCCGCCACCCCTTACACCGCAAATCCTCTGCCGTCGACGACTTCCCCCATCTTGCTTTCGTAGCAGGAGGCCGTGCGCTCCTCGATGGAGTTCTTATCTAACCGCAACTCTACCCCGATGATGACGAGAGGGGATCTAAGTCGGAAGGCGAGGAGGATGAAAAGGAGTCGGCAGAGTTCTTCACCGGCTAATGGCTGTTCTTCACTGTCTAAAGGCTCCTCTGTGGAGTTCTTATCCAACATGCACGGTACAGGAGGGCCGGGTGCACCGTGCGCTTGCCGCCGTCATTTGTCGAGTGCTCAGGTGGGACATCGAGATGCTGCCTCGCATCATGTTCCATCCCCAGGAAATGCTTGTGCAGGTGCTTCCCCTTGATCTCCGGCTCTGGTGTCTCTGCTGTCGGCAGGTCATGTCCGGTCGCTGCTTCCTCTTCCTCCCATTCCCCCCTACGACTCCGCCTCCTCCGTGCCGCCATCTCAAGTCCCCACCCTTGGGCCAGCTCCACTCCTACGGCTCTCAAGGTTGTGGGGAGCTTCGAGGAGCTCGGCCTTGGCCCTTGGGGAAGAGGTGATGTCCGCACTGGAAGAGGTGGGCATGTCCGAGCTCACAGAGATCCATTGTGTGTTAGCGCAATGCTGGTGCTGGCCGGAACTAGCTCCATGCTCGGCTCCCACATTGGCTCTAGGAAGACACTTATCTACTTGCTCAGGTGCTTACATAGTACATTTGTTTCTGCTAGAAGGGAAGACATTTCACTTGATACATTAGGAAAGATCCTTTATTGGTGTGGTGCTCCATTAATTCCAAGTGATGGCTGCTTGCTACTCTAGGCTATTGTAGGAAAAAATGAATAATTTATGTCATATTATCTAACCCAGTTTTTGCTTTTACAAACTATCAAGAACTTCTTGTTACAGGTTTGATTATGGCATGGATGCAACCTGATTGTCGTTGAACCAAGCAATTTTTTTCTTTGATCAACCAGAAATTAGGAATTCTTTCCATTGATTATGCTTGTGAATCAGGATAAGGTTGACTAATCAAGCAATATGCTGCTCTTCAGTTTTTTAGATAATTGCCTTAGAAGTTCCCTCTCTATTGCACATGTCTTTATTATACTGTACCCCTCCAATACTGTTTTGGTGCTCTACTGCTTTGATTCATGGTTGCTAGCTTTCACTATAACTGGGTTTTCATTAGAAACTGTTTTATCATATAGAAAGTGCAGAAATTAAAATAACGAATTGTAATCAATAGTGACGATTTTTACAGTACCAAAAAAATAAATGTCGGTAGGTGCCGATATTTTGAAGAGTTATTTGAACTGATGACACTAAAAACGTTACTACTGTCGGTAGTTATGAGTTAACATGGAGGAAAGCTCAATAAAACTACCAATACGAAAGTCAGCTGATCATTTTCATGGTGTGAACTTATAAAGTTTGGTAGTTTTCTTCTATGTGAATGAAAAAATCATGGAGATGTGGCCACTTGTGGTGACAGATGTGAATTATGTTGGCTGGTAATCAGATATGTTTTTTTGTTGCTGTTGAGGAAATAAAACTTAATCTTCTCTCCTGAAAGGATCAAGATGCCCAAGAGGGGGTGAATTGGGTTTTTCTAAAAATTATTGCGAGAGTTAAATCCTACTAAGCCATAATTCACCCCTAGTGCCTACAAGTGTTCCTAGTGATTCTATCGGTAAAAGTTTTGCACCCTAAGTTCCAATCCTAGTCTAGCATGGCAATTCTAGAAAAGTAAATCAAGCAACAAAAGTAATACGAGAAAGTAAATTGCTTGAAAGTAAAGGGTTGGGAACACGGTGATGTTTTCTCGAGGTATCGGAGAGTCGCCACTCCTCACTAGTCCTCGTTGGAGCACCCGCGCAAGGGTGTAGCTCCCCCTTGATCCACGCAAGGATCAAGTTCTCTCTACGGGCTGATTCTTTGACACTCCGTCACGGTGAATCACCCACAACCGCTCACAAGATGAGTTGGGTCATCCACAAGCTCCGCCGGATGATCACCAAACTCCCAATCACCACCAAGCCGTCTAGGTGATGGCGATCACCAAGAGTAACAAGCAAGAACTCTCACTTGACCACAACAAGCCTAATGAGAAGGTGGGTGCACACTTGCTACTCCCTAGTCACTAATGAGGGATCTTGATCTTGGATTCTCAAATCTCAACCCTCACTAGAGCTCTTGCACTTCCTTGCAAATGAAAGGTGTTTCTCAGCTGAACAAATGAGCAAGAGACCTCAAATAGAGGTGTAGGGGATGTATTTATACTCCCCACAGTCAATTCCAACTGTTATGTGCCAACTCAGCATTTTACGTACTGACCGGACGCGTCCGGTCGGTGGCAACGGTCGAATTGAAAACCGAATACGCCGAGTGACCGGACGCACAATGAGTCCGATCAGGAGTGACTGGACGCGTCCGGTCGCGCAAGAACCTTTCTGTGCTTTGACCGGACGCACGGACGAGTCCGATCGGTGATGACCGGACGCGTCCGGTCAGCGAAGTACCTCTCTGGATCTGGACCGGACGCACTGTAGACGCGTTCGATCGATTTCCTAGCCTCGTCCGATCACAGCACTTACCCTTTCTGACTCTGGTCAACACGATCTCCGTGTCTGGTCCATGGGAGGACCGCGTCCGGTCGATCGAATTGAACTGCAGTGACTGCCAGCACTGATCGGACGTGTCCGGTCAAGGCAGAGACCGCGTCCGGTCAAGAATAAATGGCTCAAACGACTTCGAATCGCGACGCAACTTGAACCGAGTTTCTTCCAACTGAACTTTGGGCTTCACCTGAGCTACCTAGTACTAAGTTTGACAAGTGTGCACCACACCTAAACAAAAGACTCACCTAGGTCAAGCTACTCGCTCATGCCCCCTTTTATAGTACGGCCAAAGGAGAAAAGCGAAGATCCTAACGACTATTCTGAACGTAACTCAACTCCTCGACGTCCAGAACTAACCGTCCTTAACCTTGACGTTGATCCTTTGAAAACCGAAACGATTTCCATCAAGGGGCATGAAAACCATAGTGCCCAAAAAAGTCACCATTCCCATGACCTAACTTACCAAAGTTTCTGCAAAACACACGTTAGTCATGGTAATATTGCGTTGTCATCAATTGTTGAAACCAACTCTAGGGGCCTAGATGCTTTCAATCTCCCCCTTTTTGGTGATTGATGACAACACCTTGATTAATTAAATTTAAGAGTTGAGGTTTTCGAACATGCTTGGTTCACATAAGCAAAAGGCAATAAGAACAAAGGGTTTAGGAATTGCTTATGTGCTCCAAGCCAACAGGGTGTACTCATAAGATGAAACAAGAAGAGTTGGTACACAAAAACATAGCTCATATGAAATCGGAGTAAGGCACGGAAGCAAAACCTTATGAGCTAGAACCAATCAGGTGACATGATATAATAGAGACAAGATAATCCACATAGTACCCAAGTATCTCACAAGCACACATGAAAAGTAATGCAAGTACGGAAATATAAACATGATGCATGAGAGTAGCACACAGAGAAAACGAAACCCTCTCTCACAACTCCCCCTGAATCTACTTTCTCTCCCCCTTTGGCATCAAGAGCCAAAAAGCTAAGGGTCCGAAGGAGGAACGAAAGCAGTCGAGTCGGGTGCTGAGGAGCGTGGAGTGATCAAGAACTAAGAAGTGTCCTCCTCTGACTCTGAGCTATCATGCTGACCCTTTGTAAATACACGTGGAAGTGAAGCGATCTGGATCTGCTCAGTGTGTGAAGGAGCTGATGAAGTAGCAGCAACGAGAGCCGCAGTCTCTGTCACCTGAGCCTGAAGAGTACCAAGCGTGGGAGGATCAGTCAAAGCAACCGACGAAGGAACTGTCTCCATAGTCCTGGTCCCTGTCACTAGAGGAGCCACTATCTCTGAAGCTGACATCTCTGTAGTAGTCAGAACTATGGTCTGGGAGGGTGTCGACTGACCGGTCAACTCACTGTAGGACGCACTCAAGTCAGTAGAGAATGGAGTGCCAATCAGAAGGTGAGGCCTGAGCTGAACCGGTGGAGTGAATCACATCTGAATAGGAGTGTAGCCTAGGGACTGAAACATCTGAGGCACCTGCTGCTGAGGTGAGGTAAACTGAAAGGTCGGATGTCCCTGACTGTGAAGTCCACTGGACTGTAAAGCTAGAGTAAGGACTGACGGAGGTGGAGGAACCCCAATAGTAACAAGGTGTCTCAATAGCTCAAGGTACTGCTGCTGGGTAGCTGCCTGCTGTCTCTGTAACTCTAGTTGCTGCCTCTGAAACTCGTCCTAACGAGCCTGAATCTGTGCAAATGCAGCTGCGTTGTCCTGAGCCTGTCGCTGTAGCTGAATCTCCTGCCTCTCTTGAGCCTGAGTCAGCCTCTCAAGAATAGCCACTGTGGCTGGGTCTGAGCGTGAGGCTGAATCGGAACCACCAGCCTCATGGTCGTGAGAGCGAGGAGAGCGATATCGAGGAAGTGGCTGATAATCATCATCAGTGCTGTCAATGGCGTCGTCCTCGTCTAGATCAGCTGGCTGAGCATCTAAGTCGGCAAGCTCTGCCTCTGCAAGGCCCTCAACAGTCTGGTCCTGTTCAGCTGCAGTCTCAGGTACCTCTGCTCTCTGACGCTGACCCTGTCTAGGTGCCTGCTCCTGGGTGATAGAGGCCCACAGCTCTCGTATATCATACTTAGGGAAAGCTGTCGTGGTGTCAGAGATCTCCGCTCGAATCTCAGCAGGTAGGTCGCAAGCACTCCGAATCAGGAAACAAATCCAATGGGCATAGGGTAGCTGACGGTGACCCTTGAAGCCCTCTGCCAAAGTATCCTCCATCTCACAGAGCATCAAATCCCAAATATCAAACGGAGTCTAAGAGATGAGATGATGGACTACCCAAAGCTGCATACGTGTCAAACCCTCTCGGTAGCCCAACCTCGGAAGTAGTGTCCTCACAATAGCATCCAGAACTCTGGCAATAGGAGTCAAACTAGCTGGTGTACGTCTGGACCCATCACCAAACGGCTCACGAAAACACGGTCTGATCAAGTCTGTAGATGGCACGGTGCCACCGTGTGGACGCCTCGGTGGTGATATCTGAGCAAAACACAGCTGGTGGATCTTCGTCTCTGAAGCTGGGAGCCTAAGAATCTCCTGTACCCTGGTGCTATATAGCCTGCGGTCACGACCTCTGAATGCAAAGTGAATGAACTCGTGAGCGGGGTCTATCCAAAGTGAAGAATAGAACTCTCTGACCCAAGTACCACAGTATGCTCCTGTCTGACCCAGAAGATCTGACAATCCTAGTAGGAAGGAAATATGGGGACAGAGCTGCTCACCAACAACTGCAACTAGTGCCTCTAGTCGACAAACTCTCTGTGGTCTGAAGGCAATTCCACTATCAACATAAGCTCTGTAAAAATCCTCGTGCAGAGGTGTGTAGAAACTCTCTGAAGCTCTGGTGTCCCGCTGAGGTGGGAACCACCGACCAACCTCGATGAACCGGAGAGCCTGAACCTATCATGCTGTAGCTCCCCTCAGGTCAAAGTGCTCAACTGGGGGCTGACCACGAGCTCTGGGAGGTGGACAACCTCCACGTTGCTGACCCTCTGGCCTATGTGTAACCCGAGCACGCGTTCGTCCTGAGCGACGGAGAGCGGTACCGAGGAAGTGGCTGATAATCATCATCAGTGCTGTCAGTGGCATTGTCCTCGTCTAGATCAGCTGGCTGAGCATCTAAGTCGGCAATCTCTGCCTCTGCAAGGCCCTCAACAGTTTGGTCCTATTCAGCTGCAGTCTCAGGTACCTCTGCTCTCTGACGCTGACCCGTCTAGGTGCCTGCTCCTGGGTGATAGAGGCCCACAACTGTCGTATATCATACTCAGGGAAAGCTGCCGTGGTGTCAGAGATCTCCTCTCGAATCTCAGCAGGTAGGTCGCAAGAACTCTGAATCAGGAAACAAATCCAATGGGCATAGGGTAGCTGACAGTGACCCTTGAAGCCCTCTGCCAAAGTATCCTCCATCTCACAGAGCATCAAATCCCAAATACCAAACGAAGTCTAAGAGATGAGATGATGGACTACCCAAAGCTGCATACGTGTCAAACCCTCTCGGTAGCCCAACCTCGGAAGTAGTGTCCTCCTCACAATAGCATCCAGAACTCTGGCAATAGGAGTCAAACTAGCTGGTGTACGTCTGGACCCCTCACCAAACGGCTCACGAAAACATGGTCTGATCAAGTCTGTAGGTGGCACGGTGCCACCGTGTGGACGCCTCGGTGGTGATGTCTGACCAAAACACAGCTGGTGGATCTTCGTCTCTGAAGCTGGGAGCCTAAGAATCTCCTGTACCCTGGTGCTGTATAGCCTGCGGTCACGACCTCTGAATGCAAAGTGAATGAACTCGTGAGCGGGGTCTATCCAAAGTGAAGAATAGAACTCTCTGACCCAAGTACCACAGTATGCTCCTGTCCGACCCAGAAGATCTAACAATCCTGGTAGGAAGGAAATATGGGGACGGAGCTGCTCACCAACAACTGCAACTAGTGCCTCTAGTCGACAAACTCTCTGCGGTCTGAAGGCAATCCAACTATCAACATAAGCTCTGTAAAAATCCTCGTGCAGAGGTGTGTAGAAACCCTCTGAAGCTCTGGTGTCCCGCTGAGGTGGGAACCACCGACCAACCTCGACGAACCGGAGAGCCTGAACCTATCGTGTTGTAGCTCCCCTCAGGTCAAAGTGCTCAACTGGGGGCTGACCACGAGCTCTGGGAGGTGGACGACCTCCACGTCGCTGACCCTCTGGCCTAGGTGTCACCTGAGCATGCGTTCGTCCTGAGCAATGACGCGGTGGAGTCTACAGTGTCTGCTCCTGTGTCTCTTCTGTCTCCTCTGCAGGCTGTTCCCCTGTCTACTCTGTGGGCTGGTCCTCTGTCTCCTCGGTGGCCTCTGTACCGAGCTGTCGTCCTTCAAGGTGAAAGCAACGCTTGCCAATCTATATACCACTGCCTTTGCCTCCTCTCTCAGCTAGATTAGCAGCGTCAGGCCCTGCCTGTGCTATCTCTACCTTTGTGAGCGTCCTCTTTCTTTTCTTGGCGGCGATCTTCTTGCGCTTGCCTTGGACAACCTCTGTCAAACGTGGAGGACTTCCATCCCCATCACTCGGTGCTCCACCAACATTCTTCCAGCGGGCCATGTTGTGGCTGAGAACAACTGACACTGAGAAGATGAACTGCCAAACAAGAATTCCCCTGAATCAACTCACGACTGCAAGATGATGAACTGATTCTCGTGAGGCTTGGCCTCAATCCGTATCCGCAGGCTTGGCCTTGGATTCAATACTGACAAAAGTGCCAACTGCCACACACAAAGCACCGACAAGACTCACTGCAAAGATGGAATAGATAGAGCTACTTGTAAGCAATATATTTCAACTAATAGATGAGCGATGTCCTTATGAGAGCAAGCAGAAGAGATAAGAAAAGAATAGAATAAGACATGCTACCTCAGAAGAGGGAGACTCCAGTGAAAGAGGTGAGAGACCTTGACGCGCGGGAGTTCCACGGGAATGATGGACGAGCACTAGAACGCCGAGACAAACAAAAAGGTGGATCAGAACATGAGAGATGTGATCGGCAAACCACCTAGGTCAAGGTAATGGCGAAGAAACCTCACGGAGATTGAAGCCGCGTGGAGATGGCCGGAGTTCTAGGACAATGGCGGCGCAGAGGGGCCCTCTCGGCCTAGATGAAGGGCGGCGCGGAGGTGGGTAGCCGAGCCTTCGCTGTGGGCGGCCGGAGAGGAGCTATTGCGCGGTGGAGAAGGAGGAGCTGCGGCGCGCAGGCTGCTAGGGTTAGGAGGAGCGGTGGCGCAGCAGCTGCTAGGGTTAGGAGGAGCGGCAGCGCAGTAGCTGCCACGGTGGAAGAGGACCGGCGGCGTGCGGTTGAGTGGAGGAGAGGAACGGCGATGCTCGGTGGTTGCGGTGGAGAGCAGGACGGCGAGCGGCGGCGCTCGGGTTAGGGCAAGGAGGCGATGGTGAGCGGCGGCACATGATTGAAGGAAGAAAGAAAGAAACCGCTGATGAATCGGTTAAAATAACTCAGATCCGCTATTCACGGGGTGACCGGACACGCTAAACGACTGATCGGACGCGCTGTAGAGGCGTCCGGTCAGAGTCCAGTAAGCTCCTGGCATGACCGGACACGTCCGGTTAGAGGTGACCGGACACGGATAGAGTCCGGTCAGAGGTCCACCCGAGAACCCACTTCGTGCAACCGGACGCGCAGATGAAGTCTGAAAACTGACGCAGTGGTCGCAGCGTCGCGTCCGGTCCAGCGTCCAGTCAGAGGTCCACAAGAACCGCCTGTGCGCGATTGGACGCGCTGGTGATGGCCGGAACCGGACGCAGTGGTCGAGCAGCATCACGTCTGGTCCGGCGTCCGGTCGTTGATTTTCACCTTTTCTCTTCCCAATCTTCGACGCGACTTCTCTCAATCAAGTTCCAATACAAAAAGACCCAAATAAACACCAATTAGAACCTGATATGAGTGACCTCTCTCAAACCCTCAAATTTTTTAAAATATTTCGCCTTAGGCTTGTATTATTTTTAAGAAAATATGCGATAAGCACCCGAGGAGCAACATATGGCCATGCAATAGAGTTTATAAACCCTTGGGAGCATCAAATGCTCTCTCTATCCATAGACGAACACAGAGGTTGCTCAAAGCAAAACCGAAAAGAAACGACAAAGCAACAACCATGCATATGCAATGCAAAGCAAGAAGGTAAAACTAGGTTGCTTGTCAAGTTTGATCCACGATTTGGCTTCTTCACTCCTCCAAAAGAGGGTTATCGTAACCGTGTTAAACAAGTCCTAGATGCATTACGGAAGTTTAAACATGACATATATTACAATGCAATGCAAGGGACAACACAAGCTCATTTTTTAAAGTTACTAGAATCAAGCACATTTAGCTCACTTCTCAACCTACAAAAGGTAGCCTCATCCAAAGGTTTAGTGAAGATATCCATTAATTGATTTTCACTTCTTACACCTTCTAGTGATATATCATTTTTAGCAACATGATCCCTTAGAAAGTGATGGCGGATATCAATGTGCTTGGTGTGTGAGTATTGTACTGAATTATTGGCAATTTTAACGGTACTTTCATTATCACATAAAAGTGGCACTTTATTAAGAACAACACCATAGTCTAGAAGAGTTTGCTTCATATATAAGATTTGTGCACAACAAGCCCCCGCGGCAATGTATTCCGCCTCGGCGGTGGACAAAGCCACACTATTTTGCTTTTTAGATGACCAAGATACAAGTGACCTCCCAAGCAAATGGCACCTTCCGGATGTGATTTTCCTATCAATTTTGCAACTGGCATAATCCGAGTCGGAATAGCCAACTAGTTGGAATCTAGCTCCTTTGGGATACCAAAGATCAATGCTTGGGTGTGCTTAAGATATCTTAAGATTCTTTTCACGGCACTTAGGTGAGGTTCTTTAGGACACGCTTGAAAGTGAGCACACATGCACACACTAAACATGATATCGGGCCTAGATGTGGTAAGGTACAATAAGCTACCAATCATAGAACGGTAGAGAGTTTGATCAACCGGTTTACCTCCCTCATCTAGGTCGAGATGTCCATTAGATAGCATTGGGGTCTTGATTGGCTTACAATCCTTCATCTTGAACCTCTTGAGAAGATCCTTGGTATACTTTTCTTGAGAGATAAAAATCCCTTCTTTCATTTGCTTGACTTGAAAACCAAGGAAGAATGTAAGTTCACCAATCATGGACATCTCGAACTCCTTCGACATCAATTCACCAAATTCCTTGCAATAATCTTCATTTGTTGATCCGAAGATAATATCATCAACATAGACTTGACAAATGAAGATCTCCCCATTAAGCTTCTTGGTGAATAGTGTGGTGTCGACCTTCCCAATAGTGAAGCCCTTCTCAATGAGGAAGTCCTGGAGGCGCTCATACCACGCTCTAGGGGCTTGCTTGAGCCCATATAGCGCCTTGGACAACCTATAAACATGATTAGGATATCTAGGGTCTTTAAACCCGGGAGGTTGATCAATATAGACAGTTCATTTATGAAGCCATTTAAAAACATACTTTTCACATCCATTTGATATAATTTCATTTCATGATGCGATGCATAAGCAATAAGGATACGGATGGCTTCAAGTCTTGCAACGGGTGCAAAGGTCTCTCCAAAATCAAGGCCTTCAACTTGAGAGAACCCCTTTGCAACTAGACTTGCCTTGTTCCTCACAACTACGCCTTGGTCATCTTGCTTGTTACGGAATACCCACTTGGTTCCAATGACTCTTGCACCTTTTGGATGCTCCTCAATTGTCCAAACTTGATTGCGGGTGAAGTTGTTCAATTCATCGTACATTGCATTCACCCAATCCGGATCTTGAAGAGCTTCTTCTACATTCTTAGGATCAAGACAAGAGACAAAAGAGTGATGTTCAACAAAAGAAGCAAGCTTTTGAGATCGAATCATTACACCCTTTGTAAGACTCCCTATGATGAGATCTTGTGGATGTGCTTGAAGTAGAGGTGAGTGTCTTCTATCAACCACTTGAGGAGGAGGTTGGGGAGCATTAACATCTTGAGCTTGTGCCTCGGCTTGTTCATGATAGACATGAGTGTCTTTATTTTCAACTCTCTCATTCTTGTCATCATCTTGAGGCACATATGATGATGATGGTGGATTGACCATTTGAGCATCGTCTTCATCATCTTTAGGCTTGATGTCTCCCACCGGCATGTTCTTCATTGCCTCCCTCAATGGTTCATCACCTACATCATCACAATTCTCAATTGCTCCTTGGGAGCTATTAGATTCATCAAATTCCACATCATATGTTTCTACAACCAAACCGGTGGCATGGTTAAATACTCTATATGCTTTGGACTTTGATGAGTAGCCAACAAGAAAACCAATATCACAACGTCTTTGGAACTTCCCTAGGTGTTGCCGCTTCTTGTAGATGTAGCATTTGCAACCAAACACCCAAAAGAATGAGACGACTGGTTTCTTTCCATTTAGCAACTCATAGGGGGTCTTGCCAAGAAACTTTTGTAGAAAGAGGCAATTTGATGCATAGCATGCGGTATTGATTGCCTCGGCCCATATTTTTTGGGTGTGTTGTACTCATCTAGCATTGTTCTTGCAAGAGTAATCAATGTCCGGTTCTTTCTCTCAACTACACCATTTTGTTGAGGAGTGTAGGTTGATGAAACTTCATGCTTGATCCCAATCTCATCACAATAATCTTCAATGTTTGTGTTGTCAAATTCTTTGCCATTGTCACTTCTTATCTTCTTTATCTTGACTTCAAATTCATTTTGAGCTCTCTTTACAAACTTCTTGAAACAAGTGGCCACTTCAGATTTGTCATGAAGAAAGAATGTCCAAGTGTATCTTGAGTAGTCATCCATAATCACAAGACAATAAAGATTTCCACCCAAGCTCTTGTAAGTTATAGGACCAAACAACTCCATGTGTAGAAGCTCTAACACTCTTGATGTTGACATGTAAGCTTTTGTTGGATGAGTATTTGCAACTTGTTTACCGGCTTGACATGCACTACAAAGTTTGTCCTTCTCAAACTTGACATCTTTCAAGCCTCTCACTAACTCTTTCTTCAAAAATTTGTTGAGAGTATTCATTCCAACATAAGCAAGCCTCCTATGCCAAAGCCACCCAAGTGAGGTTTTGGTGAACAAGCATGTCATCAAATTTGCATCTTCGGAGGTGAAGTCAACAAGATAGAGATTGTTATATCTAAAGCCTTTGAAAATCATTTTCTTGTCTTCTATCTTTGAAACTACCACTTTATTTGGTGTGAATAAGCATTGATAGCCAAGATCACAAAGTTGCCCAACAGATAGTAGATTGAAACTCAAAGAAGCAACATAGAGCACATTTGAAAGAGAGTGATCATTTGATATTGCAATCTTGCCTATACCCTTGACTTTGCTCTTTGAATTGTCCCCAAATGTGATCTTCTCTTGATATTTCCCATTTTCTTCAAGTGAGGTGAACATACGAGGATCACCAGTCATATGTTGAGTGCAACCACTATCAATAACCCAATGAGATCCACCGGTCTTGTAGTTCACCTACACACAATAGATCAAGCTTTTTGTTTAGGGACCCAAACTTGAGAGGGACCCTTGACTTTCTCAACTAGTGACGTGGCAACCCAAATTTTCTTAGGCCTATTCTTGTTTGGGGGACCCAAGAACATGACTTTCATCTTTCCACTAGAATCTCTTCTAAGCATATAGTGAGCATTGAAAGCAAAGGGTCTAGCATGCTTGGGCAAGGGTTGTGGTGGTGGAGTTTCACACTCATGAGCAAAGTGGCCCTCTTGTCCACACTCTACACATCTCTTAGGCTTGGGCTTTGATTTGCTTTGTTGTTGTTGAGCTTTGGTCTTGTTCTCTTGATTTGCCAAGTAACCAATACCACTTCTATCCATCTTCATGACGGTGTTCATGAGTAACTCACTTTGTAAGTATTGACCTCTTGTAAACTTGTTTAAACCGGTCTTGAGATGCTCTTTCTCTTGCTTTAGCTTTTTGTTCTCCTCAATGAGTGACTCATTTGATGCTTGCTTTTCTAGAGCCATCAACCCTTTTAGCTTCTTGTTCTCATCTCTAAGCATTTCATTTTCACCCTTGAGCTTGACATAATCATCATGATTGTCGGATTCAACCACTTTCTTGCCTTTGCCACTAGAGCCTTGCT
This sequence comes from Saccharum spontaneum, assembly GCA_022457205.1. Classification (NCBI taxonomy): domain Eukaryota; kingdom Viridiplantae; phylum Streptophyta; class Magnoliopsida; order Poales; family Poaceae; genus Saccharum; species Saccharum spontaneum. Next base: position 11,433,141 of record CM039610.1, read on the forward strand.
CAATGCTCTCAATAATCAAGTCATCACATGATGTGGCTATATCAATCTTAACAACTTGGTTAGTAGCATCATGTGTCCCAAGAGAAAGTTCATTAGCAACAACAAGATTATCATAATTAATTTTTAATGAAGTATATTTATCTTTTAGCAAGTTGTGCCTAGTGTTGAGCTCATCATGCTTCTTCTCAAGTTTATCATGTTCATCTCTAAGCTCTTTGTTGAAAGTTTTGAGCTCCTTGAGAGTAGAAGTCATAATTTCATTTTGATCTTTAAGCTCATCACTAGTCTTTTGTGTAATCTCAAGTTTTGATGAAAGTGATTCATTTTCATTTTGAAGCTCATCATTTTCATTTCTAGTCTTTCTTATGACTTTAGAGTATTTGTTGAGTAATTTTACAAGTTCATCATAAGAAGGTGCATCAAATTCATCATCACTATCACTATCATCATCATCACTTTCATTATTTTGTACCTTTCGTTCACCCTTGGCCATGAGGCATAGGTGAGTAGTGGATGATGACGGTGAAGATGGCGATGAAGGTGGTGGTGAAGATGTCGATGAAGATGATGATGGCCCAATCACAAACGTGACAACCTTCTCTTTCTCGTCGTCGCTTTCATCACCGGAGGACTCACATGATGACTCAATGTCGGTGAGCCAATCACCAACAATGTAAGCTTTGCCTCCCTTCTTCTTTTTGTGATATTCTTTCTTCTTGTCATCCTTCTTCTTGTATGGCTTGTTCTTCTTCTTCTCATCTTCATCACTAGATTCATTTTTCTTGCCCTTATTCTTGTTCTTGTATTTGTCTTTTGGAGGCTTAGGGCATTGATGAGCTAGATGACCAAGTTCACCATAATTGTAGCAATCCATTTCGGATATAGGCTTTCTTTTGCTACTTGTGAAGAACTTCTTCTTCTTGCCATCGAACTTGATGCCACTCTTATTGAGCTTCTTTAGCATCTTGGTGGTCTTTCTCACCATGAGAGCAAGTGATGCATCATCAATGTCACTCTCACTTGAGCTTTCATGCACGATCATGGCTTGACTCTTCTTCTTTTTCTTGTCATGGCTAGCTTTGAAGGCCAAGTCCTTCTTCTTGAAAGATGATGAGCCCTCTTCCGGAGTGATATGCATGTACATCGCATGAGCATTGATCTTTCCCAATACTTGTGTCGGTGTTGTGGTGGAGAGATCGCTTTGGTGAAGCACGACGACAATGTGGCCATACTTCTCAACGGGAAGAACACTCAAGATCCTCCTTGCAACATCCGATGGACTCATTTGAGTGAGCCCGAGAGCATTGAGATCCTCTACAAGAACATTCAAGTGAGTGTACATGTCATTAGCACTTTCCTTGGGAAGCATCTCAAAAGAATTAATCTTCTTCAAAGCAATATGATAGCGTTCCTCACGCTCACTCTTAGTTCCCTCATGGAGAGCACAAAGGTTTTCCCAAAATTCATAAGCTTTTTTTGCATTACGCACACGATTAAATTGAACTGCAGTGACTGCCAGCACTGACCGGACGCGTCCGGTCAAGGCAGAGACCGCGTCTGGTCAAGAATAAATGGCTCAAACGACTTCGAATCGTGACGCAACTTGAACCGAGTTTCTTCCAACTAAACTTTGGGCTTCACCTGAGCTACCTAGTACTAAGTTTGACAAGTGTGCACCACACCTAAACAAAAGACTCACCTAGGTCAAGCTACTCGCTCATGCCCACCTTTATAGTATGGCCAAAGGAGAAAAGCGAAGATCCTAACGACTATTCCGAACGTAACTCAACTCCTCGACGTCCGGAACTAACCGTCCTTAACCTTGACGTTAATCCTTTGAAAACTGAAACGATTTCCATCAAGGGGCATGAAAACCATAGTGCCCAAAATAGTCACCATTCCCATGACCTAACTTACCAAAGTTTCTGCAAAATACACGTTAGTCATGGTAATATTGCGTTGTCATCAATTGCCGAAACCAACTCTGTGGGCCTAGATGCTTTCATCTCCCTAGATCTGCTTGCTTGGTTATTGTTGAATGAAGTCAAGCAATTGAATCACAAATTCTTATAGCAGTGCAAAACATGATGGCTAATTCTTGTAACTCTGCCTATAGTTTCTACAAATATTTAATGGCTTCTTTGCAGGACATGCTTAAGACTTCATCTCTCAAGTTTGATTTAAGAATTATCTTGGTGTCACTAATATGGAAGTTATATGATCATTTTGCAGCCATCCATTGTTGTGCATAGGCTTTGGCTTTGATATCACTGTGGTAACCTTGAAGATATATCATAGCATGACATATGTGGCTTTCTGGTTTTATTGCCTCAAAAGAATATAATAACCCTTGCTGTAGAGTTAGAGTTATGTGCTGATTTTTTTAAACGCTTCTTTTATACAATTCACGTCAGAAGGGAACATAATAGTCATAGGATGAAGTTGCTGCAGGATCTTGTGCTGGGTTGCACCAAGGTAACAGTAGAAGGCACTCATAATTGGCATCACAAGCTCTTACTGTCATTCTGGAGTTGGTGTTATCATATTTGAATTTGGGAAATGTATACTCCTTTCAGGTTTTGGCAGGGTAGTCATGATTGATGTGATCATAAGCTACCTACAGTCCTTGCAAAGCAAATTCTCGTATATTTCCACTGTCAACAACCGCACAGAGGACCTCGATTATCGGTGGCTTAGGGCAGCAAATTTAGAGGTGAACAACCAAGTAACTACACCTGCACCTTCCTTTCTTCATGCTGTCTTTGCTTTCTCCTCTAGCATTTAGGTCTTTGAGTGTCATGTTTTCAAGCGTTCCAGTTTCTTTCTACTAGCCTAAAAGCGTAGTGTGAATATTCTAAATTTTCTCAATTCTAAATGTCTATTTGACAGTCAGTATCAATAAATTGATTTAAGGATTATTTTTCTCCTTTTACATGTTGCAGATGAATAAAAAAGCTCATATTGTGAGTACCTTTGAGCTTTCCAAGAGCGACAAAAACAATTTTGTTTAGATTATTATGAATCACATTCGGCGAACGGTGCTTGATGCCAAGTACATGATGATATCACTGTTTTACGGTTTTTGTTCTATTGTGTTTAGACAATTGATGATCAGGAACTGGTTTGTGTACTTTGGAATATTAACATTGAGCATGAATATTTAAGGCAAACATATAGCTCTATTATTGCTACATTTTTACTAATATTGGCTATGTTGAATATTGATGCTGAGAGATTTTGTTTGGCCTTAGCAACACACGGGCATAGACTATATCTCAAAATATTGATTTTCAAAGTCTCCATGTGTTATTCTTTATGTGTTTTAGTGTACTTTTACGGCTCTCAAGAACTCAAAAGGCATTGTTTATTGAGTGGCTTGCTACTATGTCCACGGTATGGCTCCCGTAGCATCGCACGGGCATCTGCTAGTATATTAAGAAAATATTATGTTGTATCACCATTTTTTTGGCTTGAGGAGCTTAGGTTGCCCTTTCTTTCTTTGATATGATTCACCATGCTTCTTGTTAATTTCTTCCTGCAGGAGGCATTGATGCACGGCAGGCTCTACCCTTTGATTTCTAAGTATTATAGGGTTAACGACTCCTAGACGTGAACCACACGCATTTTGACCCATTGTAAAAACTAAAGATAAGAAAAACCATGGTATTGGAGGGTGTATGTGTGTGTATAATCATAATACTCAAAGTTGCATTACATTTTCTACGTTGGTATGATTCATGACGCTTTTTGTTCAATTCATTCCTTCCCTTTTTAGACGTCGATGCAAATCTTTCTCTTTCTCTTTTCCTTTTACATTCCTTCGGGTGTTCATCCACCCTTGATGAATGTGATGCATTTTGACCAATTGGAATTAATTGATATTGTTTTCTGATGGGTGTGAGACCGGCTATATTCAAACATTTCCAAGTGACCATGTGCATAATTTGGTACCTTTATTTGAAGTGGTTGGAAGGAGTCGAGTCCCGTGACCGAGGGTGCACGATTTCCTTCGGGTAGTTGGATCTATCGGAGAGACAGAGTGAAGCAGGGCGACACGCGATGTCTGTTGGGTAGAGTTTTTGTTAGAGGCTTTTTAGGTGCAGAGATATGAGTGTAGTATCTTAGTTAATCCGGTGAGTGCTTTGCTTACACCGCTTGCCAACTACTACTGCCGCACCATGCCAGCCGATAGCCCGATAGGAACCGGATGCCGTCCAGGCCGCCAGGGTCTACAACGAATGGGGTGGACTCGTGTGGGACTATTGTTGGTTAGACAGCGCATCAGATGCTGATCTTTTCAAGCTAAGAGAAATATAATACGCCATTTTATGTTCTTATTGTATGTATATGACTGCAAGGATATGCCCTTTGATTATTGTAACGGAGTTGAGTAGTTGACTAACACAATTTTCGAACAAGCCAAGTTAGGCGTAACTGATTGAGAGTTTTGGTCAGGTCGGTCTCCCTTCCACCGCCACCAGCGTCTCCAAAAGAGTAGGAAGAGTACACTTCTCATCGGGACGCATGCATTTCTGTTTCTTATAATGCTAGGTGTGTGCGTCGTTGTCCAAATGCTTTCCATGATTGATTGATCTGGGCCATCGTCTGCGTTATCCATTGCTCCAGAACCAGAAGAGTAGCAGGGTCGTAGTATCAACGATGCAAGCTCTTTCAAGATGAGCACGTACTGATCCGATCCAACAGAATTAAAAAGTCTCGCGCTTGGCTGAAAAGTTATGGCTGAAAATATTATTCATCGATTTATTATGAAAGAAAAACATTGTTTTGTTGCCAAACGAACAGTGCGAAGATCATCTGTATAGTAGTGCCAGCTCTTGAGCAGTCACATCATCATCCAAATAGCGGTTAATATATTCATACAGAGCTAGCTATGCAGAATACTCCATGTCACTGTAGTTTTACTTCCAACGATGCAGCAGGAGCAGGGACCGGGACCCGCGCGGACGGCTGGATCCTCCTGTTTGTCTGTATGCATGATTGCTCAGCTCTATGATAATGCAATTAATGATAATTACGACCATCTGCTTACCTACAATCGAAGGAAACTACTCCCTCCATATAAAAAAAAGTAAGCATAGATCGATAGTGCTAGCGTCCGGACATTCGGACGGACGCCGCGCTGTACTCCGTGTGCTTGGGCCAACACGCCCTAGCCTGAGCCCATATTTCGCGCATCCACGCGGGGCCCGTGCTGTCCGAACAACGCCCGCGCCATCACATGTCACACTCCAATTAAAGGACAATATAGAGTGCATACATCTTATGTGCGCCCCAGGAGTAGTCGCACACATAAGCCGACAAATTAACAGAAGTATCATCACTGGGTACATACATAACGTTATTACAACACGTAGTTCTTACATAACAAGCGGAAAAGTAAATAGCAACTCTCAGGCGTAGTGTCTGATCCACAGGGAAGGACGACTGGTTGACCCAAACCTAGAAATCTTCCGGGAAGTCCTCGTAGAAACTGTCATCTGTTACCCATCCGGGATTTTACCCAAAAACAATATAGCAACAAGTGTGAGTATATTTGTACTCCGCAAGTATAGTATGAGGATTCATGAGGCTCAAAAAGGTTAGACACGGTTGACTGCAGTTAGCTCTTTTAGTAGTTCAACATTCCATTATTAATCATTATTTAGTTATGCTCAAGCTCCCATTTATCCCACATGATCCACTACTAGAATTAAGAAGAGAAAGCATCAGTGTGATCTCATCATCATCATCATAGTTCATCACGTATCAAGTAACCATTTATTCTGTGAGTTTTCTGGGCCGCTCGTGACCGTGAGCACGGCTGTTATAACAGTTTTAACACTCTGCAGAGGTTGTGCATCTTTACCCGTGAGTCGTGCTATCCATACGCCCGGGGCCCGTCGACCCCCTAACACTTCCAAGGTGAGCAGGCAGGGTACACTATGAAGCCTTCCATAGGCCTCTTCTAACCAGTTAGGGCCGCTAGGTTTCCTCAGCAGGCAGATATAGAGAACCCCCTTTCGATGGCACAATTCCCGCAGGCTATACACATCTGAACAGAGGCAGTTCTATACCCAACGTGGCAAGTCTCTCTTGCGCCCTTTCGGGTAACCTCTAACAAGTTAGAAAAGATCCTACTACTGAGCTAAAGTCAGAGCCATTTAACTCCCACGGTTGCACTGTAAGTCCCAGCTTTTGCCCTACAGATAAGTCCTTACGGAGGGTTTAGGGCAACATGATCAACATCATTTGCTCCATCACCCTATAGTAACACCATTATCATTATGTTTATCCGTTGATTCCATTAATCATAGTGTAGATCATGTTTAATTAGAGCACTAGCATTCTACCCATGTGCAATTAATCCCCATAGGAATCAAGGTACAGGTCATCAATTTGCTAGGAAGTCCTTATAGTCGAGCAATATTAGACACATGCATAATGAGTATGTTATATAATGAAAAGGACAACAAGGTAGGCCCATGCTATACTTGCCTTGGTTCACGAACTGCTGCTGGTCCTGCTGCTCCTCGTACACGTCCGGATTCCTGACGTACTCCTCACCGTATGAACTCGAACGACACGAATTACAACACGCAATTCGGAGCAGACATACAAGCAAAACATAGCTACTATTAGAACAGTACACCAACAATAAATAAATCTGAATAAAATGTTTACCAAAATCATCTACGTCTCGCTACGATCACATTGACGCGAATTGCACGAAAATCGGAGCTACAACGCAAAAGTTACACACTAAACAAGGTTCCAAAACTAGCTACTAAACTAGACTTAATTGAGAAACTTAAAAGCTTCTAACAGGTCCATCAGTGGCACTAATACGTAGATTACGAAATTACAAAACTAACGCAAGTTGAACGGGTCGAATCGGAGCTAAAACGACGATTTTATACACGTTTTACTGCAGTGGCAATTCTGTAAATAGATCGAACTATTTTCAGATTTAAAATAAATCAAAATTCAGATTTATTCGAATGGCCGAGGACTGCGGGTTCAAATTCACGAAAGTGGGGGGTCTCTTTAGCAAAAAGACCTGCGAAGGGGTATGGACGATCCTGGGCCGTTGATCTTAGATTGGACGGCAGGGATCGGATGGGGGAAAAGAGGAAGGCGCGGCCGCCGGAGTTGGGGAAGGTCGCGGTGGCGCCGCCATTGCCGGCGACCGGAAGCTCACCGGTGTAAGGTCCAAATAGGCTAGAGGGGGGGTGAATAGCCTAATAAAAACTTCTACACAAATTACTTAACCACAAGTTAGTATAAAAGGTGGCGGAGCTAAAAGCACTAGCACTAACTAACTAAGCAAGCCACCTACACAAGTCTAGTTCAAGGCTATCCACTAAACACAACAACAACAAGCTAGAAACGAGAAGTAATACGAGAGAAGAGCTTTGAGTGATTATACCGCCGTGTAGAGATGAGAAGTACCAATAAACCAAACACACAAGAGAAATCCTCGGGAAGAGAATGACACAAGAATTTATCCCGAGGTTCACTTGCTTCCCGGCAAGCTACTCCTCGTTGTGGCGACGCACCCACTTGTCGGTTCGCGAGCTAATCAACTATCAAGAGTTGAGCCCTCGGCGGGCGCCGCACAACCGCACACAAGATGGGGATCCTCCAAGCCACGAGCTTCACTAGAGTATCCAATTCGCGAACTCCCGCGGGGAAGGATCAAGAACCCCTTACAACACTTGGTGAAGGCTCCAACAATCTCCAATTGCGAGCTCAATCACCTCCGCTGCTCCAAGCCGTCTACCGTGTCGGGAAACACGGAAGAGTAACGAGAAATCCGCAGCAACTCGAAGATCAAGTGCCTCTAGAATGCAATGCACTTGAATCTCACTCAATCTCACTCAAGATGTGCAATCAATCAAAGAGATGAGTGGAGGGGTTGTTCTCTAGCTCAAAGGATGTCTCTAGGTCTCAAAATGTGCAAGAGTTACCCTCAAACCCCGGCCACCATCTATTTATAACGAAGGGGTACGCAGCTAGCCGTTAGAAACGACGCAGCAGAAATCGCGCTGCACCGGACGCGCAGGTCCGGGTGACCGGACGCGTCCGGTCACTACGCGACAGACGAGAATAGTGCCGTTCGAACTAGCCGTTACCGTTGACCGGACGCGCTCGACCGAGCGACCGGACGCGCTGGTCACGACCGGACGGGCCGGTCCCGTGACCCACCGGACGCGCCGGTCAACACCGAGCCGCGCACTGCAAAACAACCACCGGACGCGCTGAAGAACGGACCGGACGCCACAGTGCCCGCGTCCGGTGGGAGTCCAGTAAGCTCCCTGTAAAACCGGACGCGTCCGGTGACCTATGACCGGACGCGCACCGCGTCCGGTGATCCTCGTGAACCGCTGTTCGCCTGACCGGACGCGCCGGTCGTACAGTGACCGCGTCCGGTGCAGCGTCCGGTGCAGCGTCCGGTGCACGCAGTGACCTCCGTTCGCCTTCGTTTCTTTTCCGACTTTCGGCGCAATAGAAAATAGGCATTTCACTTCTCCAAAAAGCGCCGAATCCCGCCTCGCAAGCTCGGCGGGAGGGAGAGAGGAACCCAAACCCCTCTCTACCACTTAAACTCCACCGCCTTCGCAAAAGTGCCAACACCAACAAGTGATCACCACCTTGTGCTCGTGTGTTAGCATTTTCACAAACATTTTCCAAGGCGTTATATTAGCTCTTTACTAGATCCTAAATGCATATGCTCAAGACATTGATCTAGTGGCACTTGATTCCCGAGCTAACCGTGATTGCCCCTCTTGATAGTCGGCTATGTATCCTAAACCCGGTCAATCACTTCTCTACACATCTTAGACCGGCAAAAGGAAAAACCCTATGGTTATACCTTTGCCTTGCGCTCTTAGATCCTTCTCTTCCACTTGAACATCAAGTCCACCACTTTAAGTGCATCTCCACCATGATCTACATTTCATGTATATGCACCATCTCTTTGTGACCTTGTGGCTACCACTCCTTGCCACGTCCACCTTCATCACATGTGTTGCTTATGCCTAGCTTAATCATACTTGATACAATAGCATTAGCAACTTGGTGTCATTAATTACCAAAACCAAACTTGGGCTTTCAATCTCCCCCTTTTTGGTAATTGATGACAACCATCACAAAGATATGAAATGAATTCAATTTTCAATTTCGATAGTATTAGCTCCCCCTACATATGTGCTTCCATGAGTTTGGTTCAATTTTGCACATATGTATGGATTTGAGATTTGGGAGAGTTACTACTATCAAATTGATGCTAAGGTATATAGAATGGACCTTTGAAGCGTGATACCAATCGGAGTTGCCTTTATATACCATCCTTAGCATCGATGTAGCTAGACACCACTTGTAATACCTCACTTGTAAAGATCACAAACACTAAAATACCCCGTGAGATCAACATTATAAGCAAAGGTGTCTAGATACCACTTTAAAAAGCTACTCTTAACAAATCATCATTCAAGTTCTAATTCTAGCAATCACCACACAAGTATGAATATGAATTTAAGCTTTGCAATGCAACAAAACATCATGTTAGTGCACATACAAATGCAACAACTAATTCATGAGCTTGCTCCCCCTATTTGTGTGCTCAAATTTAATTGATTCCTTTCCAAAGTCTTATCTTATGCTTTCTCTCCTTCTTAGTAACTTTTTCTCTCCCCTCTTATTATATCTTTCTCCCCCTTGGTGACTTTTCTATCTTTGTGACTTTTCTCTCCCCCTTTGTCAACAATCACCAAAAAGGTGCCAATTTTAGTGAGAGTTAAGTCAATCAATATGAGGGAGTCCAAATTATGGTTCAATCTAGATCACTTGCCTAGAATATGTAATTCGGTTTGATCCAAGGACAAGCTTCTTCACACCTCATAAAGTATAAGGGTTATCTTGACCATGTTGAATTACACATCATGAGTTCATTTTCTAGATTCAACACTAGGTTTGCAAGCCCACAAACATGTCATATGCTACCACTACATCAATCAAACATAGAAGCAATAGTGGTACCATATATACATTAAAATCATTTGATTTTCATGAATGAGCCTATTTGTCATGCAAATATGTCTATATGTTCTAACCATGTCCTTAGCAAAGTATGGATGATATGCCAAACAACTTTACCTTGCTATGTCGGAGGAGAGGCATGTCATATAAGAATGTGGGGGTGCACTCATTTCAAGTTGGAGAAGTCAAGTATGTTCAATTCATTCTTCAACTTATAAAATCTCTTCTCATCAAGTGGCTTTGTGAATATGTCGGCTAGTTGATCTTCGGTGCCAATGCTCTCAATGCTAATATCACCCTTTTGTTGATGGTCTCTTATGAAGTGATGCCTTATGTCAATGTGCTTTGTTCTTGAATGTTGAACCGGATTTTGAGTCATCTTGATAGCACTTTCATTGTCACAAAACAATGGCACATTCTTGAATTTATTTCCAAAGTCATTCAAAGTTGCTTTCATCCAAAGCAATTGTGCACAACAACTACCGGCACTAATGTATTCGGCCTCGGTGGTAGATAGTGCAACACTATTTTGTTTCTTTGATGACCATGAAACAAGAGACCTTCCAAGCAATTGACAAGTGCCACTTGTGCTCATTCTATCAATTTTGCATCCACCATAGTCGGAGTCAGAATATCCAATCAACTCAAAATTAGACCCCTTTGGAAACCATAATCCAACATCATGAGTGCCCTTAAGATATCTCAATATCCTCTTGGTTGCTTTCAAGTGACTTTCTCTAGGTGAAGCTTGATATCTTGCACACTTGCACACACTAAACATCACATCCGGCCTAGAAGCGGTGACATAGAGCAAACTTCCAATCATAGACCGGTATTGCTTTTGATCTACCATGTTACCACTATCATCAACACCTAATTGATCATTTGTGCCCATTGGTGTACTCATTGGCTTAGCATCTTGCAATCCAAACTTCTTGATCATGTCCTTGATGTACTTGCCTTGACTTACAAAAGTGCCATTCTTCATTTGCTTGATTTGAAGTCCAAGGAAGTAACTAAGCTCTCCAATCATAGACATCTCAAACTCTTTTGCCATCATATCTCCAAACTCTTCACAAAAGTCTTGATTAGTTGATCCAAAGATAATATCATCCACATAGATTTGCAACACAAACAAGTCATTTCCAACTTTCTTGGTGAAGAGAGTGGTGTCAACCTTTCCCATCTTGAAACCTTTAGAGAGAAGAAAGTCCCTCAATCTCTCATACCATGCTCTAGGTGCTTGCTTCAAACCATACAATGCCTTCTTGAGCTTGTAGACATGGTTGGGCTTCTTGTCATCTTCGAAACCGGGAGGTTGCTCAACATAAACTTCTTCATTGATGTAACCATTGAGAAATGCACTCTTGACATCCATTTGATAGAGCTTGATGTTGTGTGCACAAGCATATGCTAATAAGATTCTAATAGCCTCCAATCTTGCAACCGGTGCATATGTTTCTCCAAAGTCAAGACCCTCAACTTGAGTGTATCCTTGTGCTACTAATCTTGCTTTGTTCCTCACAACCATCCCATCTTGATCTTGCTTATTTTTGAAGACCCACTTGGTGCCAATTACATTGTAGTTCTTTGGTCTTTCCACAAGTTCCCAAACTTGATTTCTAGCAAAGTTGTTTAGTTCTTCATGCATGGCATTTACCCAATCGGAATCCTTCAAAGCATCTTCTATTTTCTTAGGTTCTTCAAGTGACACGAATGAGTAGTGCTCACAAAAAGATGCTAATCTTGATCTAGTTTGAACACCACTTTGAATTCCACCAATGATTTGATCCAATGGATGATCTCTTGCAATACTAGTAGGTTGGAGTATTGGGAGTTGATTGCTTCCACTAGCTTGACCTTGATCTTGCACTTCATCATGAGAACCACTAGAGCTTGCTTGATTTGTATCAATTTGCACACTTTGGTTGATCACATGAATATCATCATCATCAACTTGCCTTGGCCTAACATCACCAATGTCCATGTTCTTCATTGCATTTGACAATTGATCTCCTCTCACATCATCAAGGTTTTGAGCTTCATTTTGAGACCCTTGGGTTTCATCAAACTCAACATCATGAACTTCTTCCAAGGTGCCATTTGTGAGATTCCAAACTCTATATGCTTTGCTTGTGGTTGAATAACCAAGTAAGAACCCTTCATCACATTTCTTTTCAAACTTGCTCAATCTAGTGCCTTTCTTGAGGATATAGCATTTGCAACCAAACACTCTAAAGTATGCAATGTTGGGCTTTCTTCCATTCAATAGCTCATATGGTGTCTTTCCAAGCTTTCCATGGCAATAGAGACGGTTGCTACAATAGCAAGCCATGTTGATAGCTTCACTCCAAAATGAATGACTCACATTGTATTCACTAAGCATTGATCTAGCCATATCAATCAAAGTTCTATTCTTTCTTTCAACTACACCATTGGATTGAGGAGTGTATGTTGGAGAGAACTGATGTCCAATACCGAGATCATCACATAAAGCTTCAATTCTTGTGTTCTTGAACTCACTACCATTGTCACTTCTAATCTTCTTGATGGTAGTCTCAAACTCATTTTGCACTCTCTTGACAAAAGACTTGAATAGATCATAAACATCACTCTTGTCATAGAGAAAGAACACCCAAGTGTATCTAGTGTAGTCATCCACTATCACAAAACCATACTTGTTGCCACCAATACTAGTGTATGTTGTTGGCCCAAACAAGTCCATGTGCAATAGCTCAAATGCCTTTGATGTGCTCATTTCACTCTTACTAGGATGTTTATTTCCAACTTGTTTGCCGGCTTGACAAGCACTACAAGGTTTATCCTTCTCAAAGGTGACATCTTTCAAACCTCTAACTAAGTCATGCCTCAAAAGTTTGTTCAACTGTTTCATTCCAACATGACCAAGCCTTCTATGCCATAACCAACCCATACTAGATTTGCTAAGCAAGCATGATGTCAATTGTGTCTCACTATCATTGAAGTCAACCAAGTATAAACTACCATGTCTAAACCCTTTGAATATCAAGTTTGATCCATCAACACTTATGACTTCAACATCATCACTACCAAATATGCACTTGAAGCCAAGATCACAAAGTTGTGCCACCGACAAAAGATTGAAATCCAAGCTCTCAACTAGCAACACATTAGATATGCTCATGTCATTTGAGATAGCAATTTTACCAAGCCCCTTGACCTTGCCTTTCTTGTTGTTACCGAAAGTGATAGCATCAAAACCACCATTTTGACTTGTATCAATTGATTTGAACATACAAGAATCTCCGGTCATATGTTGAGTGCACCCACTATCAAGCACCCAATGCCTTCCTCCGGCTTTGTAATTGACCTACAAGATAAGATCAATTCCTTTTAGGTACCCAAACTTGTTTGGGTCCTCCAAGGTTAGTGACCAAGCTCTTTGGTACCCAAATGGCTTTCTTCTTTGAGCCCATCCATGGTGTACCAATGAGCTTAGCATGAACACCATTTGTACCCTTGGTAAGTATATAGAAAGAATCAAACTTAATTGAGGATACATTAGCATTGGATTTCTTGTTCATGCAATGTCGCTCTATGTGACCAACTTGCTTGCAACTTTTGCAATAGCTACCATTGTTCTTCACAAAACGAGTCTTGTGAGGAGCAAAAGCGGCCTTGCCTTTCTTGGGGTTATAGCCCAATCCCTCTTTGTAGAGAGAAGCTCTTTGGCTACCCAAGCACATAAGCAAGCGGTCCTCACCACCATAAGCCTTGGCCAAGGTGTGATTGAGCTCTTTTACCTCCTTCTTGAGATTTTCATTCTCAACTATAAGTGTGGAGTCACAAGTGAACCCATCACTACTAGATGAGGATGATGTAGATGTGCTACATGAAGGGTTAGTAGGAGCAACAACAATAGGCTTATGAAAAGGTTCATCAATTATATCACATGATATGCCTATGTTGTAAGTTTTAGCCTTCTCAACATTAGTTGGCATGTTTTCACATTTTTCAACTAGAGAGGAATGAGCTTCTTCAAGCTTAGTGTGAGACTTTTGAAGCTTCTTATGGTCTACCTTTAGACTCTCATAAGATGCTCTAAGCTCATCAAGTTCTTGCATAAGATTTTTCTTTTCCTTTAGCAAGCCCTTGCATTCCTTTCTAGATTCTTTATAATGTTGAGTGCAATCTTCTAGCATAGTGATTAGTTCATCTTTAGTGAATTCTTCTTCATTACTATCACTATCACTATCACTAGCATTATCATGATCACTCTCATTATCGGAAGATACCTTAGTGGCCTTAGCCATGAAGCACGATGGAGTGTCGAAGAGGGAGACCTTCTTTTGAATAGCAATGCTAGCATGTCCCTTCTTCTTGCTCTTGTAGTCATCCTCATCATCACTTGAGGAAGCATCACTATCCCATGTAGCAACATGAGAGTCATTCTTCTTTTTATGAGAGCTTTCCTTCTTTTCTTGCTTCTTCTTTTGCTTCTTCCTCTCCTTCTTGATAGCATCTTCATCATCACTATCATAAGGACACTTTGCAATGAGATGGTCCTTGCTATGGCATCTAAAGCATCTCATGGTATACTCATTCTTCTTAGATGTGTTCTTCCTCCTCCTTGCACGATAGCCCTTCTTCTTCATGAATTTGCCAAATTGCTTGACAAAGAGAGCCATCTTCTCATCAATGTCATCACTATCACAAGAGCTTGAGTCTTCTTCACTTGATGATTCAATCTTGGATTTGCCCTTGGATGTGGTGGCTTTGAATGCCACACTCTTCTTCTTTTCATCATCTTTCTTCTCATTCTCCTTCTTCTTCTTCTTGACCAACTCATCCTTCTCATCATCTTCTCTATATGAGTCATCGGTCATCACTTCTTGAAATATTTGTTGAGGAGTTGAACCCTTCAATGTAGTCCTCACTAGCACGGTGATCAATGTATCAAATCTCTTCGGCAAGCTTCTCAAGAACTTCATAGAGAATTGATTGTCCTTGACCTCCTCACCAAGTGCCTTGAGCTCATTCACAATAACTTGCAATCTATGAAACATTTCCGGTACACTCTCATCATCTTGCATCTTGAAGCTTGAAAATTTTTCTTGCAAAATATATGCTTTAGCGGTCTTTGTGCCTTCGGTGCCCTCAAATGTTTCTTCTAGCTTGGCCCAAGCATCATGAGCGATCTCAATGTTCTTCACTTGCTCAAAGGTCTTGTCATCTAGTGCCTCATGAAGAGCACTAATGGCAATATCATTGCATTGGAGCTTCTTCTCTTCCACCGGTGTAGGTGCCTCCGGATTAGCAACCTCAAATTTTGTTTCGGTGACCTTCCACACTTCTCTATTGATTGACTTGAGGTGTGCGGTCATCTTAACCTTCCAATATGCATAATTTGTGCCATCAAAGTGAGGTGCCTTCTTTGTGTTGTTGATGTGCAAACTTATTTGAGCCATTTCTTCTTCACCGTAGGTTGTTAAGCCTCAAATAAACGGTGCCTCGGCTCCGATACCACTTGTAAGGTCCAAATAGGCTAGAGGGGGGTGAATAGCCTAATAAAAACTTCTACACAAATTACTTAACCACAAGTTAGTATAAAAGGTGGCGGAGCTAAAAGCACTAGCACTAACTAACTAAGCAAGCCACCTACACAAGTCTAGTTCAAGGCTATCCACTAAACACAATAACAACAAGCTAGAAACGAGAAGTAATACGAGAGAAGAGCTTTGAGTGATTATACCGCCGTGTAGAGATGAGAAGTACCAATAAACCAAACACACAAGAGAAATCCTCGGGAAGAGAATGACACAAGAATTTATCCCGAGGTTCACTTGCTTCCCGGCAAGCTACTCCTCGTTGTGGCGACGCACCCACTTGTCGGTTCGCGAGCTAATCAACTATCAAGAGTTGAGCCCTCGGCGGGCGCCGCACAACCGCACACAAGATGGGGATCCTCCAAGCCACGAGCTTCACTAGAGTATCCAATTCGCGAACTCCCGCGGGGAAGGATCAAGAACCCCTTACAACACTTGGTGAAGGCTCCAACAATCTCCAATTGCGAGCTCAATCACCTCCGCTGCTCCAAGCCGTCTACCGTGTCGGGAAACACGGAAGAGTAACGAGAAATCCGCAGCAACTCGAAGATCAAGTGCCTCTAGAATGCAATGCACTTGAATCTCACTCAATCTCACTCAAGATGTGCAATCAATCAAAGAGATGAGTGGAGGGGTTGTTCTCTAGCTCAAAGGATGTCTCTAGGTCTCAAAATGTGCAAGAGTTACCCTCAAACCCCGGCCACCATCTATTTATAACGAAGGGGTACGCAGCTAGCCGTTAGAAACGACGCAGCAGAAATCGCGCTGCACCGGACGCGCAGGTCCGGGTGACCGGACGCGTCCGGTCACTACGCGACAGACGAGAATAGTGCCGTTCGAACTAGCCGTTACCGTTGACCGGACGCGCTCGACCGAGCGACCGGACGCGCTGGTCACGACCGGACGGGCCGGTCCCGTGACCCACCGGACGCGCCGGTCAACACCGAGCCGCGCACTGCAAAACAACCACCGGACGCGCTGAAGAACGGACCGGACGCCACAGTGCCCGCGTCCGGTGGGAGTCCAGTAAGCTCCCTGTAAAACCGGACGCGTCCGGTGACCTATGACCGGACGCGCACCGCGTCCGGTGATCCTCGTGAACCGCTGTTCGCCTGACCGGACGCGCCGGTCGTACAGTGACCGCGTCCGGTGCAGCGTCCGGTGCAGCGTCCGGTGCACGCAGTGACCTCCGTTCGCCTTCATTTCTTTTCTGACTTTCGGCGCAATAGAAAATAGGCATTTCACTTCTCCAAAAAGCGCCGAATCCCGCCTCGCAAGCTCGGCGGGAGGGAGAGAGGAACCCAAACCCCTCTCTACCACTTAAACTCCACCGCCTTCGCAAAAGTGCCAACACCAACAAGTGATCACCACCTTGTGCTCGTGTGTTAGCATTTTCACAAACATTTTCCAAGGCGTTATATTAGCTCTTTACTAGATCCTAAATGCATATGCTCAAGACATTGATCTAGTGGCACTTGATTCCCGAGCTAACCGTGATTGCCCCTCTTGATAGTCGGCTATGTATCCTAAACCCGGTCAATCACTTCTCTACACATCTTAGACCGGCAAAAGGAAAAACCCTATGGTTATACCTTTGCCTTGCGCTCTTAGATCCTTCTCTTCCACTTGAACATCAAGTCCACCACTTTAAGTGCATCTCCACCATGATCTACATTTCATGTATATGCACCATCTCTTTGTGACCTTGTGGCTACCACTCCTTGCCACGTCCACCTTCATCACATGTGTTGCTTATGCCTAGCTTAATCATACTTGATACAATAGCATTAGCAACTTGGTGTCATTAATTACCAAAACCAAACTTGGGCTTTCAACCGGAGCGGTCGGTTAGGGCCCTACGGTCCACGGTTTGATGAACCGAAGGCACCGGACGAAAGCGGGGACGGTGGCGACCTCGATGGAGGGCATCACACAGCCGGAGAAGACCCGGTGCGGCGCTCGCCATGGCCGGCCCGGAGGGGGGCTCACCAGAGCTCGCGGACACGGCCCTAGAGACTACCATTCGAAAAGATAGAGGCATGGGGAGATAGAGGGGAATGAGGCGAAGCTCACCGAGAGGAAAAACGGAGTCGAAGCGGCTTGAGAATGATGGTCGGCGCGGCGGGGCAGACCGCTCCTCCGGTGAGTCGCCGCGACGGTTCTCCGGGTGCTCAAGCGAGTGAGAGAGAGGGAAAACTGGAGATAGGAAGGGCGGAGACGGGGTCGCACTCCCCCTTTTGAAGCCGGGCGCGGGGGGGGGAGAAGGGCGCGGCAACGGCCGTCTGGCGAGATGGGCTGGGCCGCGGCCCAAGAGGGAAGGCGCGGGGAGAAGGTGATGGGCCGGCCGGGAAACGGGCCAACAGGCCGATTCCGAGGAAAGAAAAGAAGGCGGGAAAGAATTCCTTTTCCTTTTTCAAATTTGATTTTCAAATCACATTTCCAAATGATTTTCAAATCCTTTCAAAAATTTATCAAAACCACTCATCACAAAAATACTTGTGCAACAGCATGCATGCATGAACATTTTCTAACCTTATGATTGATTTTAATTTCCCAAAAATTTATTATTCCCTAAATTTGAATGCACAACAAATTCATATTTAAATCAAATTTATCTATTTTTAAATAATACGAAAATTTAGGGTGTCACACCACACCATGCGTAGGGACTCGCACCTCCTCTGCTTCTCACACGCATTGTAACATGTGCAACACCCGATCTACTTTTGCAACATCTAGATAAAACGCTTATAACATATGTCTTAAATACTTGCAAAACACCAGAAAAAACTTGAAAACACGTATGTGTAACTATTGCAAACATATGCAAATATCAAGATGTAACACTTGCAACATACGTATGAAAACACCTGAAACACTTGCATATATATGCAATATCCCGATCTAGTTTTGCAATATCCAAATGAAACGCGTGCAACATACGTCCGAAACAGATGAAACATTTAGAACATACACTTGAAACATACGTGCAGTGTATAGCCCATTGCAACATCTCGTTCTACTTTTACAACATCCTTATGAAACACTTGCAATATACCTCTAAAACATCTGAAACATTTGAAATGTATGCTTCCAACATGCATTATATCTCGGTGCGGCCTCCTCTGCCATCTGCATGGGGGTGTCGCAGTCATAGCAGGAGCTGAGGCTAGAGGGCTTCCGCGCCAGGGCCCGACGGTTCTCCTTGTGCGATGGCCTCAATGGGTAGCTGGCGGCCGAGAGAGCGATCGGCCTGCGTGGGCACGGCGCTGCCCATGCCGTCAGGTGAAGTGGCCGCGGAACAGAAGCAGCTCAGGAAGCAGCGGGGCGGCACGGTGGAGCAGAAGAAGGAGCAGCGCAGGGTGACCATCGACGGCGGAGCGGGTCGTAGAGCAGGAGTAGCGGGCACGACTAACGGAGCAGGAGCAAGCAGGTGATCGTCAACACGCGAAGCAGAGCGGAGCAGGTCTCTCGTCTCTTTCTCCTTTCCTTATCTAACCAGCGCAACTGAAGAGACGGACGCGAATACCGTAATAAAAAACAAGCGGGCGTAGAGCCTAGGTCTATTGGGCTAGTATGTAGGCCCAAAAGGGGCGTCCAGACGAATGTACGCCCATTGTTTGCCTAAACGGTCGTTTAGTCCGTTTAAACACTATTTAAACGGTAAACAGAAGTCGGTCGTGTTGTTTAGGCCCAAAACGGTGAATTAAACGGTTGGGCCGTTTAAACCCGTTTAAACCGTTCAATCCCGTCTAAACGGTCTAAACAAAATCAGATTAAACATGATTAAATGAGCTAAACAACCATTTAATCCATAATTAATTGAATTAAAGGACTACATCTATCACAATGAACATGAAACTAATTAACATTGTAATTATATGAAGTGTTGTGAGATTTAGATTTTTTTCAACAAGATTATTTGGTAGAATATTTGATTTTTACATGTGTAAATATGTATGGGTTCTAGCAAAATTTATTTTTACCTACATAAATATGTATATTTTATTGTTATTGTACCAAACCGTTTAGGCTGCTTAATTCCGTTTAAACACCGTTTAAACGGTCTAAACGCTAAACGAAGGGTGACCGACTGTTTACCGTTTAGCGTTTAGAAAAACATTGCGTACGCCTTGCACGAAGCATTTCCGTTATAGGATCCGCGCCAATCAAACTAGCTCAAGTTTAACCAAAGTATTTATGTCTCTAAACAAAATTATTATGAACATATATTCTATGATTAATCTAACTGTACTTATTTTGTATCATGATGTTAATACTTGTTTTGATTTTTTAGATATACTATTTTATTATGTATCTTGATATAATATATATCTAAGTCTGTATCAAATGATATGTATATAGAAAATTCAAGTGCTTTATAATTTAAAATGAAGAGAGTAACTAAATAAAGTTATCGTAATTTTACGGGAAGAAACAAAAAGGAAAATATGGTTCAAGAGCAGCCCATCTCTCCCTCTACGGGCCACTAGACTGCTGCCAGGTCGCGTTGTGCCCTCAGCACCTGACTTCGGTTGCGGTTCGACTTCGCGAGTTCGCGCCGATTCGCTGCATAGGGCGACTGGGCTTAGCTGCCACCATGGGCTGTTGAACGATGACCACCCGGCCCATCTGCCACCATGGGCGAGTGGACTATGGACTCTTACTCCTACATCTCTATACCAGGCCCAAGCCCAGGCCCTAGTGACCGCCACTCACATGTTTGTTGTGTTCTTTTGTTTTGCACGGCAGTATGTTTTAAGTAAAAAAAATATAAAAAAAACTATACCTTTTTTCCCTATATAAAAAGACGTACTCTCTACCTCTGCAAGGTCAATTCTATAAAGAAAATCCTTGCGAGGTGACGATGGTCCTGTTCATCCAGCTTATAATCCGTACTTTTCAACTTATTTTTTTAGCTAAAACATTAATTTTCTCTCACAATAAATCAGTCAACAGTGTTTTTCAACTGGCTTATCAGCACAGCCGAACATCATTGAAATGCTCGTAAAAAACTGTACTATCCTCTATCTGTACGGTGCATTTTTCTCATTAGTTCATTCTAATGGCAAACGTGCAATCCGGGGAAATGCGTGCGCATAAAAAAGTAAAATTTTGTATTCAAATAACGCCAGAACATAGAGAATGCGCTATTGCTACCATAACTAGTTGTTTCAAAAAAATGTATAAAAATCTCTTCTAGAATCTAGAGGGATCAAAATAAAGAGCCTTATATCTTTGTTTGAACCGCTTAGTTCCTCATAGGTTGGATCTCTATTTTTTTTGAATAAGGAGTTGCTCCTATCATGTTACTCGGAGGCACAAATTATAATCATATAGGGAGTGTTTGGTTCCCTACTTTAGGTCCTGGCCAGGCTCCAGTAATGCAGGTTCGACATGTTTGGTTGCCTGTAAAGGCCTTGTAGCCTAGCTCCAGTAATGCACCCGCCACCCCTTAGCCTGGCTTAGGGGAAACGAGGGGGCGGCCGTTTCCATGGAGCCAGGCTTGCTACGCACTCATCTCACCTTCTGCGCGGAGCATGGGCGTCGCCTCACCTCACGCCCAGGAGAGCTCCTCAATGCAGCACTGGTGCCGCATCACCTCTAGCCCCGGCGAGCTCACTGCAGCACCGGCGCCGCCTCACCTCACACCCCACCGAGATCCTCGCTGGAGTACCGGTGAAAGGTCCTTGTTTGGTTTTGATAATTGAGTGATAACTTAGGTGGACTAATGTGTTTAAACATGAGATACATAGGTGATTAGTCCACAGGTACATATGTGTGAGCAATACTTGCCATGAAGGTGAAATGGCTCTGAAATGTTGCAAAGCTCGTACATGTGATGAAGGAGCTCATTGCACATGAGACATGACATTGAGTCATGTGATCAAGGTGGAGAAGATCAAGACAAGATGGCTCGACGGACTGGTCGCAAGTGTGACAGGCAAGTTGAGTGATGACTTGGCGCCGATGGACCGAAGCAACGATGAAGAGCAAGTGAAGTCAAGATCAATGAACCAATATAGTCACGTGATGATATGGAGTAGATCATATCATTGTTGATCATGTTGGTGCATGTGTTGTATCGACATTGAAGGAGGTGGAATGGAATGCGCAAGGCAAAGGTATAAGTTAGGGCATTTTATTTCACCGATCATAGGCGTGTAGAGAAGTTTATGATCGGGTTTAGGATAGATGGTCGTACTATCAAGAGGGGCAGATTTGTTTGCATATCAGTCATCTAGTTCCACTCGAGTGATCTAACTTTGCATCATTGTTAGGATCGAGTGGCGTGGCAAGTTGAGTGATTAACTCCTTAAAATGTTTGTCAAAAGCTATCACACATACACATGGTGGTGTACACTTGGTGGTGTTGGCACATTTACTAAGGACAAGAAGAAAAAGTTGGAGTTGATGTGGATCAACTCGGTAAAGAAACAGAGGTGAAAAGAGGTCACTGGAAGTGGCCGGATGCTGGCCTCGAAGGGACCTGCACGTCCGGTCATGTGTTCTAGAGAGGGCGCGGTCTCGGTTAAGTGACTAGACGCTGACGCAAAGTAGTGACCTGACGCGCTGAGGCTGCGTCTGATCGTTGCTGACGATAGCTGACATGGTGGCGCAAGGCGTGGCTGTGACACGTGGCAGCAGGAGAATGATCGGATGCTAGCCTACGTCCGATCAGGTTTGATCTGACGCGTCTGGTCGAAAAACAGAGGCTCGGGGAGCTCTCTGGAAATGACCGGATGTTGGCTCGTGGTGAGTCAGGTCGCTTTGTCGGCGCATCAGGTCGTGGACTTGGAGCCTCGGGCGCACGCATGAGCGGACGCGGCTCTAGTGCGTCTGTTCATCGGTGTGCGTCCGATCGCGACGTGACCGTTGAGCGTTGTCAGTGACTGTTGGTGATTGATGGGCGTTGTTGAATGGTGAGGCCATGTGGATGGCCAGGAGTGACCGAACGCTGGGCCAGGCGTGTCCGGTCAGGTTGACCTACGTGTCTGGTCGCATCGCAGAAAGCCCAGTGAAGGGGTAACAGCTCTTTTGAGCCATGGGGCTATAAAACCCAGCATTGGTCAGCCTTGTACCGTTAGCTGAGCACCTAGGGGGATTTTGTGTCCATGCTTGAGAGTGCTTGGGAGCCCTCCAACTCACTTGTGATTGATAGTGTTCATCCGATCGAGTGAGTGAGCGATTCTAGTGCGATTGCATCGTGAGGTTGCATCGAGTGGCACTAGGTGATCGAGTTGCAAGCCGGTGGTGTTTGTTACTCTTAGAGGTTGCCACCTCCTAGACAGCTTGGTGGCTTGTGATTCCGTTGAAGCACGTAAGAAGATTGTGCGGTGCTCCAGAGGAGGATTTGTGATGGGGATTATGCTCAACCCACGGGGATCGTGAAGAGCAACTTTAGTTGAGCGTGTCATTGAGCTACCCTCACTTTCGGGGTAGGTTTTTGCAGTGCCTGACGTGCGGGATTGGCGGGTGATGCCAATTTGCCGCTGAACCACCAAGTGAGCAGTCGACACAACGGGGACGTAGCTTGGTGGCAACCAAGTGAACCTAGGGAGAAATTCACCGTGTGAACATTGTCTTCATCATCTTCTCGGTGGTTTGCATTCCACGCAACACAAGCCTGTATTTACATTTCATATATTGTGCTTGTGTAGCTCCTCTTGTGATTAGTTAGCTTATGTAGCTTGCTAGCTTCTTCTTGTTTGTATAGCATAGAAGTAGCTCCCTTGCGTGGCTAATTTGGTTCTAGTAACCTTGTCAGTCACAATGCTTAGTTTGTATAGCTAAGTAATTTACGCTCTCTAATTTAGCTTGTGTAGCCTTGTTATTGAGCATTGCTAGTGAGCTTAGGTGGCTTTGTGCTTTTGCTTACTAAATTGTGTAGGTGCTCCCCGGTTTGTTTGAAGTACTAGTTGCATAGGTTTATGTGACCTTGCAAGCTAGAATTGGATAGGTAAGCACTAGTTAGTCCGGCACCTTTGTTGCCTCTTTAGGATCTTTATAAGGTGCTTGTGAACTTAGATAGAGGGGTGTAGTCTTGGCTAGACCGATAGTTTTAATTTCGCATTTGTTTCACTTAGCCGGTGCGATTATTTTTAAAAAGGACTATTCATCCCCCTTCTAGTCTATCATCTTGACCCTACAACCGGCCGCCTTACCTCCTGCCCCGCCGAGTTCCTGACTGTAGCACCTGCGTTGCCTCACCTCCTAACCCACCGAGCTCCTCACGCCGTTTTCAGATCCGTGGTCCTCGAGCGACATGGCTCCTCATACCGAGGTGACCACCACTCGCGGTCATGGCTGCTCACGGCCGCATGAACTGAGGTCTCTGCCGCCCGCATGGCTGCCCCATCTACTCTCTATCTCCTTGCCGGCGACTATCTAAGAGGGGGGACATGGCATCGACTGCAGCGGCAAGGTCAACTTCTCCTTCCTAGACCCAACTAGCTTCGGCGACAGGTAGAATTGCGAATCAAATCATGTTGTCCGTGTCCTGCATCTCAGCGTCTCCTGATTCGGTGTTTAGGAATTGGAACCTAGGGGTGAGCTACTTCTTTTGCACGTGATGCATGCTTGGATGATGCGACATCATTCCCTTGTCTACTTTGTGCTTGGATGATGCGAGGTGATGGCAGCTAGCACCATGGTGAATGGTGAGCACTAGCTGTTTGATAAAATGACAACATGAACCAGGGAAGAGAGGTGAGAGGTGACTGAAGCTAAAGATCACCACAACAAGATGAGGTGACTGTACCAAAACTATACTGCCAACCAAACAAAATCTTAGATAGACAGGCTTAGATAGTACATGCAAACCAAACACATGGCTCTTATATTGCCTTATACTGGCTTCAACTAGCCAGACTTATTTTGTTAGCCAGGCTCCAGGAAGAAACACAATCAAATGCAGGCCTGAGGCCTCGATAGGAGGGTTTTTTTAAAATTTAATCCTTTTTAAAAGATATTTTAATAATAAGCTCCCTGAAAAAGTATTTTCACCCCATAGCCCGTTTGGTCGCGCCAGTCCGTATGGCGCGACCAAAGCACACTGTCACGCCACATGCGCTGGCGCGACAAAGAGAGCCATAGTCCGTATGGTGTTTGCGTAGCAGGCAACGTGTCCCACCGTGTCGCCTCATCGTGCCAGGAAGCCTGGCGCGACAAGATGACTTAGGGTTGCGTGGCCCGGCCCATTTTTTCCTTTCACCAAATCCTCTCCACTCTTCCAGTCGGCCGCGCGAAGACTTCGCGCCGCCATTTTGCCATCGCCGCCACGCCGCTGCCCCCAAGGTCGTAGGGCTACTCCTCCTCATCCCCACACGACCCCGCCTCCCTTAGGCAGCCTCGACACCGCACAGCTGGGCCAGAGGAACCCCGAGGCGGCCCTCGTGCGGTCGGGCGCCGGCGGCGCCGGCGCTGCCGCTAGCGGCGGCAAGCTCCGCCACCTCCGGCAGGTACAACTCATTCCTATCATCCCTCTCGTCCCTCGCATAGATGGGTTGTGATTTGTACTATGGTTGTTTTTGGGTAGGGTTTGCAAAATTGGTAAATTGTGAAGCTTTGAATCGTTCGTTCGTACAATGTGACACGTAGAATCGGTTCATGATATAGTTTGGCCGTGGATTTGCGTAAACTATGTGTTGCATGTACCTCGGTAGTTGATGCATGGAGGATTTAGATTGGTTAGTTCGGTTTATGTACATAATGTGTTGTTCTACTGTGGTAGTGAATGTATTTGATTTGGTTCGGAAAGGTGTAGTTGTTGATGTTGTTGTTATATTGGTTGGCATTTTGTAGATGCACCATTTAGTGCGAAAGCATGCATGAGCAAGTTCACTTCTTCACTAGACCTCCTAGCTTGGATGATTTGGTTAGGCATTGCCGGGATAAATTTGGGTGCCCACTACACTTGAGAGATAGATTTGACTGCGGGAATTAACGACCACACTACGTGTTGATGCCTTTGTCAAGTGAGGAGGAATGGAAGAACTACATAGAAGTTATGAAGAGTAGCAGCGTTAGATGCTTCAAAGTTGTTGTGGAGAAGTTGTGTACACCTTATGTGGTGGGTGTCGATGTGGAGCCCGTAGAAAACCTTACCCAAGATGAAGAGTTAGAGGGGGCTGTTGTTAGAAAAGTTGATATGTCATGTGAGCCCGGTGCCTTGAATGATGAGTTCGATGAGGAAGCGTTTGATGATGATGATGACTATGGAGATGGAATCCATGATATGCATGACATATCCGAAGGATCAGAGGATGACGAAGTTGGTGTTGCCTTAGAGGATGAAGATGACTTGACTTCCGGGCAAACAAGTTCGGTTGATGTGATGTTGGAGGATGAGTACAGGTTTGAGTCTAGTAGCGAGAACGAGAGTGATTGTTGTGAGGCCGGGTTTAGGGAGTCCACAGGAGTTCCAGTTGATGGGTCCATAAGAATGGAGTACAGTCCCGCGGAACTTAGCTAATTGAAGGTTGTCCATGTGGAGGTACCCTCGGTACCAAATTTCATGGACATTAGTATGGTTGACCAGGCAGTATGTGACAGTGGTCTAATGTTGTTGGCGGATGATGTGGCAGAGAGTGAAGAGATGGAGATTAAGAAGGGAATGGTCTTTGATACTTTGGAACATTTGAAGTATTTTCTGATGGATTATGTTGTTAGGTTTCATAGGCCTTATAATGTCATCCACTGCGACAAGAACAAGAGGTACACGGTTGTCTGCAAGTTTAGATGTGGTTGGGGAGTATGGGCTCGGAGGCAGACAAACGACAAATGGAAGATTTGAAATATTAAGCAACCTCACACATGTTGATCTTCGAAGCCGAAGGGTGTGCATGCCCAAAACACAGCCCGGTACCTTAGTCGTCGTGTTGTTGGTGTTGTTAGGGCCGACAGCGACACATCAGTTTCTTCCATGATCGAGACAATATGGGGCTTCACTGGTTATAAAGTGAAGTACTCAAAGGCATGGCGGGCAAAGCAGCATGCTATAGAGTTGTTGTGGGGTGATTGGAAAGAGGCATACAACCAAGTTCCTCGGATTCTAAGTACCATGAAACACTGCAATCCTGGCCTAAGATGGTATCCTCTTGCCGGTCGCATAGTGGATGATGTGGATGGTATTCCAAAACATGTCCTGCATAGAGTGTTTTGGTGTTTCTCGCAGTCCGCGGAGGCTTTCAAACATTGTTGGCCCTTAGTACTAGTTGATGGCACGTTCTTTATAGGCAAGTACAGGGGTGTTCTAATGATTGCAGTTGGAGTGGACCCAGACAATCAACTTGTCCCTTTAGCATTTGCTTTGGCCAAGGGTGAGAATGATGACAGTTGGTGTTGGTTCTTGAAGCTTGAGAGGCAGAATGTCCTCCATACATCCTGCAACATTTGCATGATTTTAGATAGGCATCACGGGTTGCTCGTAGCTGCAAGAGAGCATGTAGATGGATGCCCTCCACTTGAGCATCGGGGGTGTATGAGGCACTTTGCTTCCAACATATGGCGAAGGCAGAAGAAAAAGGAGGTTGTGTAGAAGTTGAAGTCACTCTGTGCCTGTCGATCCGAGAAGTTTGAAGAGACGCTTGGCGAGTTGCAAAAGGTCCTCAATGCTAGGGCGAAGAGGTGGCTGGAGGATCAGATGCCTCAGAGGGACAAGTGGGCTCTAGCATTCGATGCAGGAGGTCTTAGGGACGGTGTGATGACCACCAATTCTTCGGAATCATTGAACAAAGTGTTCAAGGGTATCCATGTAGTTCCTATGTCAGGTATTGTGGAGTACTCTTTCAGGAAGTGCAATGAATACTTTGTCAATCAATGGAACATAGCCAAGGTGTCCAAAGAAAAATGGGGTCGCGTGGGTAGAAAACACTTGGATCTTGCGGAGGCGATAGATCCCAACGGTCGCGACAACCCCCACGACGAAATGTTCGACGCCGTGCCCGTGACCACACCGACGTTGGCACTCCAAATCTGCAACCCACACATCCTGGGCACGAGCGTCATCGTAAAGAACCGTACACACCAGCTCCATGATGTGCAATTTGTCTCCCATGTGAACTTTGTGGACCCTTGTGCACTCTAAGTACCAGTTGAAAGTCCTATGTTTGGTGTTGGTAATTAGTGACAATACCTAGCACTAACCACATAGCAAAGACATGTGTGTAGCTATGATGTAGTTGGTGCAACGACATGGTGAAGCAAGGATCAAGCAATGGTGATGTGATCAAGTGCTTGCCATGATGGAGTTGGATGAAGGTGCAAAGCCGAATCATGGGGGCTCAAGGCAAAGGTATATGATAGGGTTTTTCATTTTGCATCCAAGACACCATAGAGGGTGTGGATGGCTTAGGATCGATAGTTGTACTATAAAGAGGGGAATTTCTGGAGCTATTGATCACTTAAGTGCTACTAGGTCATCATCTTGAGCATATGCATTAGGATCTAGTAGAGAGCTAATGTAACGCCTTGAAAAATGATTGTGAAAATGCTAACACACATGCACATGGTGGTGTACGCTTGGTGGTGTTAGCACATTTGCGAAGGCAGTGGAGTTTGAGCGGTAGAGAGTGGTGGATTCATACATTTTCGAGGAAATGAAATGACTATTTTCCTTTACGCCGAAAGTGGGAACAAGTAGCGAAGTCGCGGAAGTGTTTCGTACTAAAAAGCATGCATCAGACGCGGCGTTCGGCAGCGTCGGACGCTGGCCTGGCGTCTGACGCCTAACTCTAGCTTGCGGAGCGCTGGCGGGCATGCATCAGATGCGCTGACGGTGGAATGTTGGACGCGTGACGTCAGCGTCTATTGTGAGTGGCATCAGTAGCGTTGCAAGCCCCAGCGATGACAGACGCGGAGCGGCGTCTGATGCCCACTCGACGAACGCGTCTATTGGCCGATCGCCTATTTCTGGACCTCTCTGAATTGCATTTGTTGGACGTCGAACGCGGAGGCTAGGGAGCCATTGGATGCGTCTATTGCATGCGAGCCGACCGTTGGAAGTTCGAAGAAGCAGGACACGTGGCAGCATCCTGTGCGTCGAATGCAGCAGCGCGCGTCTATTGGGTAGGCATCAGACGCATCTGATGACCTCGACCAACCTCCAACGGCTACCCCTTGAGTGTTTTGTTATAAATAGAAGAGGAGTGGCCTTGGGGGGTAAGAAAGAGAAAAACTCTTGAACTTCTGAGCTATTGAGGCATACTTTGAGCTAGAGAACTTTCCCTCCACTCATCTCCTTGCTTGATTGCCTAATCAAAGTGAGATTGAGTGATCTCAAGTGCATTTGATTGTGAGTTTGCATCTAGTTGGCACTTGGGTGTTCTTTTGCTACGGGATTCTTGTTTCTCTTGGTGGTTGCCTCCACCTAGACGGCTTGGAGCAGCGGTGGAGGTCTGGCACGTGTTGGTGATTATTCATGGCCAGCTCCAGTGAGCTTGTTGTGAGGGGTTGTTGTGGTTCCCTGGTGGAGCGCCAAATTTCAACTCTAGTGGATTGCTCGCGTCGGAACTTCTCACCATTTGGTAGGTTCTTGTGGCACCTTTTGAGAGGTTTGGTGTGTGATACCGATTAGCCACCGAACCATGTGGTGTAGGGGGACACAACGAGGACTAGCGTGCCGGCAAGCACGTGAACCTCAAGATAAATCATGTGTCTCAATTGTGCTTGATCAATTGGATTTCATCCCGGTGATTGGTTACTTCATTGGCTATCTTGGTATTCACTTTGGTTGACTCAATCATCGCCCCTTGATATAACATTCCAAATCTCCTCTTACACTTACCTTGTTATCTTCTTATTTAGCTTGTTGTTGCTCTTGTTTAGTTGCTAGCTTGTGTAGTTCTAGTTGTAGTAGCTTTGCAGCTTTGCTAGCATGTGGTTTGTCTTGTGGCGATTGTGTGAACCAAACTAAAATTGTCAATTGGATAGGTGGCTTGCATCACCCCTTTAGGCTAGGCAAAACTCGCATCTCGCCTTTTGTGTTACTAATTAAATTCTTTGAGTGATCTTTGTAGAAAGTTTTATTAGGCTATTCACCCCCCTCTAGCCATCAAGACCTTTCACCAGTTCATGAATGTGTATGAACTGTGGACTTTCCATGTGAACCTTTATGTTTGAACTCTACACATCTATATGTGGACCTTTGTGTTTGAACTCCACATGGTGAATATGGCATGTGAATTGTGTGTATGTGGATTATGTCTATGTGTGTATGTGGATTATATGTCTATGTCATGCATGTCTGTGAATGAGTGTTGTTTCTTGTGCTTTCTTGTGTGTTGAACTGATGAAATAGTGGAGATAGGAAGGCCAAAAAAATCCCAGGTCTGTCACGCCATCCTAGACGGTGCGACAGACCTGAAGAGGTACTAGGCGAATGACTGTCACGCCAGCAGACTCAGCGCGACAGACTTGTCCCGCCAGCCTAACTGGCGCGGCACCACCGAGGTTGGTGCGACGTGCAGTCAAGGTCCAAAACTGGTCCTTACTGGAAACTTTGTTCGGCTGGCGCGACAGTGTCGCACCACCTTGGCTGGCGCGACAAGCCCCTGGTCTGAGCCTCGTCGTGCCAGCTGATTCGGCACGACAAGCTTGGCACGCCGTCGACTCGGGCGTGACACAGTTGCTCATTGTGCTTAGTCGCACTAGCTGCGGTGGCGGCACAGGATTGTCGCGCTAGGCTAGACGGCACGACAATCCTGTTTTCTTTTGTTGTTTTTTATTTTCTTTTTGTTTAAGATGCTAAGCAAGATAACCCTATCTCATACAAACAACAAATGACACTCATCATCACTAACATTGCCATCGTGCATCGACATGCTTGATTTCATTCAATTGAGCACTCTTCACATACCATGACAGTTCACACAACGAATGTCATCACCATCAACATCACCCATGGGAATAAGCAAAAGATGTATGGGTCAAGCTGCCATTGCACAAAAGAAGCAGCGCTATATAACAAGTCCTACGTAATGCCAAACCTATGGGCACGTGCAAAATATGTGCTGCACCAAACACTACATCCAAGCCACGGGCATCCAGATCTTGCTGCCATTGCACAAAAGAAGCAGCGCTATCCACCTAGAATGGCAAACCTAATCATAGTATTTGGGACCGAAAAGGTCATTATAATTGTCATCATCATCATCATTAGGATAATGAAATGGCCAGTCGTCGTCCTCATCATCGTCCTCCTTGGGGGTCGGCAGATGTCCGTCGTTTGGTGGCGAATCGGGAACTACGAAAATGAAACATGTGTTCATGCCAACAATTGTAACAAGATAAAGGAGTCAAAATAATGAGGGAATGAGGTGCTCACAGAGCTGACGACACAAAGGCTCAGCCTTCTCCTGACTGACCCGTTCAAGGGCCCGATCACACTGCCTAAAGAAGAAGTCAATCTCCCTCCTACGCTCAGCGTCCAAAAAGTCATAGCGCTCCTTGTTGAATCGCCAGAATCTAATGAGCTCCTCCGGGTCATGCTTTTGCTTGTACTTTCCATCGGTTGCTCGATCAAAGTCATCACCCAGCATGTTCCATGTCTGCACGGATGGCCCTATTACACTGACCTTCTCCTCACAGCTTCCCTGAACTTGTGCAGTTTCAATCTCTTCCTTTCACTCATGTAAGGCGAATGGACATTGTCCTTCAGCTCTGCCATTATGCCTCCACGACCGGGGAAATCCTCCCAGATGCATGACTTTCCCGCCTAAACAAACACAAATCAGTCAGCAAACACAATCAGTTGCCTATGTTGACTCACTAATTTGAGGGGTTAAGTCAACTCACAAATAGCTCATTGGGCCCTCCATAAGCATTGCCACAGTAGTGGCCCCACCCTAGCTTAGAAGGAACAACTCCTTCATGAGCCTTGATGCCACACTTGCACTTTCGGTCTGGCATCTTCAAGCATGGCCATGGCTTATTCCTAGCTGCAAACTCTATAGCCTCATTCTCAGAAGGCCAGTGTGATTTGGGTCCATAGATGTACTCTCAAAGTCACAAGCTAGGAAACCACTCTGTAAAGTGTTACAATGTCAATAACACATATGAGCTCGAAAAATAGAATGATCAAAGGAATACTTACATTGTCACGCTCACCACACCGGTAAAAGGGAGTAAACAGTCCGTCCTTGCTTGGCTCTTGGAGTACCGCAACCTTATCACAGTGGCATTTAGGAGGATTGACACGATGGTCCATTGCAGCGTAAAGCTTCTCCATATTTGTCATTTCAGGAGGATTCGATGGTGGAGGCACCCATCGAACAAACTCAGGGTACGGACAATTCTTCTAGGGGTCGTAAGGAAAGAACATGATGCGGCGATCGAACTTTTCATCACCATCGATCCACTGGTAGAAGTTACATCCATCTAGAGAACCATCGGAATTGGTGGGGGCGCGACGCCAAAGCTGACAGTAGAAAAAAGCACGGCCTAATGACAAAGGATGCCTTGACTGCTTCACAAAGGCCGGTAACCCACAAAAACACTTTGGTGTCAGTTCGGCTGGTGGGAATGAACCTTTGCCATCATGGTTCGTCGAATGGTGCACGAACTCCTTGTTGTTGGACAACTCCATTGAATCTAGCAAAATTAAATCTCCAACCAAATCATTCTAATTAAATGTGCAAACTCTATAACTTAGTACAAATGAAACCCTAAATCACAAAACCTAAATCACCATCCCTAAATCAAGAACCCTAAATCACCATCCCTAAATCAAGAACCCTAAATCAAAAACATCTATTCAATACACATGAACTCTAATGTCAAATTGCATCCTAAATCCCTAACAATCCAATCAATTTCTAAGCAACACTACATGAGGGAGGAAAAAACAATTGCACCACTACATGAGGGAGGAAAAAACAATTGCACTATACAAACAACATTTATCAAGCCAAAAACCACAAAGATCGAGGGAGTCATACCTATTGCATGACATAGGTGCAACCCAAAATCCAAATCCAAACTACACCAAAGAGATTTAGAGGAGGGGAGGAAGAGAAGAAAGAGCATGGAGAGAACCAACGTGCTCACGACCTCGGCTACGCTCAGAGTACGAAGAAGAGAGTGAGGGAAGGGCAAAAGGGGCTGGTGAAAGCCCAAGTTTAGTTTTGGTAATTAATGACACCAAGTTGTTAATGTCATTGTGTCAGTGAATTGAGTTAGGCACAACAACACATGTGATGAAGGAGCAAGGAGCATGATGGTGATGGCCATAAGATCACAAGTGCATGAAGATAAAGATGATGGTGAACATGCACATAGGTGATGGACAAGGAATAATGAGATGATCAAGGAAAAGATATAATCATAGGATTCTCTTTTGCCGGTCTAAAGATGAGTAGAGAAGTGATTGACCGGGTTTAGAATTGATAGCCGACTATCAAGAGGGGCAATCACGGTCATCTTATGAATCAAGTGCTACTAGGTCCATATTCTTGAGCATATGCATTTAGGATCTGTTGACGCAAAAGTGGATCTGCAAACACAAAGGGCTAATACCCAATCCGATATCCAAAGTGTGCTAATCGATTTGACCTGTTAATCGACAAGGATGAAAATACGAGTACTTTGGTCCTGACAACAGCGATGCGCCCGGAAGCCACGGCCAAGAGGTACTCACGCGGAACTCGGGGATCGTCGAAGGTCGCACTGAAGCGATGCAGCTCGTCGAATCGTTGAGAACTCGTAAAAAGAAAAATACGCAAATTGACGAAGTCACCAAAAAGTAAGTAGATGCAAATAAGAGTAAAATTGGTTTGATATTGATTGATATATCTATTACATTGCCCCTCAATCTATATTTATACCCTGATCTAAGGAAACATAACCAAACACGACTAGGACACCGAGTCCATACCTAAAAAAACATGACTCTTACATGAATCATACTCTAACAAATATAGAAAAGGAAATCAACACATATCTACTTCCCTGTCCGCCTTAATTATGATGAAATTTCCATCGACCTCCTCTCCATCAGTATGCTTCCCGTCATCACAAACTTCATCGGCAGCAGTCTTCAAACCTCCCTTTATCGGCATCGGCAATAACATCTCTAACCTCATCAGCAACGCCTCAGTTTAAGTCAATCTTTCCATTGGTCACCACCACTCATCGGCAACAATCCTCACAAGCTGATCTCCATCGGTACCCTTCTGTCAGCGTATACAATAACTTTTCTTTTGCCGATTAGCCTAATCTGATCATTCTGACACGTGCCAAAAATGGTGTCAACACATGCCCCCCAATTTCAGAGTATAAAACCATTGATGCTCTGAAATTTACTCCAGACAACGATTGCCTTTACCCAATTATCTTAACTCATTCTCCGAGCATAACATAATCTATTACCAAACCCAATTAAATCTAGTCCTGATTCACGCGCCTCAGTAAATATTGCACAATCTTCAACCACTCTTGCTCCGATTATAGTTAAGATACCAAAACAATAGTCCATCGGCAAGATTCTAACACAATGATGCCGCCGCTTTCAGAATTAAAATATCCTGTACCGAGATTTCTTCTGAGCCATGATTACTTGCCATCAAATCATCTGTACAATCCCTTGATTATCGTGTGAACAGTTACCATATCCATCTGAACTACCTCGACCTACACGCACGCGGCAGAGAGATAAGTCCAGAATACCCCTATTCCAACCGGCCTATAAATAAATGTCTTCGGAACGCTCGTCTTCTACCCTCAGACTCCAACCTTTGGCATTCTCTCTTTCCGACGGTGACTCCGACGAACAACCATAGGACCTCAACCAACAAGAACCTTCTCCAGCGTCAACCTCGAGTCTCCAGCTTGTGCCCCCATCTTCCTCAAGACAATGGCAATCAACTTCGACGTCTCTGCGGTTCGTTTTACTTCCGTTGCTTTTTACCTCGATTCCTTTTGCCCTTGCAAGTTCATATAGTTGGTAATTTTTTCCTCTTTTTCTCTGTTCTTTTGATCTTCCAAACTTAGGAACTATGCAACAAGTTAGTCATTCCAACCGATCAGCCACACTTCCAATGCCTAGGTCCAATGGGCAACCCAGATCCAACTGATTTGATCAATGCAGAGGTTAACAGAATCCCCTTCAGAGCCTAGAATTTCTCCCTGAATTTATGGAAAGATACATTCCGATCTTGGCCTAAAACCACCAAAGGATGGAAAGATTGGTATTTGAGGGTAAACGGGTCGATGCAAGTGTACTGGGCAAAACGAAAGTTAGATCAATGCATTAGGCTATCCATTGCCGATATGCAGAAGAACGAGTCAATGATGATCGCTGCTGCTTACTTCTGGTCAGACACAATAAATACTTTCATGTTTGGACATGGCCCAGCTACTCCCACCCTTGCCGATGTATACATGCTCATTGGCCTAGATATTTCAACTGCCAATGAAGCCTCTATTTATGGCAGGAAATTTGAATATAGAGTGAATACCCGCAACATCGGCGGTTGGACAGGGTATATTCAAGAATACAGGAGGACCGGGACAGTTGGTCAGAGGGAACATGCCACATTTATAAATATGTGGTTAGAAAAATTTATTTTCTATGGTTGATCGGTAGGGCCAACCAACGCTTTCCTCCCCGCAGCTGAACTCTTGGCCAATGGTGTAAGGTTCCCTCTTGGCCGATATCTTCTGAGCTCTACTTATCATCTTTTACATCAAGTGTCCCAGAAACTTCTGCTTGGTGAACCCATCGGCAACTTAGGAGGCCCGTGGTGGTTTATTAACATGTGGCTGAATGCCCACATGCACAAACGCTTGCAATGGGACTTCTTTGCCCAACAATTCCCACGAGAAATCACCGAAGATCACGTACTTGGAGATGAAGAATCGGCAACACGCCCACCCCTCAATTTTGGTGAAGCCATAATTGTTCTTCCTGGAACAGAGGCCAACGAAGATCAGATTGGTCGATTCTTCCAAAGCTTCTACAATAGTCTCTCCCATGATCATCGGGCCTGGGTGCCCTACATTGATGAAGAAACCAGATTCCCTCTCCTCTTCAACTTTGCCGATGATACCCTAAATAAGGATAATGAACTTATGATGGCCATCATTACTCCCAGGGCAATCCCAGTGAATACATTCGGTAGTGGGAAAAACACCAACATCACTTATGAATTCTACAACCCATCGCAGTATCACATCAATTGGCTTTTGGGCAGCTGCCAATCAAACTTTGTTTTGCCGATGTGATTAAGCCAAGAGAAACAATCACCGACGAAACGGACTGGAGCAGGGTAGTGCGACTTTCTCCTAATGTCGATGCTACAGATGTTGATCTATCCACCTGGATGCCAGCATCTTTTATTACTGAATCATATAAGCTATGGTGGCAAGAGTGGAAGGGAAAACTATTTGCAACATCCGCTCATACATATCGGCATATGATTGACCCTGAGCATATCATTCCCGATGACGCAGTAAGTTCCTTTTAACACCCTTCTGCCTTTTTTCTTTTTTTATGTATCGGCAACTAATTTTCTTGTGACAGGTCGATGACCCAGCACCATCTATAAGCAGGAGTGGGAGACCCTTTGATCTTCGACCTGTCTCCCCAATATCATCGATCGGCTACAACGCCCCTACTTGGCTGCTCTGACCCATCAGAGAACTCGTGCCAAGACAATCACCACCAAGTCCAAACTGGCCACAGCTAGAGCCACTCCTTTGGCTGCTGTTGCGACCCTGATAAAAGCATTCATGCTGGATCATCATCGGCAACTCCTTTGGCGTCAAGCACTACCATTTCTGACAAACCTTCAGAGGTATTCCTTCACCTTTGCATTTTAATTTGTTAAATATCATATCTTACATCCGTTTTGTAGCAACAAACGGATACATCAGCAAGGGTACTAGATGTCCGTCCTTCACAACCAGCAAGTGCCGATGCCCCCCAGCCAACCGTTGCTGAGACCCAAACAAAGCGCAAGGCTTTAACAAATGCTGAGGCACAACCAAAACGGCAGAAATCCGTGCCGATCCCAACATCTGATCCAGCGCCTCCAAGCCAGCCAGAATCGGCCGATGCAACTGAGCAAGCAGTCAATCCTCCTGCACAGGGCACATCATCGGTCATCGTATCCCAAGGGCCAACTACCGATGAAACCATAGAGAATATCTCATCGGCAAGCTTAGCCGATCCTCCACACGGCACACTCCAGGCCGCTTCTTCCACTCAAAGACAGGAAATTGCCTTGAAACAGGTAAGCCGATTGACCTAGCCGATTTATAATATTCATACCTGTCCTTAACTGACCTCTTTTTTTTAGGAACAAGACTCTCCAAACAGTCTATTCTCCTTTGCCATTAACGTTTCTGATGATGACAGAGAAGAAGCAAGCTCTTCTCTTGCACTGGGAACAATATCGGCAGAAATCAAATCCAAGTTGGAGGCTCTCCTGAACTTGCTGCAGCAAGATACCACCCAACTGGTAGACGATTCGGACCCTGCAAAGGCAATCTTCAAAACAATTCATGGCCAGGTCCCTGCCGATGTTGAAGAAGCACTCTTCCCAGCAGCCCATTTAGAAAGCCGACAACTGCAATATCAAAGGGTTGCTCAACGTATTGACGATAGAGCAGCTCAGGCTCAACTCAAAGAAGAGATGCTACAACTGAAACAGATTGCCGATGAGAAGCACAAGAACATCGGTAACTTGTAGACTTCGGGTGCCGAACTTAAGCAGAAAATCTCGGACTTATCGGCAAAGAGAATGGCTCTACTGGCTAAATTGAAAGAAGTCGAGGCAACCCTAACTCATGTCAGACAAGAAGAAAACCAGTTACCCGATGCCATCATGGCCCTTCAGCAAAAAAGAAATTCAAGCTCGCAAAGCCCTGGCAGTGAAGAAAAAACTTAAGCCTGTGGAGGGTGCTGCCGATGAAGACATCAAAGAGATAAAGGAAGCCGATCAGATTCACCTGCGTGCGATATCGGCTATCCAATCTTTATTAAATTTGTCAATCTTGTCTATTGCATCGGCACTTTATGAAACACTGATATCCTTGTATGATTCTAGCCGATAGGATTGTTATCGGCACTTATACTTTTATGCATCCATCCAGATACTAGTGTAATATTTCTTTAAATATTTTCTGTTTAATGCTCTGGGAAACACAACCCCTTCGAGGGTTTCTAGAATATATGCGTTGCTAGGAACAGATTGATTTATCCGATATGGACCTTCCCAATTAGGAGACCACTTTCCAAACTTTGAACTTTTAGGCCCAATCGGTAAAATCAACTTCCAAACCAAATCTCCATCGGCAAACTCCTTTACCTTTACCTTCTTGTCATACCATCTGGCTACTCTTTTCTTATTTTCTTTGATGCTAACTAAAGCCCTTAACCGATGACCTGCCACATCTTCTAACTCATCTTTCATAAGAGTATCATAGTCATCGGCTGTTAGTTGATCTTGAGAACATATCCGCCTAGAGCCAGTTTTAATTTCCCAAGGCAATACTGTGTCGTGTCCGTATACTAATTGATAAGGCGTTACTTTGATTGCCCCATGACATGCCATCCGATATGACCACAGGGCCTCATTTAATATTGTATGCCACCACTTAGGATTTTCTTTAATTTTGAGCTTAATGAGTTTGATAATCCCTTTGTTAGAAGCCTCAGTCTGACCATTAGCTTGAGCATAATAGGGAGAAGAATTCAAAACTTTAATCCCCATACCGACAGCAAACTCATCAAATTCACCTGATGTAAACATAGTACCCTGATCAGTAGTGATAATTTGAGGAATACCAAATCGGTAAACAATATGCTCTTCCACAAAATCGATCATATTAGCCGATGTTACCTTTTTCAAAGGAATTGCTTCAACCCATTTTGTGAAATAATCGGTAGCAACCAGAATAAATTTATGTCCTTTGCTCGATGGCGGATAAATCTGACCAATGAGATCGATAGCCCATCCCCGGAACGGACAAGGTTTAATTATAGGATTCATAGCCGATGCAGGCGCTCTTTGAATATTACCGAACTTCTGACATCCCTGACATCCTTTAAAATATTTAAAACAATCTTCAAGAATAGTCGGCCAATAGTATACATTCC
The DNA here is from genome assembly GCA_022457205.1 of Saccharum spontaneum. Lineage (NCBI taxonomy): Eukaryota > Viridiplantae > Streptophyta > Magnoliopsida > Poales > Poaceae > Saccharum > Saccharum spontaneum. The sequence goes on from CM039610.1 coordinate 11,471,862, forward strand.
TTCTGATCATCCATATCATCTTAAAAGCCGATTGATGTGCCCCACATACTCCTTCATGGATTTCGCCCATCAAGCTTTTTGATTCATCACCGCTAATACATTTGAGTAAAACTCCATCTATAGTCCGATAATATAATTCATCGTCGAGGAGCACATACTTGGTGGCTTGGAATCTTATACGTCTTTCAACCTTTTTAGATGGATCCTTTAAATAATCGACAATCTCCTTTCTCCAGTCATCGGTATCAACTGCCGATGTTAGCACTTCCTGGATAGGCTGATACCCTGAAGCATGCTGAGCTAGTCGATTAGCTTCTTCATTATGCAATCGAGAAATATGTTCAAGACGAAAATCTCTAAACTCTTTCAACAATTGCAAACATCTCTCATAATATGAAATTAAAACTTCACTTTGGCATTCATAAATTCTAGCTAATTAATTTATAACCAGCATAGAATCACCAAAGATTTCGACAGCATCGACACGTATCTTCCTAAGCAATTCTAACCCTTTTATCAAGGCTTAGTATTCAGCCTGATTGTTTGTCGATGTAGCAACGATCAGCAATGAAAACTCATACTTCCTTCCTTGAGGTGAAATCAACACAATACTGATACCTGCTCCTTCACCACATGTAGACCCATCGAAGAAAAGTGTCCAAGGAGCAACCTTCAGAGAGTCCACTGTACTGCAATGCTGAGTGACAAAATTAGCCATAACCTGCCCCTTAACTGCCTTAGCCGATTCGTAACGTAGGTCAAATTCTGATAATGCTAAAATCCATTTGTCGATTCTACCACTTAATATCGGCATCGACAGCATATATTTGACCACGTCGTCTTTACATATGACAGTACATTCGGCAGATAGCAAATAATGCCTCAATTTGATACAAGAAAAGTATAGACACAGACATAATTTTTTGATGGCCGAATACCTTGTCTCAGCATCCACCAATCTTCTACTCAAATAATAAATAACACGTTCTTTCCCTTCAAATTCTTGAATAAGAGCTGAACCGATAACAGTATCATCAGTTGACAAATACAACCTGAAAGGTTTCCCGTGTTGGGGTGGAACTAGCACTGGAGGATTTGTTAAGTACTTCTTAATTTCATCTAGGGCTAACTGCTGCTCATCTCCCCATACAAATTCATGATCGGCCTTCAATTTAAGCAATGGACTGAAAGCCTTGATCTTACCCGACAGATTAGATATGAACCTTCTAATGAAATTAATCTTGCCGATCAAAGATTGCAATTCAGTTTTACTGGCAGGAGCAACCACCTTGTTAATTGCATCAATAGACTTCCTACTGATTTCAATACCCCTCTGATGCACCATAAAACCTAAGAATTGACCTGTCGATACACCAAATGCACACTTATTAGGATTCATCTTCAATCCATGCTTCTTTGTGCACTCCAGTATCCTTCGTAGATCGGCTAGATGTTTTGTGATATCCCCAGACTTAACCACTACATCATCAATATAGATCTCTACTAATGTGCCAATGTATTCATGAAAAATAAAAATCATAGCTCTCTGATAAGTAGCACCGGCATTTTTCAAACCAAAAGTCATGACTATCCACTCAAACAACCCCACATGACCTGGACATCTAAAAGCAGTCTTGGGAATATCTTCTTCAGCCATGAATATTTGATTATAACCTGCATTACCATCCATGAAGCTGATAATTTGATGTCCGGCTGCAGCATCAATCAACAAATCAGCAATAGGCATTGGATAGCCATCCATCGGTGTGGCTTTGTTGAGATTCCTGAAATCAATACAAACACGAAGTTTCTCATTTTTCTTATAAACAGGAACCACATTAGAAATCCACTCCACATATCGATATTGCCGAATAAACTTTGCCTCAATTAATTTAGTTATTTCAGCCTTAATATCAGGAAGTATATTAGGGTTGCATCGGCGCGCTGGCTGCTGATGTGGCCGAAATCCAGATTTGATAGGTAACCGATGTTCAACTATCGATCGGTCTAATCTAGGCATTTCAGTATAATCCCAAGCAAAACAATCTTTATATTCTTTTAACAAATTTGTTATTTGCTGCTTACACTTGGAATCTAACTTAGCGCTAATAAAAGTAGGTCTTGGCCTATTGTCATCACCAATATCTACCTCTACTAAATCATCAGCCGATGTGAACCCCTGACCTAATTTTCCATCATCGGCAAACATATTCACTAAAACTCTTCTTCAGAACCGACTGCTTGGATTGGTGGAATTTCATAATCAGCAACTCTGAGGAACTCTTTTTCCCAAACATTTCATGATATGCATTTGGTTCACTCATAAGTATCTGATTCTGCCGATGCGATGATATAAGAAGAATCACCAGGGACAACCTCAATCTTATCCCCAATCCACTGTGCGAGGCATTGATACATTGTAGAAGGAACACAACAATTAGCATGAATCCAATCCCTTCCTAGAAGCAGATTATATGCACCTTTACCATTAATAACAAAGAACGTCGTCGGCAAGGTTTTGCTGCCGATGGTCAATTCAACGCATACTGCCCCTTTAGCCGGTGACACATTGTCTTCCAAATCTTTTAGCATCATATCGGTTTTAGTCAAGTCATGATCTCCTTTACCAAGTTTCTGATACATTACATAAGGCATAATATTAATTGCAGCTCCTCCGTCGATAAATATCTTGGATACAGGCTGCCCATTAACTCTACCTTTCACAAATAAAGCTTTGAGATGTTGTCTCTCGTCATCAGTAGGTTTCTCAAAAACAGCCATCATTAGATCTAGTGCCAGCTGAGCTACTTGATCGGAGAGAACAACTTCTTTCTCATCATCAGAAAGTGCCAGAAACTCCATCGGTAACATAAATACCATATTAACATCTGCCGATGGGCCCTTATCTTTGTGCTTCACCTGCCACTGCTGATGCCCAGACCTCTCATTGGAGGAACTTTCCTCTCGGTATAGGTCATCCTGACGCTCACGCTGCATCCTCCTTTTCTGTATCTTTGTCAGACCCTCAGGGCACCATCGAGGAAGCTTAGTTCTCGAAACCGGCTGATAACAGGTCCTAGTTGATTCTACATGATGTATATTAGGGTCCCTGTAGAATATTTCTTCATCGAGAACTCTTGCATTTATCATCTCCTCAAGCTCCTCTTGATTCCTTGGAAAATATCTAGCGCGCTTACCAAGCCTTTCATGTACACTAAGTCTGCCCCCCAGCTGATCATGCACTGATGCTCTACCTCTGATCGGCTCATTGATAGATAAACCCTGATTGCCAGGTTGAAACCTGCTTTCTGGCCGATTGGCCCCATAATAACCATTGCACTTAGGGCAATTTTCAACAGTTGGCAATTTAATACCTTCTTTCCAGCAATGGATGAAAAACGGGCACCTCCAATGATCTTTATGCCGATATCACTCTTCCCGACGTCTCTCTTTCTTGCTATTGTCGATATCGGTCCCTACACTGACGCCAAACCTCCTGCTGCCTTCGATGGGTTATCAAAATGCCAGGTCGAGGAGGTTTTTTGGAACTACTACTTTCTCCCAGCAGACCCTTACTTTTTGCATCATCGGTAGTTATCCGATGCTGGGGATTCACTGATGTGTTTTTCTCAGCAGCCTCTGATGTCAATACCTTGGTCTTACCCTTGGCATCCAACATATTTGCTGAAAAAGGGTGTTGATCAATTTTCATCGGCTTCTGGGTCTTGGAGTTGCCAAACTTAATTCTCCCAGATTCAATAGCCGATTGTAACTGTTGCCTAAACACCTTGCACTCATTTGTACTGTGTGAAGTTGCATTGTGTCATTTGTAGTACAAGATCTTCTTCAACTCTTCTGCCGATGGGATCACATGATTAGGTGACAGCTTAATTTGGCCTTCTTGAAGCAAAAGATCAAATATCTTGTCGGCTTTGATGATATCAAAGGTAAACTTCTCTGGTTCTTTCGGACCAAAGGGACAAGATGTCGGCCTTTTATTCTTAACCCACTCAGCTAAGCCGATAACTGGTTCTTCATCAGAATCAGAATCTTCTATCTCCTCAACAAATGATACTTTTTTGCTCTAATTCTTTTTAGGCTCAAAAACCCTAGTGTCTTTATCAGAGATCCTTTGTACAAGATGACTCAGGCTTTCAAACTCCTGAGAAGCATATATGTCCTTAAGATGTGGCAATAACCCTTGAAAAGCTAGATCGGCAAGCTGCCGATCATCCAGCACCAGGCTGTAGCACTTATTTTTTACATCTCGTAGCCTTTGCACAAAGCTTTCTACCGATTCATCATTACGCTGTCTCAATTTTACTAAATCGGTAAGCTTCTTTTCATGGATTCTAGCAAAGAAATACTTATGAAATTATTTTTCTAGATCAGCCCAAGTAATAATAGAATTTGGTGGTAATGAAATGAACCATGTGAATGCTGATCCAGACAAAGATGATGAAAATAGTCGAACTCTTAATTCATCTCTGCTAGCTGCCTCTCCATATTGAATAATGAAGCGATTGACGTGTTCCATCGTTGATGTATCATCTTGTCCAGAGAATTTAGTGAAATCTGGTACCTTATACCGATTTGGGAGAGGAATTAAATCATATGCTGGAGGGTATGGAGTCCGATAAGAATAGGTATTAACTTTGGGTTTTATCCCAAACTGATCCCTCATGATTTCTGCTATCTTATTGGCCCAAAAAGCATCAGCCTCCTGCTGACGAACTGGTTAAATTTCTACAGGAGGTGCCTGCTGATGTCCCTCCACGTATCTTTGTGGCACACGATCTTCAGCAATCGGCATATTCGCCGTCACTTGTGGTCCACTAACCTGCTGGAAAGGATTCATCGGCTGAGCTGCCGATGCTTGATTCTGAAAACCAACTTGCACATGACCTTGCTGAACTGTATACTGAACAGGTAACTGTCCTGACCAACCATTATTAGAACTCATCGGTACAAAACTTGCCGATGGCTGGTAATTTGCTGACATTGTTGGATAACAATTAGTATAACCAGCTTGAGGTATGAACTGCAGCCCAGGTTGACTCATAGCATGGGCCTTCTGCTGCATCGGCAGTAAGCTTGCCGATGGACTTGTATTGGGTGCTTGAAACAAAGGCATCTGGAAACCTTCTGGAGTTGGTTGCACAGTAGTTGATGTGGCATATTGAGACACTTGAGCCATCTGTGAAACAACCGATGATACAGGAGCTTTTCCTACTGCGTCAAACACTTGAGGTAACCCAGGATTGAAGGCAGATGACTCCGGAGGCATACCATATCCCCACCAATTAGTAGGAATCTGGCTATTATGAGACACAGGGCCTGACATAGCTGATGCCGATAGATCTGTATCAAGCTGAACTCGTCCTCCTGAAAGTACTGAATCTGATCGTATCGGTGTAGATTGAACATTAGGCAAGTCTGCCGATACTGAAGGAGAAGTAACTTCTGTACTCACAACGGCTGAGGGAGCCGATAGAGCATTGACCGATGTCGGTTCTGGTTGGTGATAAGCTAGCCCAACGTAATGCGGTGGCACTTGTCCTTCTTTAAAAGTTCGAACCACAGTATTATGAACAGTATTGAACAGCACATTGGAGTGGTTAATCAAAGCATGATTTACTGCAGAATTAACCATCTCTTGAAGTTTATCAGGATTGGAGTCAAAGGTAACCTGCCGAGGCAACGGCAAATCTTGCTTCTGGATGACTTGTCCACTCTTGTTTATGCTGAACGATTTCAGGCAAAGCTGCCTGTAATCTTCTATAGCCTTCTCCATAGCCTGCTTCTGATCTTCCTTAAGATCTTCTTCCGATATCGCGATGATGTTCCCCGAATCAATCTCAGGATTGAACATATTGATCGTATTGATTAGTCCCACTGGGCGTGCCAAAAGATGTGTTGATGCAAAAGTGGATCTGCAAACACAAAGGGCTAATACCCAATCCGATATCCAAAGCGTGCTAGTCGATTTGACCTGTTAATCGACAAGGATGAAAATACGAGTACTTTGGTCCTGACAACAGCGATGCGCCCGGAAGCCACGGCCAAGAGGTACTCACGCGGAACTCGAGGATCGTCCAAGAGGTACTGAAGCGATGCAGCTCGTTGAATCGATGAGAACTCGTAAAAAGAAAAATACGCAAATTGACGAAGTCGCTGAAAAGTAAGTAGATGCAAATAAGAGTAAAATTGGTTTGATATTGATTGATATATCTATTACATTGCCTCTCAATCTATATTTATACCCTAATCTAAGGAAACATAACCAAACACGACTAGGACACCGAGTCCATACCTAAAAAACATGACTCTTACATGAATCATACTCTAACAAATATAGAAAAGGAAATCAACACCTATCTACTTCCCTGTCCGCCTTAATTACGATGAAATTTCCATCGACCTCCTCTCCATCGGCATGCTTCCCGTCATCACAAATTTCATCGGCAGCAGTCTTCAAACCTCCCTTTATTGGCATCGGCAATAACATCTCTAACCTCATCAGCAACGCCTCAGTTTAAGTCAATCTTTCCATCGGTCACCACCACTCATCGGCAACAATCCTCACAAGCTGATCTCCATCGGTACCCTTCTGTCAGCGTATACAATAACTTTCCTCTTGCCGATTAGCTTAATCTGATCATTCTGACACGTGCCAAAAACGGTGTCAACAGGATCTAGTGGGATGCTAACTCCTTGAAAAATATTTGAGAAAATGCTAACACACGAGCACAAGATGGTGAACACTTGGTGGGGTTAGCACATTTGCGAAGGTGGTGAAGTTTGAGGGGTAGAGAGGGGTTTGGGTTCCTCTCTTGTGAAAGTGAAACACTTATTTTCCACTGCGCCGGAGGCGAAGAAACGGAGGCGAAAGGAAGTCACTGGGGTGACCGGACGATGAACTGGACGCTGGATCGGACACAGCTGGCGCGTCCGGTTAGTTCAACCAGCAGGCGCACGGAGCAAAGTGCGAGGGTTTGTGACTGGAGCGTCTATGGCTCCACAGGGCCGGCGCGTCCGGTCACGCACCTAGGGGAGCAGCGCAAGGGGAAGGATTGATCGGACGCCAAGGCGCGTCTGGTTGACCGAACACGTCCGGTCGACGAAATCACTCTCTGGACCCTTTCTGTACTCAAATCAAATGCCACGTGTAACGCGTCCGGTCAATTCTAGCATCGCGTCCGGTCATGCTATGACTGAGAAGGTAACGTTTCGTGACCGTTGGAGATCGAACGAACGAAATTTAAAACGAGACACGTGGCGGGCATCAGCGAAGTCGCGCAGGTGTGACCGGACGTTGTGGCCACGTCCGGTCGATCAAACCTGCGTGTCCGGTCAGCGCGCGCAAAGTAGTTTCTTGAGCCTAACGGCTCTATCTTTGAGGGTTGGCTATAAATACTTGTTTGGCCGGCCTTGGGACGTTACTTCTGACTCTTTGAACACTTGAGACATACTTTGAGCTAGAAAACATCCTTTCCACTCATCTCCTTGCTTGATTGTGCATCCTAGTGAGATTGAGTGAGATTCAAGTGCATTGCCTTGAGAGTTGCATCTAGTGGCACTTGATCCATTGAGTTGGATGCGGATTGCTTGTTACTCTTGGGTGTTTCCCGACGCCCTAAACGGTTTGGAGCAGTGGTAGTGCTGAGCTCGTGATTGGAGATTGTTTCGAGCCTCACCGGTGAATTTGTGAGGGGTTCTTAAGCCTTTCCCGTGGGAGATCGCAATTAGCTACTCTAGTGGATTGCCCGTGGCTTGGAGGATCTCCATCTTGTGTTGAATGTGTGGCACCCGCTGAGGGTTTGGCTTTGGAATGCCAATTAGCTCGTGATGCATCAAGTGGGTGTACCGCCACAATGAGGACTAGCTTGCCGGGAAGCAAGTGAACCTCGGTAAAAAAATCTTATATCATCCCTTGCCAAAGATTCTCTCGTAACTGTGATTGATTCATTACTATATATCTACTCTTCAACGTTGGTATAAGCATCTTTCACTTGCTCATCTCCTTTATGCTCTATCTCTTGTTTATCTTGTGTAGCTTCTATATCACCTAGCTAGTGACTTAGCTTTGTTGTTGTGGATTAGAGATCATAGCCTTCATATCTACTAGAATTATTTAGGTGACTTACATAGTATAGTGGAGCTAGTGCTAGAGCAGCTTCGCTATTTGTTTTACTAATATCTTGATTTAGTGAAGTTTGTAGATTTTTGAAAAGGCTATTCACCCCCACCCCCTCTAACCATTTAGGACCTTACAGCTGGGCCACCAATTATGGCGCACCAGTCTGTCGCGCCACATGCGGTGGCGCGACAGGGTGGGCTCCATAGGCGGCCACACCAACCACGATCAAACGTTCGAGCCACGGTGGCGTCCTCTATCGCGTCGGCGCATGTGGCGTGACAAAGTGGTACAGTCGCGCCATTAGCTTTGGCGCGACCAAAAGAGCTATGAGATAAAATATTTTTTATTCATGGTTATTTTTAAAATATTAATTAAAAAAAGATTAAAAATAAAAAAAATCCTCTCGATAGGCTAGCGCTAGGTGTACCATTGCCTACATCCATAGAGCGTTTGGTACCAGCGCTAGGTAACACCCAAGTGCAGCACTGTAGCACAAGTACATCCTACCATTTTTTGCGTGTGCTAGTGTACATACACATGCAAGCTACCAAAGGAATTCCCAAGTGTGCTCGTGTACATACACATGCAAGCTACCAAAGGAATTCCCAAGAACGACTTTGCGTGTGTACACTAGCACGTAGTACCAGCGTGACTCCTAAATTATAAGGTATTGTTTTTTAGGTACATAACTTTTGCTATATATCTTGATATATAGTATATCTAAATGAATAGCAAAAAGTGTAAATATTTTGAGAAGCCAAAACAACTTATAATTTAAAATGGAGGGAGTAGAAATTAGCACGTCGTAGAAGCAGAACAATAGAACTACACCGGTGTATATGCCAATATATATATATACTTCCTCGATCCTAAAATGCAATGTATCTTTGAATTCCGAGTATACATAATTTCCCATAAGATAAAGTAAATGACACATGTAACAGTTTCTTAAGATATCGTTATTATTACCATATATATTTGGGTTATTAGTGACTGACGAAGGACTGATATTATTGGTAGGGATGTATGTGAATGATACCTATTTTTAAACTTAGTTGAGAGGTTATTTTACCTAGAATCTCTTATAATTTAGAATAAATTGTAAATGATTACAAACCTTAGATTTCAGGGATAGAGTAGCTCTCTCAAAATGCTAGGAAAGATGGGATTGGCGATCATTGAGAGAGTTGGAGGGTAATGTTGTGTGTCAGCGCCATAGATAGTGGGTAGGGTGGTTGACACTTTTTTTTGGCAAAACATTGTATAGATGCATACGCTCATGCACACACATCCTCATGAACGTGCACACACATGCCCTATATCTCTATGAGCATTTTCGAAACTAGGCTGGATGGACAAATATCAAGATTAATAAAATCTCCATAAACGCCTTGCTACCGACCGGTATCAAGATTATATATACGTATGTCACCTACGACTGAAAGAATAACGCCGTTAAATCTTGAAATAAATTCAAAAAATATAATCACCCACGTCAAATTGAGAATTTAAACCCAAATAGTCAAGTTCCACGAAGAAAATCTAACTAGCTAAGCTACACTCAATTCTCAAGGTGGTTGATACAATGATACTTGATACTCGTTTCATTGATGACACCCCAAGGGTATATTCGGTTGCAAGGGATTGGACCTCGGAACCATTCCAGATTATTAGGATTATACAAATTAGTGAACCATTCCAACTGGAAATCATTCCAGGGCCTCAAACCAAAGCAATTGAACGAGCCCAATTAGATAGGAAGAGTTGGTTTTGTCAAGCTAAGCATGCGGTTGCTAAAACTAGCCAGTATTAGCTAGTAATCTCAACCAATGCAACCAGCTAGTTAAGGCTTAGTTTAATTGCAGGTGTGGCTAGGCTAACCACCGATTTAATTTGGTTGGCAACAACATGCGTATATATAATCCTGATCCAGTCCTTCGACGATAGATGATGGGCGCTAGTCTAGGGTTAATTAATTTAATTTGTTTATGCTTAACACCAGGACATAGGCATGTCTGGTCATCAATAAGTCTAATCGGTCGTACGGGCTACATACATGGATGCAAATAAATGTGCTTGCGTTGTATTCTCTTCGTCCACAAAAGAATTGAACTGTAAATTTGTGTAAGTTAAACTAATTTAATTTTGACAAAATTAATAGTGAATAGTATTAACATTTATATCTACAACAAGATCCACTATAAAAATAAATTGTATAATTAATTTAATGATCCTTATTGTGTATCATAAATGTTTGTATTTTTATATAACTTTGGTAAAATCTTTAAATCGTTCGACTTCTCGAAAAATGAGAATTAGATCCTTTCATGAACGGAGATAGTATATTTGCTACCATAGGCTATATATATATATATATATATATATATATATATATATATATATATATATATATATATATATATATATATATATATATGAGATTTTTTTTAGTTGATTCTTGTAATTGAAATCTTTTGTGACTCTCTCCGCGGCGGAAAGTTTGGGCACTTAGGGGGTCGCTGCTATAAAATCTCTCATAAAAAATAAAATTGTTTTGACATTTATATCACTTGGCGCCATGAGAAAACAAATTAAGACCTCATTTAGCAGGACTTCGATTCCGGCTTCTTGTGGCCCCTTGCAAGAAGCCCTGCCAAACAGGCATCTAAAAATGACTCCTTGCAATGTGCCCGGAGGTCAGAGGAGCCAAAACCATCTTTTTATAGAGGAGCTAGAGCCATCGAAATGTGGCTTCTCTAGGCTCCTCCTCACAAATGTAATACAAATTATTATAAAATGGTCACTTGAGTTTTCTTTGCCAAATGTTTTTCAAAATGGCTTCAACTCTATTAGAGAAGCTGTTCCACATGAGGAGCCAGAGTAAAATTAGAGCCCTACCAAACGAGCCCTAAATAAACTACTCCTGTCACCACCATCTACTCCCTCAAATCCAGAGTTCAAAATTTGTACCAAAATACAATGTATTCAGGGTCATCATCAACCCTCTGTCTATCTTTGTTGGCAGGAAATATTGAGATTTGTTTTGAACTTAGTGTCATCCATACCAACAAGCATTAGTTAAGGAAACTGAACTACTCCCTCCGTCCTATTTAGTTGGGTGCAAGATGGTATTTTGCTAAGCTTCTTATTTTGTCCAAAAATTTCTTAGATTACTTATATGTTACAGGATGGAGCGAGCAGTATATACTGTGCTTCGTCTGCTGGCGCAGATTAGTTAAAGATTGTTGATTGGTACTTGACACTCCTGGACAGGGCAATATATACAAATAATTTATTATTTGGATTTGGATTGGAGTAGTTAGGTAGGATGGAAGAGGTATGGAGAGGACCTACATCTCCGACTCTTGGTATATAGCTCTCGTACTTTGTGGTACAACTACTACACAAGAAGCAACGGAAAGCAAAGCAAAAGGAAGAGGCGGTGTCATCATGATGAGAAGCCCAACTGCGGTTGCCAAACGGAGCGGAGAGCCACGTACGTACGTCCGCCACACGGTATTATACTGCCAGAGTAGTAGTTATCAGCAAGTGATGATGGACCATCTGATATCGATCATGATCTTCCTATCGATGCAACCAACAAAATTAGTGAGAGCGAACTGGCTAAACGAAAGACGAAAGCGCTTAATTAATTAATTAATTAATTAATTAATTACAGTTGCAAGTAGCTATTGTGTGGCCGCCAACCACACAATGCAACCGGCAGCAGCTGTAACCACTGTTTGGTGCACCGGCTCCTCCTCCTCTTCATCTATCAGGCCTGCATGCGCTGCCACACCACGATGTATGTATCCCCCGGCCGGGCGCCCGTGACAAATTTTTTCTTCATGCATGGGCATTGGCGGCGTAGTTAGCTAAAGCTAGAGGTGTCATGGACTGTCTGTCTGTCGTCGCATCGACGCTCGGTGGCTGCATTATATATTTGGTTAATCGAGATCCACCATTGTGTCATTAGGTTACTTGTTATCAGTGGGGTTGTGGAGTTGGACGACTGTACGGCCGGGCCCGTATATATAATCGGGTCGTTACGTCTCGGTGAGGCTGTGGTTGCTGGCAATCGAATCCACACGCCGCCGGCCGGTGCAGCCGCGCGCTCTCCGCTGTCGCCGGCGGTGATCATGCCCGCGATACGGCCGCGGGGTTGTCCATCGCTTGTCACGGGCACCCAATAGTAGTTTATGTATAATTATTAATAGAGTGCATATAAAATATAAAACGTGCGTGCTACTGTTCCAACTGCCGCTTTTCTGCTGACTTCCTCCTTGCTTGAAGCCACTCCTAGCTAGCTCCCGCAATTCTTTTCTCGCCCGTGTCTAATCGCATGAAGAGAATTAAGAGCCTCAGCAACCAAAAAAACAAGGGGTTATTACATATAAAAATAAATAAGATGCGACCCAGCTGCAGCACACAAGAGAATTCTAGTACTAGTATTCCTCGTCATATTGGACGTACAATAGAGCTGGGGGGGGGGGGGGGGGGGGGGGGGGGAGGCGTACGAGTATTAGTGACTTTGGTGTCAACTTGCTTCGCTTAATTTACCCCCTGAACGGTGGTAGAGGCTGCAGACACATGCATCATGCATGTTTTGTTTGCACCAAAAGCAGAGCCGAGTCAGTATCGCAGGCATGCGCGAATCATGATGGCTGATTAACGAGTGTGTGTGTGTAGCAACGAATTCTGATTCCATGGGATTATGGGAGGAGGAAAAAGACTACTCTACACGAAAGCTCAAGCTTTCGCCGCTTTAACCCAAGGAAAGCGAGGAGTAGATGATGATGTGCCTGATGGGCGACACAGACGAACGAATTCGATCGATGGGAGATCGAGCCATAAAAAAAAAGAATTACTTGGCGTTGCGCACAAAAGCTGCAACGGCAACTTTGCTTCCCGCTTTCCCCGTACACCATCGTCTTTATTATTATCAGCAGTTGAGCACGACGCCACGGCGCTCCGTTCACCCGCCAACTGTACTCACACAGTACTGCGGGCAGCATGTTTGAAATACTCCATGGATAACACATAAATCGTCCAAAGATTCAACATGGTTGATGAAATCGAAGTATCATGCATGCCGATTTGCAGCCTGTTCGCTTAGGATTATCAGCCAAATCAGCCAGCCAGCCAGCAGTGTTTTTTTCTCAAAAAAAACCAGCCAGCGGTACTTTCAGCCAGCCAGATCAGCCCAAGTGAACAGGCCATTGGTTGGGGACACAAGTTCATATTAAAATTTCTTGTTTGTTTATAATGCAATTATTGCATCGTCGTTTCATCACCGTATGATTCTACTACCATATTTCACTCATGGGAAGCATAGGTAGAGGTGGCTTTGCTTTTTATGAGCTAGTAGTATACTATTAAATTTTATGCCAGGATGCTTGCCACCCATAGTTGAGCTGGATGATTTGGTGATCTGGTCTTGGGAAAATAGCATTGCTGCCAAAACAGTGTAAATATTAATATCCAAAACATTGTGCAGTACCTCCATAGTAAAACTAGAATAATAAAAAACTAAAAAATCATAGTAAGAGATTGACCTACTGTACGTGCAACAGTAACACCGGGTTTATCTACTTAGTATAACAATGCAAGTATTAATATGCTAGCTAGTGTCTTGTCCTAGAAGTTACCAATATATAACCACCAGGAGGTAGGATCTAAGTTGCAAGATTCAGTTATTTAGTTACGTACTCCCATGCGCTGTGATTTCCTTGAGGGTATCTATACCTTGTTCCTCATAAACATCACTTTTGTTTATTATTTGCTACGAAAAGCATACACGTCCATCAAAAGTAAAAAAACTCATGTAGAGTAATTTCAATAACATTTAGTTTTAAAATATAACACTTTACTTGGAATCAACAACAACAAAGGTATAAAAATAGTGTTTAGCGTACCCTAGCCCTATGATGGGGGATATATATGTAATCGAGGCAAGATAATTTACTAGTGACGTATCAAGTGGCCTCATCTAAACTTAATTAAAAGCTATGATATCCGCCACAATTGAGCATAAGTTATTGCTCAAGAAATAAAGCACTAGTTGTAAGATGCGGCTCTATGCCATATTGGATACATTATAAGATAGGTAGTAGTTTATTCATTTTATATCAAAACAATGAGAAACATACCTTTTTTTCTCCTCTCTCTTAAAAAAATCCACTAACTACAACCACCAAATTCTATAGTCATAGACTTCTCATTGAACAAAGCTTTTATTTGCAACTAATATTTTCTATGGTGATGAACAATAAACTAAATATTTGGACAATGATGAGTCCAACACAAGAATATATAGTACCATTCCAACATAGAAACAATTGCAATCATCATCATTCACACATCACACACACATGTACCCAAACCTTTGGGTACACTTGGCGATGCCACCTAGCAAAAACCGCCACATAAACAATACTCCTCCGAGCTAGAGTAGCTCGCACCTACATAACGTGCTCCCCTTCCGCTTCCTCCGACCGATACGCCAACCCGATGCCGACGACGACGAGCGCGTCGACGGCGGCGGCGGCGCAACGCCGCCGGAGTCGCCGCAAGGCGCCCCCGCCACGCCAGCCCTGGTGCTGCTCCTTCGGCCTCGACCCTTCCACGGCCGCCGCCGCCAGCCGGAGCCCGGGCCCCCTCCCCGCACCGCCGCGAGCCAAGCCGCCGCCGCACCAGCTCGCGCCGCCGCTCTCCAGCCGCATCCGCTCCCCGGGACGCGTATCCCCCATCGACGACCCGACCTTGCCTGGCGCCGCGGGTTCGTCGTCTGTTTCCGCGCGGCTGTCGTCCGTCACCGAATGCCCGCCTCCTGCCCTGCTGCCTCCGCCCCCACCGCCGCCGCCGCCGGCCGCTGTGGAGAAGCCGAGGGCGATTCTGAAGCTGAGGCTGGTCGATAAAGGCGTGATCTTGGAGGTGGATGAGTTGGAGAGGGTGCGCAGGGAGAGCAAGGTGGTGAGGAATGTTCTTGGGGAACGAGGCGGCGAGGTGACGGTGGAAGGAATGGTGGAGGTGGAGGCCTTCAGGGAGGCGGTGGACATGATGTTGGATGACGAAGACGAGGCCGCTGCGATGAGGCGGCTCGCTCGTGGTGGTGTTGCGCGAGCCATCGACGTGCTCGAGGTGAGCTCTCTGTTGTCACGCTGCTACTGTTTGTTGATCTGTGCGCAAATTTCAATCTTTATATTAACGGTTGTTGCTTATAGTTATTATATGTTGTATTCATGAATTACACATCTTGCCATCTTGGGGAAGATTGCAACTTTTACTGTGGTGGTATTATAGTGTAGTGGAGACCGGAGAGTGCTAATTTTAGAATCTGATAAATATTAATGTTGAGAGCTTTGGTTATTGCCTTGTTGGTGGTCAAATTTGCATAGTAGATAAATACCAGTTTGGTATCCTTGAATTTGGAGGGGATACCGTTCCTTGTGTCTGCAAATTTGGTTACGGGACCATGTTTTTGGGTCATCATTACATCATATTTTGCTGAGTGTATCTTCTGATGATTAAATGGTTACATTATACATAAAGCACAGATGCTGAAATTTTGAAATTTTATATTATTTTGGCTCTGGTATTTTGCCTGACTTTCGTCATTGGGAACATCTTCAATTTACAAACATTCAGCGTCTATGTTTAGTTATTTTGAATTATTATAAATCTTTTTCTTGCTGCAAAAATTCTAGTCTTTGCATGCCATTATTTTTGTGTAATACTAATATTTTACCTTTCTTTCATCTTATCAGTTTTAGAATTTTAAAATAATTTCTAACTTTATCTTGTACTTTCCTTTACACCTATAGAAGTATAGATGCATACTGCATCTTTGAATTTTGTTATATGTGATTAGCTCTGTTGATTGTGCACTTTACAGTGTTTGCTGCTTGCTATATTGAAGCGAATCTCTTTCATTGTAGATGCAGAACTAATATCATTAATGTGGTGACAGAAAGGATCTTGCTAAACTTTTTAAATATCTGATGGACGTCTCATGTACTAGAACATGGTACTAGTTATTGAGAATAAATGCATACCAGCCGAGAGAAATGCTCCTCTTATTTGACAAATCAAAGCTCTTAATTATGCTTCTTAGGCTCTTATCTAGGAGTAGTAGTTAATTTGGTTGTTGCCTGAAATGGTACAGAAGGTTGACCGTCAGTTAATTGAGGCTGTGCAATAAGATAAGTATTTTGCTCTTCAATCTGCAAAGTAACTTTGAGGGAGCTGTAAATCGAAGCAAGTTTGAGGGAGTTACACCCTTGCTTCCACTTGCACTAGGTGCCGAGTTTAATTTTGTACACTTAGGCAATTATATACGTTAAGCAAACTCCTAACTATTGTATTGATTTAAGTTTGTGTAAGCCTGCTGAATTGACTAAGTTTCCACCATCTTCCATTCCTGTCTTAATTTTAATACAGAGCGCACTTGTGTTTAGTGAATTGCTAAGATTGCAGTTGAAATGACTGCTTCATTCTAAGATAGCCATATGATTTGATAATCAATGCCTTTATATGATCTGTCCCTGAGAACACAAGAACTAATATCAAATTTGTTGTTAGAAATTGACTTCTTCACATTCTAAGAAATCCCATGAGTTTGTTCACTGATTTGTACACCTTTTCTAGACACATGCCCACCTATTTATGCTTTTGCCGTTTTAGGGATTTGACTGTAGAACTATTTCCTTGAGTTTGGTAGTTTCACCAATCAAAGACAAGATAATAGAAACTATGCAAGTCCTATCTTGCAATATGGTACAGTTTGCTATTTTCTTTCTCGAACATGCAAGAGGTTTGTGTATCATTTTATTAAGAGAGAAGACAATTCATTATTTTTTTCTCAAACACGCAAGAGGGTTGCGTATCATTTCATTAAGAGAGAAGACAATTCGCTATTTCAAGCTACTATTCTTAAATGTAAAATTCGGTGCTTCCAAGTAACAAAAGGAACCTGTCTGCCTCATGCTTGTAGTTGTAGGTGTAGGGCGTGTTTGGTTCCCACCCTAGAAAACACGCCTGGTCCAGACATGAACGCCAGCTGTTCGATTTCGAATGCCTAGGGTTGGATGTGGCTGCCTGGTGGAGGTCCCTAGGCGAGGGCTCGAACCAAACACGCCCGTAATCTTCACTAATGTATGATGGCATGGCAACAGTAAGAAGTATTTCTGTGAAAAGCTACATATCATGGTGTTGGCTTGCAACAGCAATCATGCTGCTCATAAATCGACTTTAACATTTTCATATGATCTTTCAGGGGGATAATGACCCACTTTATTATATTGGAAATCAGGAAATGTAGACTAATGAAATGCAGATTCTTTGAAGTGTGCTTCTATAAAGAGAAGCTTGTGTCATTCTCTCATTCACTTTACCCTTTTTATATGTCTGTTAATTTGGCTGAAAATGCGTATTGGTTTATGCTTACTTTATTCTCAACACATTTCACTTAATGCCTAAACAAATTTCTCAGGTATCCTTGTCACTTATGTTTGACAGAGGAGTTAACAACTGTCTAAGGTATCTGGATGCTGTTCCATGGAATGAATCTGAAGAGGAGGCAATTAAGAAACTGATGTACCAGCATTCTTCGTACAAGTCAGCTTTCAGAAATTTGCTGGCAAGGTTACAGCCAGAGAGCCCTGCCTCGTCTGCAGACCTGGTAGTTGAACTAGCTGACTCCATCACAAAGGGGACCAACAATAATGCACGGAAAGAGCTGCGGAATTTAGTCAATGGGATCTTATCAAAATCATCTGTCTACATAAAGGGTGATAAAGAGCTGGACAGCAGGAGCATTTACTGTATCTGCCATTCTTGCGTGAACTCTCTGGTGGGATTATTCGAAGAATCTTTGGAGTTGGCCCATGCTGATCAAACATCAATATCGTCAGTTGGGAAAGGACCACTTTCGAGAATCTACAAGCTAGTCGAGGACATCAACTGGCTGCTGCAGATTCTAATAGACAGGCAGATGGGAGAGGAATTCGTCGACTTATGGGCGGACCAAAAGACCCTCAGCAGTATGCACGATCGGGTGTCGCCGATGGTATGCCATGAGCTCAGCCGGATCTCAGCCACGGTGTTCATTGCCATGGGGAGCGGCAAGCTCCACTGTACCAGAGACAGAAGGTTCGCCGTCTTCCAGGCCTGGTTCAGGCCGATGCTGGTAGATTTCGGTTGGCTCCGGAGATACCCGAAGGGCCTGAACATGACGGCCCTGGAGGAAGGAATTGGGCAAGCGCTGCTGACGCTCACGTTGAAGCAGCAGCAGGCGCTGTTCTTGGAGTGGTTCGAGGCGTTCAGCGGCCAAGGCCGGGAATGCCCTGACCTGATCAGAGCCTTCCAGGTCTGGTGGCGGCGGTCGTTCGTGAGATCCTTAGGTAGTAGTAATAGCTGAGTGGCCTTTGATTGAAAATAAAAAATAGCTGAGTGGGGTTCAATTTCGTCAACTGAATGCGTGCATGCGTATGTCGGTATGTGCTTGTTTGTGCTGTGTGATGGTATATGATATAGCTGGTGTGCCAGATTCCCCTGACGAAGGCTGGCTGATCTGTATGGTCTGAGAAAATTGTTTAGGTATCTAGAGATGTAAGAAAACATTCTTCAGTTCAGTTTCCCCGTGTGGAATTGAAGGTATATACTATGTACATATATCTGCTGTGGGCTGTGGCAGTTGAGAAGCTGCACTGAATGAGTACTGTTCGCGTGTTTAATAAAAATCAATGTGACGAGAACCAGTGGTCCAATGCAATGGGTGTGTTTAGATGGGAAAAGTTGGGGTGAAAAGTTACTGTAGCACTTTTCGTTGTTATTTGGTAAAATTTGTCCAACCATGGATTAATTAGACTCAAAAGATTCGTCTCGAACTTTACAGACAAACTATGTAATTAGTTTTATTTTTTACCTACATTTAATGTTTCATGCATGCGTTTAAAGATTTGATGTGATGGGTGGAAGAGGAAATATTTTGGGTTCCTGTAGTAAGTGAACAAGGCCAATGGTGAAGATTGTTGGGAGCTTGCACGAGAAGTAGATGAGGGGTGGTGCCCTACATGCAGACGTGCAGGAGAGCCAGAGCTTTTCTGTCTTGGGGCCCAACTTGGCTTCTGAAAGTGAGAAGTATCATCTGTATCTGTATCCATTTGCATCCTGGGCTGCGTCATGGCGGCATGGCATACTCTATATATAGTAGTCTACTGTTGCCTGAATCTTTGTTTCGCTGGATTGGAATTGGAATCTCTTATGGCGACTAGTAGAACACAAACCGAATTGCTCTTTGCCGAGGAGGGCTAGGCTATACGTACTGGTGGTACCCTAAATTCAGGCTGGCTGCACTGGGAGACGGCAGTATCGTTTATCGGACGAGAGTCCCGCACCGGGTGCTGTAAAACATCCGCTATCAAGTGCCTGTACGCCAAATATAGAGGAGCTAGAGCGCGATAGAGGATGAGCCGGCTGCACAGTATGCAGGCCCCACCATGCGCGCGTGTGAGAGGAGAGGAGAGAGGTGGGAGCATCAGCGGTGGGCCCCACGTTTTCAAGTTACTAAGAAATGTTATAACTCACAAACAAAAAACCAAATTAAATTCCGATTGCACCATTAAATTCGTTTTAATAAATACTTCAAAACAAGATGTCACATGGATATATTTAGATAAAGTGATAAGTGGGTTCCACAGTGGATAGAGGATGATATAGAGGATGGATGGATGTGGAAAAACTGTATATTTCGTGGTGACTAGGATGGAATATTTCTTTTAGAGGATGAATATAGAGGTCCATGAGTGCGGATAGTCTCATCCTCTATACACCCTAGTCATCAAGATTCTCTCCTCTATACTCAATTCTCCTGCACTCATTCATCCTCTATATCATCATCTATCCACTGTGGGGCCTACTTGTCACTTTATATAAATATATCCATGTGAGATCTTATTTTGAAGAATTTATTAAAACGAATTTAATGGTGCAATCGGAATTTAATTTGGTGTTTTGGTTTGTGAGTTATAATATTTTTTATACAGAAAAAAGTTGGACACGCTCTCCCAAACACTCTCTCTTTCTGGCGCGTGCTCTCTCTCGTGTGAACATCAGCAGCATTGGGCCCCACGCGTGCGGTACCGGACGCCCACTACCTCCTCTACGCATAGCGGACGGGAGGCTTTCGAGACACAATATCGGACTGCACTGCTCATTTTTACGTCATGTGCTTCTTCAGGACTAGTTTACAGTATACAGTGCACATAGTCTAAGGTTATATATGCAGTTATGCACCTCACGTGCTCCATTGAATTAAGGCCATGTTTAGATTATAAGTTTTTTCATTCTCTCTCCATCACATCAAATCTAGGGACACATGCATGGAACAGTAAATGTAGATAAAAAATAACTAATTACACAGTTTGATTGTAAATTACGAGACAAATCATTTGAGCCTAGTTAGTCCATGATTGAATAATAATTGCCAAATACAAATGAAAGTGCTACAGTGTCTAATTTCACCCTCTCCTCGATCTAAACCAGGCGTGAGAGTGTATCCATGGGCTGCTAGAACGGCATGTTCAGTCGGCAATGCACATGCGCTCTGTAGGCCAGCCAGCCTGCGTGTTCCCAGCCTGGTTTCTCAAGGCCTTATTTATTTCCTCGTGTGCTGTACATACATACAGGTAGCTACCTGGACCTGGATAGGAATTGGCATGCATGTATGGCGGCAGATTGTTTTTGTTTTTCAGGATTTGATTAGAGGATTCTTTTCTTTGGGGGTTTGGCCAGGTGGACATGCCGCATACGACACCATACCACGCACGGTATGGCCATCAGTTTCCACTGGGCCATAGGCTATGAGTTGGAATGTCATCATCAGCCATCACCCAAGTAACCAACCATGAACATGAAGCGTCCAACCACGGGGACTGGGCACGTGTCCGCTGGTGACAACTGCCATAGTGGCGTCACCAGCCCTCAAAAATATGCAGCTCCGAATTGCTATGTGTCGGTACCTAAATAATAGATACCTACAATCAACGATAAAAAAGAACAAAACACTAACGCGCAAACATAACAGAGTCAAAATAGCAGACGAGATATCTCGACTGCGTTCCGACTCACACAAGGCGAGCTTGATGGGACGCCTCGACTACGTTCCAACTCGTATGAGGCACCCTCAACGGGACGCCTCGACCGGGTCCCAACTCGTACGAGGCCTGTTCAATAAGGCATCTCGACTATCGGCAATCTCTGACTCGTACGACCCCGGGTCAAATCGCTCGACCTATCTTACTCACCTGCTCTGAGGCAAAAGTCAGAGCATTTAATGCGACTACCTACTACCTCCTACCGTCATGGCTACAGCTGTGACCGACGTGGGAGCAATGCCGGTGTCAGTTCTCACTTTTTACTGCCTGTCGGTACCAAAAGCATAGGGGTACCCACATTCGACGATAATAAAAACTAAAACGACTAACCCACGACAAAGCACCACCCATTTCAAAATGCACAACAGGTCCGCCCCGTACGAGACCGGCTCGACGGGACGCCTCGACCGCGTCCCATTTCCGACTCGTACGAGGCCCCCTCGACGGGACGCCTCGACCACGTCCCATTTCCGACTCGTACGAGGCCCCCTCGACGGGATGCCTCGACCGCGTCCCGCACGACAAGACACCTCGACTGAACTCCGACTCGCGTGAGCCCGGGTCGGGGCGCTCGACCCCCTCTCTTTACCTACCTCTGGACAAAAGCCTTAGCATTTAATGCAATTACCTACTACCACCTACCGGCATGGCTGCACGCGTGGTCGACGTGGGAACAATACCAGTGTCAGTTTTCACTGCTTAACCGCCCATCCCGTGATGGGAGGTGAAAAACATCACTGTACCCACCTTACCTCACACTGTACATCACTAGTTACCCTCGAGGAAAGATACGACAAAGTCCGTACACCACGATTCCAGGGATTCGGACTTATCCGATCGGCCTCGACCCAGCCTCGACCCCCAACATAGCGTAACAGGGAAGGAAGGACGGTATGGCACGACGCTCCGGGTCATTTCAACGCCTACGACATCACGTCCCAAAGGATGGCCTCCCATTTCTAAGGCACGTCGCTACAGCCACCTCAACAGGATCGATAAAACGTCATCTCAAGGCTCCCGTCGTCCTGGCCTCCTCTCGTCCTATAAAAGGGTAGGCCAGGGCTCTGGAGAGGACGACGGACAACCAGTCATACACAATACAGCGATCAACATCTCAAGCAATCATCTTGTACTCTTTCTTTTTCTCCTTTGAGACTTGGGCTCGACGCCCTCTCTCGCAAGCTTGTAACCCCTACACAAGCACCTCGGTGCAAGGAAATACAAACCTCTCCTCCCCCGCTGGACGTAGGGCCTTCTTTTGCCCGAACCAGGATAAACCCTTGTGTGTTCTCCTTGCATCACCATCCAGGAAAGGGACACGCAGCATTTTACTCGTTGGTTTAGGACCCCCTCGGGTCCGAACACCGACAGTTGGCGCGCCAGGTAGGGGACCGCTGCGTGCCAACGTCGCTTTCCCACCTTTTTCCTGGATGGCTGACCCCGAACGCCCTATCCCGTTGGCCACGGTGATCTGGTTCGGAAGTTTGGAGTTCATGTCGCTCGGCTATGGCTACGATATGGTCCTACTCCCGCCAAGGCACCCTACCGACGAGGATTACGAGCTCTCCCAGCCTGGGGGAGCAATCCGCCGGTACCGTCGCTCCAGGCAGGCGCGAGCCGCCCGACGGCGGCGAGCCCGGCGCAACCATCGTCTCCACCTCGCGGAGGGCAATGGGTTTCCCCGTTTCGGCACTTCCCAGCCAGACGTCGGCCCAGATTTCCTCGTGGAATGTCTGGATAGGATGAGCCTGGCCGAGGACAGCATGCCAACGGAGAACCCCGCCGCTCTCCGCCCGGTACGATGCCACTGCCCCGTGCGTCCTTTCCGGCGTGGGCGGCAACATCGCCTTCGCCGTTTCCGTTTGGGCTAGTTTCGGCTGCCCAGGTGTACGCTTCTTCCGTGAGCACTTGCCTGAGTGCTTATGAGGAACTCCCTGGGCACCATCTACGCTCCACCCTGGACCTCGTTGCGTCCACGCCGGCTTCTGATTATCTGGACTCTACTGGGGCGCCAGAAACAGAACCCCGTGTGACCGCTTCCCCACGCCGCAACCCCGGTAGCAGCTCGCAACGACCATGCATTCCCCCGTCATACTATTATTTCGGCGCCCCTGACTCCGACTCGGCTGATGACACCTACGATCCGACCCGCGAGTGCTTCAACGTCGATGTTGAAAGCGCGTCGGACTCGCAGGAAGAACAGCCGGTCAGAGGAAGGCACACGCCCCCTCACGACGGGCTCCCAGCCGAGCAAGGCGAGGCTCAGCTCCTTGCGGATCAAGGGGCGCAACTCAACCAAATCTGTGAGTTGCGGGAGAGGCTCGACGAGGAACGAGAAAACCTGCGTCTACTCCAGCAAACTCTCGAGCATGAGCGCGCGGAACACGCACTTGGCGGGAGAGCTCGCGAAAGAGCTCGCGACGTCAACCGTCGCATCGACGAGGACCAGGTAACCGACCCTCCGGTCTTCGCTCGAGCCAGCCAGAACGTCGTCGCCGCCGCCATGCTCCTCCGTAACATGCCCGAGCCGTCGAACCCCGAAGCGCGCCGGGCTCGAGATGAGATCCGAGAACTCCTCGAGACCGCTGCCCTGCAGCAGGCCGAGAGCTCTGCCTCGAGGCGACGCGAGCCCGCCTCGAAGCGGCTCGCAGAGCCCTCCCGGCAGGAGAGGGAGGCCTCGGTTCATCCCGAACCTCCCCGACGGATTCGAATGGCTCCCGCCCCCGAGCACATGACTCACGACCAAGGGCCTCGAGACACCCGTGGCAACATCGTCGAGCGCCGCACGCGCAAGCACGGTGACGGTGTGGCTCGAGGCTACCACGTGCACAGGGGCGGGCGCTACGACAGCTCGGAGGATCGCAGCCCTTCACCCGAGCCTCCGGGCCCTCGGGTCTTCAGCAAGGCAATCCGCGAAACGATACTGCCAGCACGGTTCCGCCCTCCCACGACTCTTGCCAAGTACAACGGCGAGACCAAACCCGAACTTTGGCTCGCCGACTTCCGCTTGGCATGTCAGCTGGGCGGGGCCACCGACGACCGAGTCATCATTCGACAACTCCCCCTGTTCCTCTCCGACACCGCTCGAGCCTGGCTCGAGGATCTGCCGCCCCAACAGATCCACGACTGGGGTGATCTCGTAAGGGTGTTCGAGGGAAACTTCAAGGGAACTTACATGCGCCCCGGCAACTCATGGGACCTCCGGGATTACATCCGGCATTTCTCCAAGCAACGCACCGAGCTCCCCAATGTCACTGACTCCGACGTAATCATGGCTTTCCTCTCGGGCACCACTTGCAAGGAGTTGGTCCGAGAGTTAGGCCGTCACACCCCCCTCACTGCCAATGGGCTGATGGACATCGTCACCAACTTCGCCGCCGGCGAGGAGGCAGTTGGTGCCATCTTTGGCGGCGAGCAGGACACGGGGAAGCAGAAGACCGACGATCCTGCGAGCTCCACCCGGGGCTCCAAAAGGAACAACCGCAAGAAGAAGAAAGGCCAGCAGGGCAAGCTCGAGGCCCCGGTCGACGAGCTTGTCGCCGCTACCGAACGCAAAAAGCCTCGAGGCCCCCCCGGCGGGGGCATCTTCGACAAAATGCTTAAGGAGTCGTGCCCTTACCACAAGGGACCCATTAACCATAACCTTGAAGATTGTCATATGCTCCGCAGGTACTTCGAGGGCGCAGGCAGCAAGAGCACCGACAAGGAGGACCCAAAGGGTGATGACAAGGATGAGGGGTTCCCCGAGATCCACGACTGCTTCATGATCTACGGAGGACCCTCGACCCGCCTCTCAGCGCGCCAGCGCAAGCGAGAACGGCGAGAGGTCTTCTCCGTGCAAACGGCGGTCCCTCGTTTCCTTGACTGGTCTGCGGTGGCCATCACTTTCGACCGTGATGATCATCCGGACTACATCCCCAATCCGGGGGTCTACCCTCTTGTCGTTGATCCCGTCATCGCCAACACGCGACTCACCAAAGTGCTCATGGACGGCGGGAGCAGCCTCAACATCATCTACTCCCAGACCCTCGACCTCCTGGGGGTCGAGAGAGCGCGCCTACAACCTAGCGTCGGGGGCTTCCACGGAGTCGTGCCAGGGAAGCGGGCAGAACCCCTCGGACGGGTCGATCTACCCGTTTGTTTTGGCACACCGGCCAACTTCAGGAAGGAGACCCTCACCTTCGAAGTGGTCGGATTCCGTGGGACATACCACGCCATCCTCGGGCGCCCGTGCTACGCCAAGTTCATGGCCGTGCCGAACTACACCTACCTCAAGCTCAAGATGCCCGGCCCAAACGGCGTCATCACTGTGGGGCCCTCGTATGAACACGCCTACGAGTGCGACGTCGAGTGCGTCGAACACGGCGAGGCGGTTTTGGAATCGGTGACTTTGGCCGCAGACCTCGACGGTCTCGCCAACGAGATTCCCGATCCAAAACGCCACGCCGGCAGCTTCGAGCCCGCGGAGGACGTCAAACTCGTGCCCCTCGACCCCGCTGATCCCAACGGGAAGGCGCTGAACGTCAGCGCCACCCTCGACCCGAAATAGGAAGCCGTGCTCGTCGACTTTCTCCGCGCAAATGTCAACATTTTTGCGTGGAGTCCCTCGGATATGCCGGGCATACCCAGGGAAGTCGCCGAGCACGCCTTGGAGATCCGGGCCGGGTCCAAACCGGTGAAGCAACGCCTGCGCCGCTTCGACGAGGAGAAGCGCAGGGTCATCGGTGAAGAGATCCACAAGCTACTGGAGGCTGGGTTCATCAAGGAGGTTCACCATCCCGAGTGGCTAGCTAATCCTGTATTAGTTAAGAAAAAGAGTGGGAAGTGGAGGATGTGTGTAGACTATACTATTTTAAATAAAGCATGTCCGAAAGTTCCCTTTCCCTTGCCACGCATTGATCAAATCGTTGATTCAACTGCGGGATGTGAAACTCTTTCGTTCTTAGACGCCTACTCCGGTTACCATCAGATAAAAATGAAGGAGTCCGACCAGCTCGTGACTTCATTCATCACCCCGTTCGGCATGTATTGCTACGTTACGATGCCCTTCGGTCTCCGGAACGCAGGGGCAACGTATCAGCGATGCATGCAGCACGTTTTCGGAGAACACATAGGACCAACCGTCGAGGCGTACGTCGATGACATCGTAGTCAAGACCAAACGAGCTGATAATCTAGTAAACGACCTCGACGTCGCCTTCAAATGCCTTCGAGCAAAGAATATCAAGCTCAATCCAGAAAAGTGCGTTTTTGGCGTCCCCCGAGGAATGCTTTTGGGGTTCATCGTGTCTAAGCGGGGCATCGAGGCCAATCCAGAAAAAATCTCTGCGATAACCAAGATGGCCCCCATCCGAGATCTGAAAGGCGTACAGAGGGTCACGGGCTGCTTAGCGGCGCTCAGCCGTTTCATTTCGCGCCTCGGCGAAAAAGCGCTCCCTCTGTACCGCCTCTTGAGGAAATCGGAACATTTTTCCTGGACCCTCGAGGCCGAGGAAGCCCTCGCCAAACTCAAGGTCACACTCTCTAACTCGCCAATTCTCGTCCCTCCGACCCCAGGAGAACCGCTCCTACTTTATGTCGCTGCGACATCACAAGTAGTCAGCGCAGTCCTGGTCATCGAACGGGCCGAGGAAGCTCACACCTTGCTCGTCCAGAGGCCGGTCTATTTCATTAGCGAGGTGCTCTCAGAAACCAAGGTCCGTTACCCTCAAATCCAGAAACTGCTTTACGCTGTCGTCTTGACACGGCGCAAGCTCCGACACTACTTTGAGGCCCACCCAGTTACTGTGGTTTCTTCTTTCCCCCTGGGAGAGATAGCCCAGAACCGGGAAGCCACGGGTAGGATCACCAAGTGGGCGGTCGAGCTCATGGGCGAGACCCTATCTTATGCGCCGCGCAAAGCCATAAAGTCACAGGTATTAGCAGATTTCTTAGCTGAATGGACCGACACCCAGCTCCCTCCCGCACAGCTCCAAGCCGAGCTCTGGACCATGTACTTCGATGGGTCGTTGATGAAAACAGGAGCAGGCGCGGGCTTGCTCTTCATCTCACCCCTCGGGGCTCACATGCGCTACGTCATCCGGCTCCATTTCCCTGCATCCAACAACGTCGCCGAATACGAGGCACTCGTCACGGGGCTAAGAATTGCCATCGAGCTCGGGGTCCGACACCTTGATGTTCGAGGCGACTCCCAGCTAGTGATCGATCAGGTCATGAAGAGCTCGAGCTGCCGCGACCCCAAGATGGAAGCCTACTGCCGAGAGGTACGACACCTCGAGGACAAGTTTCACGGCCTCGAGCTCAACCACATAGCACGCAAGTATAATGAGGCCGCCGATGAACTCGCAAAAATCGCGTCAAGTCGAGCTACGGTCCCACCTGACGTTTTCGTAAAAGATCTCCAACGGCCATCTGTCGACCTTGGGTCAGACGGAGGGGTCGACGGGACGTCGCTCGACCCCCCACCTGAGGCAGAGGCCCCCTCGACCGGGGCCGAAGCCATGCAGGTGGAAGGATCGACCCCACCATCTGACATCGAGCCTGACTGGCGCGCGCCGTACCTCGACTATCTTATCCAAGGGGACCTCCCCTCGAGTAAGACCGAGGCTCGACGGATCGCTCGCCGGGCCAAAACCTTTGTGATCATTGGTGACAGTAGGGAGCTGTACCGCCGCAGCCCTACGGGCATTCTCCAACGTTGCATCACAAACAAGGAAGGCAGGGACCTGCTCAACGACCTGCACTCGGGGGCTTGCGGTCACCACGCTGCGCCTCGAACCCTCGTCGGGAACGCCTTTAGACAAGGGTTCTATTGGCCGACCGCGGTCTCCGACGCTGTCAAGCTAGTACGCTCCTGTAAAGGTTGTCAGTACTATGCAAGGCAGACTCATCTCCCGGCACATGCTCTACAAACCATTCCCATCACATGGCCGTTCGCCGTTTGGGGGCTCGACCTCGTCGGACCGCTGAAAAGAACGACTGGTGGCTTCACCCATTTACTTGTCGCAATCGACAAGTTCTCCAAGTGGATCGAGGCTCGTCCCATCACCAGTATTAGGTCCGAACAAGCTGTGCTTTTCTTCACCGACATTGTCCATCGTTTTGGAGTTCCGAACTGCATTATCACTGACAACGGCACCCAGTTCACTGGTAAAAAGTTTCTGGATTTCTGCGACCACCATCACATTCGCGTACTCTGGTCGGCCGTAGCTCACCCAAAAACAAACGGCCAAGTAGAATGTGCCAATGGCATGCTCCTACAAGGCCTGAAACCCAGAATTTTTGACAAGCTAAACAAGCACGGCAAAAGATGGGCTGCCGAGCTACCCTCGGTTCTGTGGAGCCTAAGAACAACGCCGAGTCGAGCCACGGGGTTCACTCCGTTCTTCTTAGTCTACGGGTCCGAGGCTATGCTCCCAACTGATATAGAATACGGATCCCCAAGGATAAAGGCCTACAACGAAAGAAATAACGACGCTACAAGAGAGGACGCCCTCGACCAGCTCGAGGAAGCCCGAGATGTGGCTTTGTTGCATTCTGCCAGGTACCAGCAGGGTCTCCGACGCTACCACGACAGACACGTGCGCAAGCGCGACCTCAACGTCGGCGATCTGGTGCTACGTCGGAACCAGAACACCAAGGGGCGCCACAAGCTCACGCCACCATGGGAAGGACCGTACATCATCGCAGAAGTACTAAAGCCGGGCACCTACAAGCTATCCAACGAGAAGGGCGAAATCTTCACCAACGCTTGGAACATTGAACAGCTACGTCGCTTTTTTCCTTAGAAAGCCTCGAGGCTCTGTAATTTCTTTTCCGTCAATAAAGAATATAGCAGTGTTAAAATTTTCGCCTCACGATGAGGGAGGATCGACTCTGTACTACCAGAGTCGACCCTCCCTCGGGGGCTACATAGGGGGAAACCCCTCAGTCCCCGAAAAAATTTACACTCTTTTCTAAATTTTAAAAGCCACTCCTTAGGTCAATGGTGCCGCTTAGGCCAAGTTCTCATACGATCTGCGAAAGCCGCAACAGCATCCTAAAGCTTAAGGGCAGTCGAGCCACGAGATCACTTACGCCTCTGAGGCTACGGTACCTCCACTCACTCCCCCACGCCAAAGGACGCAGCTGCGTGCCAAGTAAATCGTACGGGAGCACGATCCAAGCCATTAAGGGAAGAAAAGCTCGCATAAAACCAAATTAACCACGAACTGGTTTATGTCTCGAGTTCTTAAGGCCCCTACGGCCACCACAACCAAATTTCAAAATAACTAACCTATTACATGGGCCCCCGTGCCCAGATTTGGATCACAGGCCTTCGTCGTCAGCAGGCGGCACCACCTCAGGCTCAAAGAGCGAGGCCAGACGGCTCCCAGGCCCCTCCGCGGCTTCGATCAGATCCAAGCAGGCGTCTTCGTTCTCCGCGTCCGTCCGCTCCGGGTCTGTGATAAAGCCATCGGCGACGAGCTCCATGTCGAACACAAAACCCGAGCGGACGACGGCCAGCGCCCTCTTTACGCCGTGGTGGAGGTTGTCCCGTATCTTCTCCCGGGCGAGGTGACCTAGCGCCGCCACCCGACGGACGAAGGAGTTCCCCGGAGCGTCTTCCCCGGTGTCGACGTCGGGCTCGACCCCCAGACCGTCGCACACCGAGGTGATCGCGCCCTCGAGCAGCTGGGTCCTCCGGGTCTCGGCTTCGAGGAGGCTCTGCAGGGAATTGGCGGTCGCATGGGCCTCCCGGTTCTCGCTCTCCAGCTCTGAAACACGACAAGGCAAATTAGCACCTAACGCGATGCCTCGACTATATGGCCATAACAAACTACTTACCCCCGACGTGGGTCTTTAAACCCACAACCTCGTCACGGAGCCCCCCGCACGTCCGCTCGAGCCCCAGGAGGGCGCTGTCCTTCTCCCGAACGGCCGCCTTTAGTGCCTCGATATCCTAGCGGGCAGTTTGGAGCGCCGCGTCCTTCTCCTGGACGGCCCCGTTCAGCATCGAGACCTCACCCTTCAACGCGCCAAGTTGGGCCGTCATCTGCCCGATCTGGACGTTGAGGGCGTCCCGCTGATGGCCAACCTGGGAGACGTCCTCCTCGAGCTCCTTGACCCGCGCCGACAGGGGCTCGAGGTCTCGGCGGGCCTGGGCAGCCTCTTCCCGGGCCTTGTCCGCCTCGGTGCGCATCGAGGCTTCAGCCGCCCATGCCTGGATCGCCTCTTCCTTCACCGTCGAGTAGGCGGTGCGCAGTTCCGCCATCTCAGCGGACCGATCGGCGAGCCTCTTCTGAGTCTCCTCGACCAGGGCCCGTTGCCGGGACAGCGACGCCCACACACCGCTCTCACCTCGGATGAAGAGCGACTTACGGCGGGAGGTCTCCTTCAGCTCCTAACTCAAGGAAAACCAAAAAACATAATGAATCCAAAGAAAAGAGACGATAAGAGCCACGAAATAAGCTGACAGATTAATCGTACCTCGGTGGCATCCCGCATGCCCCGCGAAACGGCGTCGGACGCCACGCTGAGCAGCCGAGCGAGATGTTGACGGACGCCCTCCAGGTACTGCCAGCGATGCACCTCATCTCTGTCATTCAGAGTAAGGATAGGCTCGGCGTCGAGGTTCGCGGCGTCCTTGAACTGAAGGGGCGGCCCTCCCCACCTCGGGATCTCCTCCTCGGCCCGCGCTATCGCCAGCGCGGCGAAGTCTGGCCACGACGATGACGACGCGGCCGGGGCACCTCCCGGCCCGGTCGAAGGGCCGGCCTCGTTGCCCTCGCCCGCCGCTCCGGCGGGGGTCGAGGCGTCAGCCCGGCTCGTGGCCTCGCCCTCCTCGGCTCCCATTATTTGTTTTCCCCTGTCTAGGGGGGCGTCGTCGAGGGTAATGACCACGGGCGCCCGCCCCTCGGCGGTGACCGGCCCCTCGGCAACCAGCGCCTCCGGAGCTCGCGCCTCCGCCGTCGACGCCTCTGGGGCCGGTACCTCGCCCGACGGCAGCTCGGAAACCGGCGCTCCGACCACCGGTGCCCCCGCAACCGGCACCTCAACCTCCGGCGCCGCTGCCTCCGGGGCTCCGGTAGAGGGCCCGGCAACCTCGCCCACCGCCGCGCCCACCGTCTGCACCGGCCGGTCCTGCTGAGGCTGCGGCCCCCTCGCCGATGCCGCCTCCTGTCCCGCTGCCGGTGCGGCCCCTTCCACGGTCGCATCGGCGGCCGCTCCCTCCGCGGCCGCTTCCACGGTGGCCACAGCCGAGGGCAGCGACTCGGGCTCCGCCTCGACCGGGCCGGGCGCCACCACCCTCGCCGGTTCTGACCCCGCCGCGGCAGGGTCGGGGCCGGCGACCGTCGAAGCGCCTGCGACCTCCTGCCGCCGACGGCGCTCCTTCGCGGCCTCGACCTCGCGGACCCAGGCCGCGTCCTGTTCCGCCGACCGGTTAAGGGCGGCGGCGCTGGCTCGGAGGGACTTCACGGGGGTGGGCCCCATGGTCTCCGCCTTCCGCTTCAGCCTGAAAAATAAAAGATAAGGTCGGTCTACAAATTCGAAAAAGAAGACAAGTCCCCTTAAACTCGAAAACTCACCCGGAGATCGGCACCAGGGGCCTCGACCCCCCACGGTCCGAGCCGCTCGAGGCGGCAGGCGGTGGCCTCGCGGCAGCCCCACCCGCGGACCGAGCGCTCCGTGGGGCTCTCGCCGACGCGCCACCGCGCGCCTTCTGTGCCTCCGAGGCCAGCTGGCCTCGGGTCTTCACGCCCGACGGTGGCGCCGCCGACGACGATGTCGGCGCCACCGCTCCCGTCCCCGCCTGAGCTTGCGGGGCCTGGGCTGGGACAGGCGCCCCTGTCGACCCCGCTTGCTGAGCCCGGGGCAAGGCGGCCCCTCCTGCCGAGGGGCCCGCCTCTTTCTTCTCTTCTTCCTTCTTCTTCCTCTTCTTCTCCTCTTCCTCGTCATCCTCCTCGACCTCCTCGACCACGATGACCGAGGAGGATGATCCCGCGATGGGCTCCAGCAGGGGGCGGATGTCGGGGAGGCTCCCCAGCCCGGTCGCGGCCTCGTACCGCGACAAGGCATCATCATCCTCGCCGCTGCTGCCGTCGTCCTCCCCCGACATGGTCTCGGAGGGCGACGGCTCCAAAGGGAGCCCGTCGAGGGCCTGTTGGCGCCGGAGTTTCTTCCGCGCCTCCTTCTCCCTGGCCTTCCGGGCCGCCCGCTTCTTGGTCGATTCCTTGACCGCCTTCTGCTTCGAGGCATGCTGCCGTCGAGCGTCCCGGGCAGGCTGGTCCTCCGGAACCGGCGGTCGCGTCTCCCGCAACGCCGACAGGTCCTGCACATAGGCGTCGACCGGGTTAAGGGGGTCTGAGAAACGAACAGAACCAAAAAACAAGCGTACCGACCCAAGGAACTTACCACGGGCTCGAACCCCTCAGTGGGCCTCATGGGGAGCCGGTCGGCTTCCTCCGCCTTGAAGGTCCCCACCATCCGGCGGGCTCGACGAAGCCCCTCCTCGAGGGTGAGGGCCTCATGCGACATCCGGCTCCCCTCCAGAGACGCCTCCGGAGTCATCTGGTCGAGGCGCAGGCGACGTCGGCACAGCGGCATCACCCGGCGGCGATGAAACGCCGTCGCTACCGCCGCCGCCGTCAGGCCTCGAGCACGTAGCTGCTGCAGCGCCGCCAGCAACGGGTCCAGACGCGGCTTCTCGACGTCCGGCACGCCATACACCCAGCGGTCCTCCCGGGCGGTCAGCACGCGGCCGGTGTACCTCGGCAGCTGGTTGTCATCGTTGCGGAGGTAGAACCAGCCCTCGTGCCACCCGCTGTTCGAGGAGATGAGGCGAGCCGGGATGTACTGGTCCGCCCGGCTCGACCTCAACTGCAGGACGCAGCTCCCTACCCGCGCTGCGTAGAGGACGCCCTTCCCCCCCGCATTCCGCGCGAAGAGCTCGGCCTTGAAAAGGTGAAGCCACAGGTTCCACTGCGGCTCCACCCCGAGATACCCCTCGCAGACCGCCGCGAAGATGGCGGCCTGCGCGATGGCGTTGGGGGCGAGATGGTGGAGCTCCACCCGGTAGTAGTGGAGAAGCGCCCGCATGAAGATCGATGACGGGATGCCGAAGCCCCGCTCGTGGAAGCTTACGAAGCTCACCACGTAGCCCTCCGGGGGCGCCAGCTCCCGGTGGGCCGGCGACGGCGCGATCCACTCCGGCCGCGAGCGACTCGTCCTCGGCCGCAGCAACCCATCTTCAACCAGCTCCTCTAGCCTCCTCTCCGTCACCGAGGAGGAGGCCCAGTCTTCGGCAGGGAGGATTTGGCTCTTTCCGGCCATCAGCGCCGACGGGAAGGGAATAAGTGGAGGAGAAGGCGGCAGCGGCAGCAATGTGAGCGGAAGGCGCAAGGGGGCTAGGGTTTTCTGAGGCTAGAGGATGGCAGAAGCGCAAGGGGCCGGAGGGAAGCACGGACCCTTGGGTCTTGCCTTTATAGGCCAGACGGAAGTCCAACGGCCGCGCGAAAAGGTAGGAACAGTTTCCCGTAATAAATGCGCTCACCTAACCGTCCCTCACGCCTTACAGGAGCAAGGCACGTGGCCATCCCCCACGCAGTAACTGAACGCCACGCCGCCCACTACCGTGCCGATCTCGCCCTAAAAAGGCGCGTCAGGCTAACGGGCGGGGCGAGATCCACGGACGGATATTCCCAGATTCCCTTAACGGGCTCCGGGCCCATTTTAAGTCTCGAGGGAACGGAGGCTGGCCCTCGACCTGGGTTCGACAGCCGCCCTCGAGCAACAGAGCAAGGGACGACCAGGGATGCGCCCGTACACGGCCAGGGCTCGAGCCACGCTCTCGAGGCACCCCAAGACGTATTCGAGGCCAAAGGATGAGGACGAAGCAGGAATCCCCTCGGGGGAGGCATCGAGCCCTCGGATCCCGTCACAGGGAACCGACATCCGCACGACCACTCCTTGGCATCTTTGAAGAGTGCCCCCGGGCCCCAAGCCGACTCCTAACGACTGGAGCACGGACTCTCACTCGAATCTCCCCGCTAGTAGCTCACCGGAGATCGCCGGACTCGCCCAAACGGGGTAGTACGACGTTCCCCACCCCTCCTCCTCCTCTACGAAGGATGAGCGTGAGGGCCGGATAACGAAAGACGGCAGGGACTCCGATCGACCTCGTGCGCGCGAGGCTCGGGGGCTCGGCCGCATCAACTACTCCCGGATGAGCCACGATTAAAGACCTCAGAGGAGACTTTCGCAATACTCCACCGAGGCCTCGGGGGCTACACCCGGCGGGTGCGCTCGCGCGCCCCCACCGGAAGAAGTCCTGAAAGCGCTCAGACGCCCCCGCTGGGAAAGCAAACGGCGCTATGACTCCAGTTCATCGGCAAAAAACCTTTAGGAGAGTGAACAATACACTCACCTAAAGGCTCGGGGGCTACTGTCGGTACCAAAAGCATAGGGGTACCCACATTCGACGATAATAAAAACTAAAATGACTAACCCACGACAAAGCACCACCCATTTCAAAATGCACAACAGGTCCGCCCCGTACGAGACCGGCTCGACGGGACGCCTCGACCGCGTCCCATTTCCGACTTGTACGAGGCCCCCTCTACGGGACGCCTCGACCGCGTCCCATTTCCGACTCGTACGAGGCCCCCTCGACGGGATGCCTCGACCGCGTCCCGCACGACAAGACACCTCGACTGAACTTCGACTCGCGTGAGCCCGGGTCGGGGCGCTCGACCCCCTCTCTTTACCTACCTCTGGACAAAAGCCTTAGCATTTAATGCAATTACCTACTACCACCTACCGGCATGGCTGCACGCGTGGTCGACGTGGGAACAATACCAGTGTCAGTTTTCACTGCTTAACCGCCCATCCCGTGATGGGAGGTGAAAAACATCACTGTACCCACCTTACCTCACACTGTACATCACTAGTTACCCTCAAGGAAAGATACGACAAAGTCCGTACACCACGATTCCAGGGATTCGGACTTATCCGATCGGCCTCGACCCAGCCTCGACCCCCAACAAAGCGTAACAGGGAAGGAAGGACGGTATGGCACGACGCTCCGGGTCATTTCAACGCCTACGACATCACGTCCCAAAGGATGGCCTCCCATTTCTAAGGCACGTCGCTACAGCCACCTCAACAGGATCGACAAAACGTCATCTCAAGGCTCCCGTCGTCCTGGCCTCCTCTCGTCCTATAAAAGGGTAGGCCAGGGCTCTGGAGAGGACGACGGACAACCAGTCATACACAATACAGCGATCAACATCTCAAGCAATCATCTTGTACTCTTTCTTTTTCTCCTTTGAGACTTGGGCTCGATGCCCTCTCTCGCAAGCTTGTAACCCCTACACAAGCACCTCGGTGCAAGGAAATACAAACCTCTCCTCCCCCGCTGGACGTAGGGCCTTCTTTTGCCCGAACCAGGATAAACCCTTGTGTGTTCTCCTTGCATCACCATCCAGGAAAGGGACACGCAGCATTTTACTCGTTGGTTTAGGACCCCCTCGGGTCCGAACACCGACACTGCCCATCCCGGGATGGGAGGTGAAAACCTGTCACTATACCCACCACACTGCACACTGTTTCGCCACCAATCACCCTCGAGGGAGGATATGACAAGGTTCGTACCCCAGAATCTCGGGGATTCGGCCTTATCCGCCCATCCTCGACCCGGCCTCGACCCAGCCTCGACCCACCGCCGGTCAGCAGGGAAGAAAGGCCGACGTGGCACAGGACTTAGGGTCTTTTCACCGTCTCGTCCCCAACGTCACCATGGTATCCAGGGATGGTCGGCCATTCCTAGGGCACGTCGCTACAGCCATCTCCACAGGGATCGATAAAACTTCACCTCAAGGCATCCCAGCGTCCCGGCTTCCTCTTACCCTATAGAAGGGCAGGCCAGGGCTCTACAAGGGGCAACGAAGGAAACAACGAACCAACCGACAAACAAAGCAAAGGCATACAACCCACAAATCAACATCTCAAGCAATCACCCTTGTACTCTTTCATTCTCCTTTGAGACTTGGGCTCGGTTCCCTCTCTCACAGCTTGTAACCCCTACGCAAGCACTTCGGTGCAAGGAAATACAATACTTCTCCCTTCCTGCTGGACGTAGAGATTTTTTTTGCCCGAACCAGGATAAATCCCCGTGTATTCTCCTTACATCACCATCCAGATTAGGGACACGCAGCACTTACTCGTTGGCTTAGGACCCCCACGTGACCGAACGCCAACAGTTGGCGCGCGAGGTAGGGGAAGCTGCGTGCCAACATCGTTTTCCCACCATTTTTCTGGATGGCTGACCACGAACGCCCGCTCTCGTTGGCTACGGTGATCTGGTTTAGGAGTTTGGAGTTCATGTCGCTTGGCCACGGCTACGACATGGTCCTCCTCCCGCCCAGGCACCCGACCGATGAGGACCACGAGCTCTCCCAGCCTGGGGGAGCGCTGCGCCAGTACCGTCGCTCTCGTCAGGCATGAGTCGTCAGACGACGACGAGTCCGGCGCAACCACCGTCATCGCCTTGCGGAGGACGGTGGGATCCCCCAATCCGGCGCCTCTCAGCCGGACGCCAACACGGATTCCCTTACTGAGGGTCTGTGTAGGATGAGCTTGGCTGAGGGTAAGATGCCGACAGGGAGTTCCACCACTCTACTGCTCAGTGTGACGCCACCACCACCCGGCCCGACTACGCCGGCACGAGGAACGACGCCTTCAACGGCATTTCCGTTTGGGCTAGACTCGGTTGCCCGGGCGTACGCCTCCTCTGTAAGCACCAGCATGAGTGCTTACGAGGAGCTCCCCGAACACCACCTACGCTCCACTCTCGACCTTGTTGCATCCACGCCGGCTTCCGAGTACCTAGACTCTACGGAGACCCCAGAAACGGAGCCCCGTACAACTGCTTCTCGACGTTACGACCCCAGAGATAGACGACCTCACATGCACCCATCATACTACTACTTCGGCGCTCCTGACTCTGACTCTGTCGATGACACCTACGACCCGACCCGTGAGTGCTTCAACATCGATGGACTTAGCACATCGGATTCGGAGGATAAGGCACTCGTTGAAGAAAGGAACACGCCACCTCATGTCGAGCTCCCTGCCGAGCGAGATGAGGCTCAATTCCTTGCGGATCAAGGAATGCAGCTCGAGCAAATCCGTGAGTTACAAGACAGGCTTGATGAGGAACGAGAGAATCTGCGCCTCCTACAGCGAACCCTCGAGCAAGAGCGCGCGACACACGCACATGGCGGAGGAGCTCGAGAAAACCCCCCGGTTTTCGATCGAGCCAGCCAGAACGTGGTCGCCACCGCTATGCTCCTTCATAACATGCTCGAGCCATCGCACCCTGACGCTCGTCGAGCCTGAGATGAAATCCCAGGACTCCTCGAGACCGCTGCTATGCAGCAGGCCGAGAGTTATGCCTCGAGGCGACGAGGGCCTGCCTCGGAGTGGCCTGCCGAGCCCTCCCGACAGGAGAGAGAGGCCTCGGTTCATCCCGAGCATGCCCAACGGAACAGGGCGGCGCCCGTCCCTGAGCACATCACCGACAGCCGGGAACCTTGAGACACCCGTCGCAACATCGTCGAGCGCCGCACGCGTAAACACGGTGACAGTGTGGCTCGAGGCTACCACGTGCACAGAGGCGGGCGCTACGACAGCTCAGAAGATCGAAGCCCTTCACCCAAGCCACCGGGTCCCCGGGTCTTTAGCAAGGCCATTCGTGAAACAATACTCCCGGCTCGGTTTCGCCCCCCCCCCCCCACGACTCTTACCAAGTACAATGGCGAGACCAAACCCAAACTTTGGCTCGCTGACTTCCGCTTGGCATGTCAGTTGGGTGGGGCCACCGACGACCGGGTCATCATCCGGCAACTCCCCCTGTTCCTATCGGACACCGCTCGAGCCTGGCTCGAGGATCTCCCACCTCGACAAATCCACGACTGGGACGACCTCGTGAGGTTGTTCGAGGGAAACTTCAAGGGAACCTACATGTGCCCCGACAACTCGTGGGTCGACCTCCGAAGCTGCAAGCAGAAGCCGAGTGAATCCCTCTGGGACTACATCTGGCGTTTCTACAGGCAACGCACCGAGCTCCCCAACATCACCGACTCCGATGTGATCATGGCCTTCCTCTCTGGCACCACCTGCAAAGAGTTGGTCCGAGAGCTAGGCCGCAACACCCCCATCACTGCCAACGGTTTGATAGACATCATCACCAACTTCGCCGCCGGTGAGGAGGCGGTTGGTGCCATCTTTGGTGGTGATCAGGACAAGGGGAAGCACAAGGTGGACGATCCCGCGGGCTCCAGCCGGGGCTCAAAAAGGAACAACCGAAAGAAGAAGAAGAACCAGCAGGGCAAGCTCGAGGCCCTGGCCGACGACCTTGTCGCTGTTGTTGATCACAAGAAACCTCGAGGGCCCCCGACGGGGGCATCTTCGACAAAATGCTCAAAGAGTCGTGTCCCTACCACAAGGGGCCCATGAACCACAACCTCGAGGACTGCCACATGCTCTGAAGATATTTTGAAGGCATAGGCATCAAGAAAGATGACAAGAAGGAAGATCCCAAGGGTGACGACAAAGACGAGGGATTCCTCGAGATCCACGACTGCTTCATGATATACGGAGGACCCTCGACACGCCTCTTGGTGCGTCAGCGCAAACGAGAACATCGAGAGGTCTTCTCCGTGCAGCCGGCGACCCCCCTCTTCCTCGACTGGTCCGAGGTGGCCATCACTTTCAATCGTGATGACCACCCAGACTATGTCCCCAATCCTGGGGTCTACCCACTTATTGTCGATCTTATTATCGCCAACACACGCCTCACTAAGGTGCTCATGGATGGTGGCAGCAGCCTCAACATCATCTATGCCCAGACCCTCGACCTCCTGGGGATCGAGAGACGCGCCTCCAACCCAGCGTCGGGGGCTTCCATGGAGTCGTGCTGGGAAAGTGGGTGGAACCCGTCGGCCGGGTTGACCTGCCTGTCTGTTTTGGCACTCCCACCAACTTCAGAAAGGAAACTCTCACTTTTGAAGTGGTCGGATTCCGTGGAACGTACCATGCTATCCTTGGGCGCCCATGCTATGCTCGGTTCATGGCGGTCCCGAATTACACCTACCTCAAGCTCAATATGCCTGGCCTCAACGGTGTCATAACTGTCAGACCCTCATACGAGCACGCTTACGAGTGCGACATCGAGTGCGTCGAGCACGAAGAAGCTATCTTGGAGTCGGCGACCTTGGCAGCGGATCTCGATGGTCTGGCCAACGAGATCCCCGACCCCAAGCGCCACGCCGGCAGCTTCGAGCCCGCAGAAGACGTCAAGCTCGTGCCCCTCGACCCCGCCGACCCAAAGGGAAAGGCGCTGAGCATCAGCGCCACCCTCGATCCCAAATAGGAAACAGTGCTCGTCGACTTTCTCCGCGCGAACGTCGACATCTTTGCGTGGAGTCCCTCGGATATGCCGGGCATACCCAGGGAAGTCGCCGAGCATGCCTTGGAGATCCGAGCTGGCTCCAAACCGGTGAAGGAACGCTTGCGCCGCTTCGACGAGGAGAAGCGCAAGGTCATCGGTGAGGAGATACATAAACTGTTGGAGGCCGGATTCATCAAGGAGGTTCATCATCTCGAGTGGCTAGCTAATCCTGTATTAGTTAAGAAAAAGAATTGGAAGTAGAGGAAGTGTGTAGACTATACTATTTTAAATAAAGCATGTCCAAAAGTTCCTTTTCCTTTACCACGCATTGATCAAATCATTGATTCCACTGCAGGATGTGAAACTCTTTCATTCTTAGATGCATATTCCGGCTACCACCAGATCAAAATGAAGGAGTCCGACCAGCTCGCGACTTCGTTCATCACCCCGTTCAGTATGTATTGCTACGTTACTATGCCCTTCGGTCTTCGGAACGCAGGGGCTACGTACCAGCGATGCATGCGACACGTTTTTGGGGAACACATCGGACCAACCGTCGAGGCCTACGTCGATGACATCGTTGTCAAAACCAAAAAAGCTGATAATTTGATAAACGACCTCGACATTGCGTTGAAATGCCTCCGGGCAAAAAACATCAAGCTCAACCCCGAGAAATGTGTTTTCGGCGTTCCTCGAGGCATGCTTCTAGGGTTCATCGTTTCCGAGCGTGGCATCGAGGCCAACCCGGAAAAGATAACCGCAATAACTAAGATGGGCCCTATCCAAGATCTGAAGGGCGTGCAAAGGGTCACGGGCTGCCTGGCAGCCCTCAGTCGCTTCATCTCACGCCTCGGCAAAAAAGCACTCCCATTGTATCATCTCCTAAAGAAATCGGAACACTTCTCATGGACCCTCGAGGCCGAGGAAGCCCTTACGAAGCTCAAAGCTACACTCTCTAACTCACCGATCCTCGTCCCTCCGACCCCAGGGGAACCGCTCCTACTTTATGTCGCCGCAATGACACAAGTAGTCAGCGCGGTCTTAGTTGTCGAAAGGATCGAGGAAGGGCATACCTTGCTCGTACAAAGACCAGTCTACTTTATTAGCGAGGTGCTCTCGGAAACCAAAGTTCGCTACCCGCAGATTCAAAAGCTATTGTACGCCATCGTCTTAACGCAGTGCAAACTCTGTCACTATTTCGAGGGCCACCCGGTGACTGTGGTTTTTTCTTTCCCTCTGGGAGAGATAGCCCAGAACCAGGAAGCCTCGGGTAGGATAGCCAAGTAGGCGGTCGAGCTCATGGGCGAGACCCTCTCTTATGCGCCGCGCAAGGCCATCAAATCCCAAGTACTAGCAGATTTCCTGGCGGAGTGGACCGACACTCAACTTCCTCCGGTTCAGCTCCACGCTGAGCTTTGGACCATGTACTTCGACGGGTCGCTGATGAAAACAGGGGCAGGCGTGGGTCTGCTCTTCATCTCACCCCTCGGAGTCCACATGCGCTATATCATCCGGCTTCCTTTCCCTGCCTCCAACAACGTCACCGAATACAAGGCGCTCGTCACAGGCTTGCGAATCGCTGTCGAATTAGGAGTCCGACACCTCGATGTTCGAGGTGACTCTCAGCTCGTAATCGACCAGGTCATGAAGAGCTCAAGCTGCCGTGATCCCAAGATGGAGGCCTACTGTGAGGAGGTACGGCGCCTTGAGGACAAGTTTCACGGCCTCGAGCTCAACCACATCGCGCGCAGGTATAATGAGGCTGCCGATGAACTCGCAAAAATCGCGTCCAGTCGAACTACGATTCCACCAGACGTTTTCACGAGGGATCTCCACCAACCGTCCGTCAACCTCAGGGTGGACGGAGGGGTCAACGGGCCGTCACTCGTCCCCCCACCTGAGGTAGAGGCCCCCTCAACCGGGGCTGAGGCCATGCAGGTGGAAGGCTCGACCCCACCATCCGACCCCGAGCCTGACTGGCGCATTCCGTACCTCGACCGTCTCATCCGAGGAGACCTCCCCTCGAATAAGGTCAAGGCTCGACGGATCGCTCGCCGGGCTAAGTCCTTTGTGATATTTGGTGACAGTAGGGAGCTGTATCGCCGCAGCCCTACTGGCGTTCTCCAATGCTGTATCACAAACAAGGAAGGCAGAAACTTGCTCAATGATCTGCACTTGGGGGCTTGCGGTCATCACGCAGCGCCTCGAACCCTCGTCGGAAATGCTTTCTGACAAGGTTTCTATTGGCTGACCGCAGTCTCCGATGCCGTCAAGCTAGTACGCTCCTGCAAAGGCTGCCAATACTATGCGAGACAAACCCATCTCTCGGCTCATACCTTGCAAACCATTCCCATCACATGGTCGTTCGCTGTTTGGGGGCTCGACCTAGTCGGACCCTTGAAAAGGACAACTGGCGGCTTCACCCACTTGCTCGTTGCCATTGACAAATTTTTCAAGTGGATCGAGGCTCTTCCTATCGCCAGCATCAGATCTGAGCAAGTCGTGCTCTTTTTTACCGACATCATTCATCATTTTGGGGTCCCCAACTGTATCATCACGGACAATGGCACCTAGTTCACTGGTAAAAATTTCCTAGATTTCTGCGACAACCACCACATCCATGTGCTCTAGTCGGCCGTGGCTCATCCAAAAACAAATGGCCAAGTAGAACGTGCCAACGGCATGGTCCTACAAGGCCTGAAACCCAGAATTTTTGACAAGCTAAACAAACACGGCAAGAAATGGGCTGCCGAGCTTCCCTCGGTCCTGTGGAGCCTAAGAACAATGCCGAGTCAAGCCATGGGGTTCACTCCATTCTTCTTAGTCTACGGATCCGAGGCTATGCTCCCAACTGATGTAGAATACGGATCCCCAAGGTTGAAGGCCTACAACGAAAGAAATAACGATGCCATAAGAGAGGATGCCCTCGACCAGCTCGAGGAAGCCCGCGACGTGGCTCTGTTACATTCTGCCAGGTATCAGCAGAGTCTCCGGTGCTACCATGACAGACACGTCCGTCGGCGTGACCTCAACATTGGTGACCTAGTACTATGACGAAGCCAGAACACCAAGGGATGACACAAGCTCACGCCGCCGTGGGAAGGGCCATACATCATCGCAGAAGTATTAAAGCCCGGCACCTACAAGCTATCGAATGAGAAGGGCGAAATCTTCACCAACGCTTGAAACATTGAATAGCTACGTCGCTTTTTCCCTTAAAAGGCCTCGAGGCTCTGTAAATTGTTTTCAATCTTGTCAATAAAGAATACAACGGTGTTCAAAGCTTTGTTTTCATAACAACCAGAAAGGATCGACCCTGCTTTCTCAGAGTCGACCCTCCCTCGGGGGCTGCAAAGGGGGGAACCCCCTGTCCCCGAAAAAACTCGTACTCTTTTTCAAAAAAGAGAGCTGTCACTTAAGTCGACAACGCCGCGGGAGTACCCTAAGGCTCAAAGGGTCGTCGAGCCATGAGATCACTTACACCTCCGAGGCTACGGTACCTCCACTCACCCCTCATGCCTAGGAGTGCGACCGCGCGCTAAGTAGACCTAGTAACGGTTCATAACTTTGAAAAAGATTACACCCCTGTTGGCTTCAAATCAAGTTCTTACACGATCTGCAAGGCCTCAAGCGCACCCTGAAGCTCGAGGGCAGTCAAGCCGTGAGATCACTTATGCCTCCAAGGCTACGGTACCTCCACCCGCTCCTTACGCCAAGGGGCGCGACCGCGCGCTAAGTAAATCATGAGAGAACATGATTCAAGCGATAAAGGGAAGAAAAAAACTCGAACAAAACTTAACGATCAGTACAAGTTTACATTCGAGCGTTTCAAGGCCTCTGAGACCACCATGACCAAAGTTACAAACACTAACTTATTACACGGGCCTTCATGCCCAGGTTTGGCTCACAGGCCCTCGTCGTCGGCAGGCGGAACCACCTCGACCTAAAAGAGCTTGGCCAGGCGACTTCCAAGCTCCTCAGCGGCTTCGATTATACCCAGGCAGGCATTTTCATTCTCCTCGTCTATCCGGTCCGGATCTATGATGAAGCCATCAGCGACGAGCTCCATGTCATATACAAATCCGGACCGAACGACAGCCAGAGCCCTCTTCACACCGTGATGAAGTCCACCTCGTACCCTCTCGCGAACGAGGTGGCCCAGCGCCACCATCCGGCGGACGAAGGAATTCCCCGGGGCATCCTCCTCAGTGTCGGCGTCGGGCTTGACCCCCAGGCCGTCGCACACGGAGGAGATGGCGCCCTGAAGAACCTGAGTCCGCTGGGTCTCAGCCTCGAAGAGATTCTGGAATGAGGTGGCCGTCGCCTGAGCCGCTTAGTACTCCTTCTCCAACTCTGGAACACAAGCATCAAATTAGCGCAAGCCTAGGACCTCGACACCAGGGCCACTGCGTAGCAAGAAGCTCACCCTCGGAGTGGGTCTGCCAACCTACGACCTCGTCGCGTAGTTCCCCGAACGTCTTCTCAAGCGCCTGAAGAGCCTCATCCCTATCACGGACGGTCGCCCTCAACATCTCGATCTCTCGGCTGGCGTTCGAGAGAGCCTCGTCCCTCTCTCGGACGACTCTGCTCAGCGTCGCGACCTCGTCTTTCAAGGCCCCAACACGAGTGGACACCTGCCCGATCTGGACGTTGAGGGCGTCACGATGCCTGCTGACAAGGGCGACGTCCTCCTCGAGCTCCTTCACGCATGCTGATAAC
Source organism: Saccharum spontaneum (assembly GCA_022457205.1). Classification (NCBI taxonomy): domain Eukaryota; kingdom Viridiplantae; phylum Streptophyta; class Magnoliopsida; order Poales; family Poaceae; genus Saccharum; species Saccharum spontaneum. Next base: position 11,516,304 of record CM039610.1, read on the forward strand.
GGCACGAGGTCTTCGTGGGCTTTGGCAACCTGCTCCCGGGCCCTTGCCACGTCTTCATGCACCGTGGCCTTAGTCGCCCGGGCCTATGCCGCCTCCTCCTTGACCGCCGCGTAGGCAACGCGAAGCTCGGCCGTCTCGGTGCTCTGTTGGGAGAGCGCTTGTTGGCCTCCTCGACCAAAGCCCGTTGACGGGAGAGCGCCGCCCACACGCCACTCTCATTACGAATAAAGAGTGACTTGCGGCGAAAACGCTCCTTGGGCTCCTGACCATGGTTAAAACCCAAAAATTAGAACTAGGGAAAGGAATAAACCGCAAATGAAAAAACAAAAAACTACCGAATCCGACTCACCTCGAAGGCCTCTGACATACCCCGTGCTAGGGTATCCGAAACCATACACAGGGATCGCATCGTGTGCTTCCGAAGACCCTCGAGGTACTCCCAGTGGTGCACCTCATCCTTGTCATCGAGCGCGAAGATGGGCTCGGTGCCAGGGTTGGACGTGTCCCTAAACTTGAGGGTCGACCTCCCCCAGCGCGACAGCTCCTCCTCCGCCCGCACGAGGGCCAGCCCGGCAAGGTCTGACCACACGGCCGACGCCTCAGCCTGGTCGCCCTCCGACACCGCAGAGGTACCGGCCTGATCTGCGGCCTCGGCCCCCTCTACGCCCGCCACCTGCTTCCCCTTGTCGACAGGGGAGTCGTCGAGGGTGAGGTCGATCAGAGCCGAGGTCGACCCCTGTGGCGGGGCTGGCACCTCGACCACCGGCGCCACCACCGGGACGATGGGTGGTGGCGCGTCCGCCCCGCTATCCACCTCGAACGCCGGCTCCGCCGGCTGGTCCTGCTGCGGTTGTGGCTCCTCCGGCTACGCCACCTCCTGTCCCGCCTCCGGCGGGGCCTCCATCGCCTCCTGTTCCTCTTCAACATCCGCCCGCCCCGCGTCGCCGGCGGATGCTTCGGCCTCGGCAGCCTCGACGGAAGCCTGGGTGGTCGTTGTCGACCTAGGCTCCGGGCCACCAGTGCTAGGCCCCACCACTTCTGTCGGCTCCGACCCCTACGTGGCGGGGTCAGAACCGGCAGCTTCCTAGGCGCCCGCCCCCGCCTAGGCAGCCGCCTCCCGCTGCTTCAAACGCTCCATCACAGCCTGGAGTCTGCATTATTACGGTGGCGCTCGACCGAAGCACCTTCACGGGGGTCGAATCCGCGAGCTCCGCCTTGCGCTTGTGCTTGAGGAACAATTAAATGCGTCGGAGTAAAAAACAGGGTCACCGATCACAAAAAATAGGGCAGAATAACTTACCCAGATATGGGAACCAAGGGCCTAGGCCTCGGCAGGCCAGAGACACCCGACGGCGCCTGCGACGGCCCTACCGTCGGACCTCCTGCTGACCGGACGCTCCTCGGGGCCCTAGTTGGCGGAGCATCCTGGGCCCTCTGCGCCGCCGAGGCTAGCTAGCCTCGGGTCCTCACGCCCATAGATGGTGCCCTGGATGTCGACGCTGGCGTCGCTGCCCCAACCGCCGTCTGGGCCCGCGGTGCTTGGGCTCGCGAGGGCAGCTCCATCGACCTTTCTCGCGGGGCCCCCGACGAGGCGCCCCTCCCGTTGAGGGGCCTGCTCCGGCCCCCACCTCTTCTGGCTCCTCCTCCACCTCGACAGACACCGAGGCCAGCCTCGACACCTGGGAGGTCGACCCCCTAATGGGCTCCAAGAAGGGGCGCACATCGGGGAGGTCCGCCAGACCAATCGCGGCATCATACCGAGACAAGGCGTCGTCATCGTCGTCGCCGTCATCATCATTCTCCCCCGAGACCATCTCAGAGGGAGACTCCTCGAGTGGGAGCCCATCGAGGCTCTGCTGGCGTCGACGCTTCTTCAGCGCCTCCTGCTCCTGGGCCTTGCGGATTTGACGCTTCTTGGCGGCGTCCTTCTCCTCTTTCTGTTGGGTCACCAAGAGCCATCGAGCTTCCCGAGCAACCCGATCTTCCAGAAGCGGCGGTCGCGTTTCCTTAACCGTCGATAGATCCTATACACAAACCTTGACCGAGTCAATGGAAGGAGTCCGGAAATGAAAAATCTCAAAAATGCTAAGAACAACACTTACCAAGGGCTCGAATCCCTGAGTGGGGCGCATCGAGACCCTGTTGACGTCCTCCGGCTTGAAGCTCCCCACCATACGTCACGCGCGTCGAGCAACCTCATCGAGGGAGAGGGACTCGTGCGACATCCTGCTTCCCTCCAACGGCGCCTCCAGCATCACTCTCCGACAGTGAAACTCCGCGGCCACCATCCCCGCTGTCAGTCCGTGCTGGCGGAGCCTCCACAGCGCGTCGAGCAGCGGCTCCAGCTTCGGCTTCTTGTCTTCCACGATGCCGTATGACCAGTTCTCCTCTCGAGCAACCAGCACCCGGCCAGAGTACCTCGGCAGCTGGTCGCCGTCGTTGCGGAGGTAGAACCAGCCATCGTGTCAGCCGCTGTTCGAGGAGATCAGCTGTGCCGGGATGTACTGGTCGCCTCGACCAGACCGGACTTGGAGCACGCAGCTCCCCGCGCGCACCACGTGCTGCGCCCCCAGCTCTCCCGCCTTCTTGGCAAAGAGCTCCGCCCTGAAGAGATGGAGCCACAGATTCCACTACGGCTCTATCCCCAGGTACCCCTCGTAGACCGCCGTGAAAATAGCGGCCTACGAGATGGCGTTGGGGGCGAGGTGGTGCAGCTCCACCTTGTAGTAGTGGAGGAGCGCTCGCATGAAGGGGCTGGCCGGCACGCCAAACCCCCTCTCGTGGAAGCATATGAAGCTCACCACGTAGCCTTCTGGGGGCGTCGGTTCCCGGTGGTCAGACGGCGGCGCTCTCCACTCCAGCTAGGTCCGGCTCGTCTTCGGTTGCAACCGCAGACCAGCTCTTCCAACCTCTTCTCCGTTACCGAAGAGTTGGCCCAAGCGTCGGCGGGAAGGAGTTGGCTCTTGCCTGCCATTGTCATCGAGAAACTACGCGGGCGAGAAAAAGCGGCGGCGGCGCTGAACTGTGGCTGAAGGACGTAGGATGATGGAGAGGGAGATGTAGGGCAGGGAAGGCGAGAATGCAAAGGACCTGTAAGGGAAAACGGAACCCCGGGTCTTGCTCTTATACCCCGATGGAAGTCCAACGGGCGCGCGAAAAGGTTGGAGCAGTTTTTGCATTCAATGACCTTACCTAACCACTCCCTCAAAACCCGTAGATATGGGCACGTGGCCGCTATTCACGTCGTAACCATCACACCACGCCGCCCACTACCGCGCCGATCTCGCTTCCCCTCCTGAAAAGACGCACCCGAAAACGGGTAGGAGAAGGATCCGCGGACGGATATTCCCAGACGCCTGGGTAACGGGCTCCGAGCCCGGTATAAACCTCGAGGGATCGAAAGCTAGCCCTCGACCAGGGTTTGACAGCTGCCCTCGAGTAACGGAGTCATGGACGACTAGGGATGCGCCCATACAAGGCTAGGGCTCGAGCCGCGCTCTCGAGGCATCCCAAAGACGTATTCAAGGCCAAAAGAGAAGGTTGACGAAGAAATCCCCTCGGAGGGAGGCATCGAGCCCTCGAATCCCATCGCAAGGAATCGAGATCCGCACAACCACTCTTTGGCATTCTTGAGAGCGCCTCCGTGGCCGCTAGCCGACTCCTATCGAATGGAACACGGGCTCACGCTCGAATTCCCCTGTTAGCAGCTCACCGGAGGCCGTCGGAACTCGCCCAAGCGAGGGTAGTACGACGTCCCCCACCCCTCCTCCTTTTTTTCTCTAAAAAAGGAGCGTGAGGGTCAAACGATAAAAGACGGTCAAGACTAATCGATCTCACGCGTACGAGGCTCGGGGGCTCGACTGCAAAAAACCAAACCTCGAATGAAAAAATACAGAACACGCCACGATACGAGACCATTCCTCAGTAGAGCGTATAAAAGACCTCGGAGGAGTCCAAATACTCCACCGAGGCCTCGGGGGCTACACCCGGCGGGTGCGCTCGCGCGCCCCCACCGGAAAAAATTATGATGCTATGACTCCAGTTCGGTAACTACTGAGCCTCTGAGAGAGTGACCTGCACTCACCCAAAGGCTCGGGGGCTACTATTGGTACCTACATAATAGGGGTATCCACAATCAACGATAAAAAAGAACGAAACACTAACGCGCAAACATAACAGAGCCAAAATAGCGGACGAGATACCTCGACTGCGTTCTGACTCGCACGAGGCCAGCTTGACGGGACGCCTCGACTACGTTCCGACTCGTACGAGGCACCCTCGACGGGACGCCTCGACCACGTCCTGACTGGTATGAGGCCTGTTCGATAAGGCATCTCGACTATTGGCAATCTCCGACTCGCATGACCCCGGGTCAAATCGCTCGACCTATCTTACTCACCTACTCTGAGGCAAAAGTCAGAGCATTTAATGCGACTACCTACTACCTCCTACCGTCATGGCTACAGCTGTGACCGACGTAGGAGCAATGCCGGTGTCAGTTCTCACTTTTTACTGCCCATCCCGGGATGGGAGGTGAAAACCTGTCACTATGCCCACCACACTACACACTGTTTCGCCACCAATCACCCTCGAGGGAGGATACGGCAAGGTCCGTACCCCACGATCTCGGGGATTCGGCCTTATCCACCCATCCTCGACCCGGCCTCGACCCAGCCTCGACCCACCGCCGGTCAGCAGGGAAGAAAGGCCGACGTGGCACAGGACTTAGGGTCTTTTCACCGTCTCGTCCCCGACGTCACCATGGTGTCCAGGGATGGCCGGCCATTCCTGGGGCACGTCGCTACAGCCATCTCCACAGGGATCGACAAAACTTCATCTCAAGGCATCCGGCGTCCCGGCTTCCTCTTACCCTATAAAAGGGCAGGCCAGGGCTCTACAAGGGGCAACGAAGGAAACAACGAACCAACCGACAAACAAAGCAAAGGCATACAACCCACAGATCAACATCTCAAGCAATCACCCTTGTACTCTTTCATTCTCCTTTGAGACTTGGGCTTGGTTCCCTCTCTCATAGCTTGTAACCCCTATGCAAGCACTTCGGTGCAAGGAAATATAATACTTCTCTCTCCCTGCTGGACGTAGGGCCTTCTTTTGCCCGAACCAGGATAAATCCCCGTATATTCTTTTTGCATCACCATCTAGATTAGGGACACGCAGCACTTACTTGTTGGCTTAGGACCCTCACGGGACCGAACGCCGACACTATGTATATAAAAGCTTAAGATTAGATGAAGTTATAAAATGGATTATAATTAATAAAAAGTAATTAAAGTTTGAGGCTTTAACAATTGAAAATGTAGTATTGGTAACAAAGAATGTACGTAGCTTAACAGCCATGTTCCCGTTTCCATTCTCAGAACGGGAACAAGAACTTGGGGTATCATTTATAACGTGGAACGAGAACATTCCTGCTATTGCCGGGACGTGGAGCATGGCAACGGGAACTTGGGCTATACTCCCGTTCCTAGGCTGCTGAGTATTATCTGCACACACACATATGTACATAGATCCCCGCACAGAATATCTTAACGTAGAAGTAGAACTAACCACCGGCTCTGTGTTTGTTATATATGCGGTGATTAGATCCCTTTAAACTTCCAAAAATTTTACAAGATTCTCCGTCACATCGAATCTTTAAACGCATGCATGAAGCATTAAATGTAGATTAAAAAATAACTAATTGCACAGTTTATCTGTAAATGTCGAGACGAATCTTTTGAGCCTAGTTAGTCCATGATTAGATAAATTTTACCAAATAACAACAAAAAGTGCTACGGGAACTTTACACCAACTTTTACACCATCTAAACACGAGATGGGAGTCAAAGACAAGGACTTTATCTGAGAGCTTGTTGGCGATGAGAGGATATATAAACTTGACTTGACAGTGGACTTGGTCAACTGTAACGGGCTGCTGTTTGCCTGTTTCTGCGCAAGACCAGGCTTTCTGGTAATTTTGTCCTACTTATTTATTTTCGTTCCAGTAAGTAGTAACTCCAGCCTTGTTTGACCTTGTCTAACGGGCCGCTGTTTGTACTTGAAGTAACGATGAGGCATCAAAAAGAAAGAAAACTTGGTTGCATTACCATATTTATACGAAAAGGTTTTTTTTTACTTGCCTGCCCTGTATTATAATCAACTGGCCGAAGCCTCCTGGAGCACCAAGTAAACAACACATATAGGCGGGGTGTGGACGCCATGACCGGAGTGGTCGTCGGCGGGAGCAGTTCTAGAACGCCGGTGCGGCGGTCCAGAACGAAGATGGGATCCTCGCAGTCGCCTGGCGCGGGAGTCTGAAAATTTATTTAGACTATCCACAGTGGTAGGCATCGACGTCCTGTAACTACCACAGTCATTCAGCATCGATGGAGCAAGCTGCAGTGGTGAGCATCGGCATGGGACCCACAAAACAGGAAAACAAACATCGATAGCAGCCTTTCCTCTCTCTTGTGTGTGCATGCAGCTCGACTAAGGGTGTGTTTAGATGGTGAAAAAGTTTGGGTTCGGCTACTGTAGCACTTTTTGTTGTTATTTGGCAAAATTTATCCAATCATAGACTAACTAGACTCAAAAGATTCGTCTCGACATTTACAGACAAACTGTGTAATTAGTTTTTTCTTTCGTCTACATTTAGTACTTCATGCATGTGTCGCAAGATTTGATGTGACAGGTACTGTAGCACTTTTTGGGTTTGCTTTTTGGGTGGGAGGAGCAACTAAACAGGCTCTAAGCATCGGTGAACCTACATGCATGGATGCCGACTTTTTTTGTTTGGGCATCGCAAGCTACAACGCACAGACCGATGCTCTGAACTTCTCCCGGCCATTCAAGCATCGCTATTTTGCAACGTTGTGGGTAGTCTATACAAAACGGAAATGCTACCGGTAGGGCGTCCGTTCGCATCGGATGAACCCCGACCCGCTCACGACGCACGAGCCGAGCCCGACCCGCCCCCTCCTTATCCACTCCACTGTTTCCATCCCCACTCTCTGCTCCCCTCCCGCTCTCTGCTGCCCGCGCCGCACTCACGCACGCCGCTGCTCTCCCGCTGCTCCCTGCTGCCCGTGCGCCCGCGCGCCGCACGTTGCTACTACCTGCTGCACCGCCGCACCCCATGCGCCTCCCTCCGTGCGCGCTCTCCATGTCTCGACGGCCGGCGAGCCGCCCTCCCTCCCTCTCCCCTGCAGCGACCTCGCGCGTGCCTCTATGCACCGGAGTGGGGCGACGGCGGCGGGTTCCGGCGATGTCACAGAACCTCCTAATTATGATGGCCCATAAGTACACGTCATTGCGATAATGACCTCTAACAGTCGTACTTATGTTCACCATAACTTAAAAGGCCTGCTTTCCTCCGAACAGGATCCAATCACATGAGTATTGCAATATTACAATAGTTTATTCAAAATATTCAACAGAGTAAAGTAGTGGAAGTCTTACAATAACTTAGGTTACAAACCAGTTTTTCAAATCTCAAACCTTATGTAACATTATTACAAACCAGTAGTAGAGAAGTATCGTAGTAACTTTATTACAACACCCAAACGAGATGCCTTGCCCAAAGGCCACACAGTCTACTCATCGTCGCTTTCTTCAACCACGACGGTCATGCAACAAGGCTCGAAGCAGACTTGTTCATGAACCGCACCTGCAACAAGGGGTTCAACAAACCCTGAGTACGAGAGTACTCAACAAGACTTACCCGACTAAGACAAAGACTCCAAGGGCATGCTAGCTTTAGGGAATCAAGGTACGGGTAATCTAGAATCAAAATTTTCTTTTGCAAAATTTTCCTTATCTTCAACATTTCACTTTTACCATTGATGGTTCATTAACCAAATCTAGGTGATCCTAATCTAGATCAAAGTAATTATCATCAAATCCTTTCTCATTCCTTCTTTCAATTTCAGTTCTTAACTACGATGCAAGTCAGGTGATCAAGTCTCTATAACCGAGGAGCAACGACGATTCGAACCGATTATACCCAGCTCGGGATTCCTAACATCACGACATATGTAGAACCGAATCTGCATATATCAACCCTCATTTAGATCTTCCAAAACTAGAACGTGTCCATCGCCACCCGAGAGTACAGTACTCCTCGAACCCGGCCCGATTCTAGCCTCGAGGGTACACGTTACTCCCGCCATCTCTCCACTCCCAGTGCGAGGTTAGACGTTCTCATAATGGAATCACTAACATGTTGGGCTTACCCAAGGCATGAGGCTAGTTGCAAAGTCTCGAACACAACAGGCTTACAACGAACGGACCTTAACTGATAAGGCGGAAACACTACATCGAGACTCCTTTCCCAATGCATGTTAGCAGTGGCCAAACCACCCGCCCGATCTTTCCAGTTCATTCTCATATTTCAATATTCATTCAATATGCCGTCATGGCTATATAAACATTGCATTTAAAAGCTTAACTTCTAAGCATGGCGAAGCATACTACGCATTTTTCCGTAAAACCGGTATCAATGTTAATATTGCAATAATCAAGGATGATAATGCAGCAATTAGGTTATCACTCAACTCCTAATTACTTAATGCAATAAACCATAATATAAATAATAAAACATTTTTAAAATATCAAGGTAGGGTTTAAATGCACCGGGGCTTGCCTTGCTCTGACACGACGACTGACTCAGACTCGTGAACTCCTCCGTCTGGTTCGGAACCCACCGACGATCGCTCTTCTCCGGAAGCTTGCTCGACGACTTCGGCTTCCTCGAAAAGCGGTGACTACACGAATACATAACATGCTTTAACATGATGCTCGATGATAAACATGATGCTTGATGATAACATGCCATGGTTACGATTTGAGTACAACTTCCCTTCACGGTACAGTCGTAAACAGAAAACCTACTAACTAGTAGCGATGATTTCCCGCGATACCAGCTTTTAACCTAACAAGTTACTAACGAGCTCAATCATGAAATTAAGGTGCCAGAGATCACAAAAGGATAGTGACCTAAGGACATCACTCAATCAAAAGGCACACAACACTTAAAGTTCCCAAATTAATATTTATTTACTATTTAAATAATTAGGACATAATTAGAAGTTGATCAAACTTTATCTAAACAAGTTCAAACTTTTTCTATGGGTTAAGAATGATTTATAACAGTGCCATAATAAATTTCATAATTTTTGGATAATTAAATTAATTATTAAAATTACTGGAAGTTGCATTTAATCTTTAATGGAACCAATTAATTCTACTGCACAAAGTATTCAAATTCATGATTTAACATTTTTCCTAGATAGTTTATACATTGAGAAGCTTACACAAAATTTTTCATGAATTTTGGAACTCTACACAATTTTTAATGGAATAAACAAATAATAACACTATTCATTTATTTGAAAAAGAAAAACAAAAACGAACTCGGGCCGATTCGACTTTCCCCGCGATCCGGCCCAACCAGACGGCCCGCTCACTCGCGCCCACGCCCGCACGCGCTCAGCCCAGCAAGCGGCCCAGCCCAGCGCCGGCCTGCCTCGCGCCCGCGCGCGTCGGCCTCCCTCTCTCTCTCGCTGACACCGTGCCCCCACATGTCATCCCTCACCTCCGTCTCCCTCTCGCTCTCCCGCGTGCTCGCTCGCTTCCCCGCGGTGGCCGGCCGGTGACCGGCGCTTCGGTCGACAATTGAACCCTACCAGCACCATCTACATCTCCACGCGATTCCATTTTGCTCGGTAGCGCCACGGTTCAGGCCCTAGTGACCCGCGAGCGACAGCGATGGCGGCACGGTGGCGACGGGAACAGCACGCCGGCGACTACAAAGCGGTAGAGACTAAATTGAAGGGTCGGGAAGCATTAGTGGCTCACCGCGGTTGCAGTGAAGCTCTCGGTGGCGAAGGGAAGCGGCTGGAGTGGCCTGGCCACGGGAAGGCGAGGTTGGCGGCCAGTCGCCGGAGGCGAGCACGGGAACAGGCGGTGCGGGAACTCGGGTGCGAAAACGGTGAACGCAAGCGGTCCACAAGATGCGCGAGGCCGAGGCGGAGCTAGTGGTGCGGTTGGCGTGGCCTGATACGGCTTGGTGGCGGCAGCGGCGAGCGGCGGAGCTGCGGTGCCGGCGGTGGTGAAAACGGTGAACGTCACTGTGAACTTCGGTATATATAGAAGGAGATCGCGTCTACAGGGCAGCACTGCTGTGCCATCGCGCTGGCGATCCTGGCGCACGCGAGAAGGCCGTGGAAGCGGCCACGGTGGCGATCGGCCGGCGCCCATACCGGCCGGTGGCCGTCGGTGATACGTCGGTGCACTGTAACTGTTCCCCCCAACTTTTGAAATTCAAACTGATTTTTCAAATTACTCTCAAATTTGTATAACAACTTGAAAATCTTCCAATGTATGAAATCTTCAGATTTTCAAGCTCTACAAGTTTGATATTGAACACTTTTTCAAATTCTCACTAGATTTTGAAATTTGAGTTTAAATTCAAAAAGGGATACGTTTTTCAGATTTGGTAATTTAGAAATTACTTTTGATTTTATATTGAAACTTCAAAATCTCCAAACATAAAAGTTGTATATCTTGACCAGACCTACAACTTTGCTGTTCAAAAATTTTTCAAATTCAGCCTCCATTTTGAAATCTTAGTTTGGGGACAAAAATAAATTAAATCTGAAATTTGTTTATTTTCAAAATTGCTCCACATTTTACACTAAAACTTTGAAAACTCAAAACACCAAAGTTGTAGCCCTTGAAAAGTTCTACAAACTTGGTTTTGAACTTTTTCCCAAATTTTGCTTAGATTTTGAATTATTTCAAAAGGGGTAAAACAGGGTTTTGAAATTTAGGGTTTTCGGAGGGATTTCAAATTGGAATTTGTTGCTACTTTGATTTGTGATTACTTAGTGATCAAAACCTCACCCAAGGGCATCATTTGGACCAACATGACATGGTTGACCAAATACCACTCTTGGTTGACCAATTAGCTTTTGAAATTCTTTTACATTTCTCCCCAGATTTGAATTTGAATTCGAATCGAAAAACTCGTGACAAGTTTTGGGACTCCAATTCAAACTCAAATTTGGAGCTTCATTTTAGATGTTGTACTTGAGCTCATACCCTACATTTGACACTAGTGTGCAACACAGTCGCGCACCTCAAATTACGCAGGGCATGGACTAAGTATTTGCGGTGGTATTCGAAATTAGGGTTTTCGGTTTCGGAGCACACCACTGAGAAACACATTCAACCTAGATAAGTAAACTTGTTTTAGTTGATGCATAACAAGGTTAACCTAACAGGGATGATTAGCAATGCATTATGATGACATGGCAGATTAATTAGCACTATAACACCCGGGGTGTTACAGGCGAGGAGAGCGCGCCTCCTCCCTCCCTGCGCTCTCTCCCTCACTCTCTCACCTCCATGCCTCCAGAGATGACGACGGTGTGGCTGCGACGAGGTAGGTGGTGGGGGGTTCTAGATCTGGGGCCTTCTCCTCCTCCCCGTCCTCCTCCTACTCCTCGTCCTCCTCCTCCCCTCTGGATCTAGGGATGTGGTGGTGGCTAGGGTTCTGGCGAGCTTCTCTGGCTTGACGTTGCAATGAGTTTCTTCGTTTATTGCATTAGGTCTGGGTTGATGTTGCAATGGTTTTCTTCGTTTGTTGCAATAGATCTGTGTTAATGTTGAAATAGTTTTATTTGTTTGTTGCATTAGGTCTCGGTTGATGTTGCAGTAGGATAGGGTTCCGGCGAGCTCTCTAGGTTGATGTTGCATTTTTTCGTTTGTTGCATTAGGTCTGGGTTGATGTTGCAATAGTTTTCTTCGTTTGTTGCATTAAGTCTGGGTTGATGTTGCTATGGTTTTCTTCATTTGTTGCATTAGATCTCGGTTGATGTTGCAATCGTTTTCTTCATTTGTTGCATTAGGCCTGAGTTGATGTTGCAATGGTTTTCCTTCGAATGTTGCATTAGGTCTCGGTTGATGTTGCAATGATTTTCTTCGTTTGTTGCATTAGGTCTCGACTGATGTTGCATCCTTCTGTTGGAGAGGGGCGGGCTGTGCGGGTGAGCCGGAGGCGGGCGAAGGTGCTAGGGGCCGGTGAGGTCGGGAGAGGGGCGGATCCTGTGTGGACAGGGTTCGATCCACTTTCGTCCGAGGGGCGGTGCGGGGCTGCGGGGCTGCAGGGGGTCGGTGTGGGGCTGCGGGGGCGGAGGCAGATGCGGGGCCGTGCGAACGGGCGGTGCGGGGCCTGTGCTTCTTCTTTTCTCCTTCTGTGCGGGGGTGGGCGTGGGGTGCGGCTGGTGCGGACAGGGATTCATCCCATCGGACGTCCGAGCAGGAGCACGACCCTATACAAAAAGGTTGACAACATAACTTAGCATCGCGGTCATACCATTTCTTTTTATTTATCTATATAAGCCACTACTAGGGGTATTTATCATAAGTTGGCAATTCCCCTCTGGCGTATAGTATCGTGGCCAATTTTTTTTTTACGCAAAACACTTGTGTTTTGCATTGGCAGCTATTTTGATTAATCAGGAAAGCATTTAATTTACTCAGCCCTTTGGCTTAAGATTGCATTGGTTCGAACGGGAAGGTCTGGGGAATTTATTTGCGTGCGCGTGTGATCAGCTCGGGTTATGGAGTCCTGACGATCGTGGGTGAAGCCGTTCATGCAGAAATCTGTGCCTGTCTACATGCCGTGCAGAGAGCTGCGGATTTGGGAAATCAAAAAGTGATCTTGGCAACTGATGCCTAGATGGTGGTACAGGCCGTCACTTCCCCAGAGTAACATCCTGTTCGCTTGGCTTATAAGCCGTACTTTTTCAGTCAACGAATAGTGTTTTTCTCTCACAACTAATCAGCAAATAATACTTTCAGTCATGCCTTTTCAGCCAAGCGAACTGGGTGCGATCGTTCTTCGGCAAGTGTCTCATTTGGGAACTCAAAAACCTCTTGCTAGCAATTTCGCTGCTTATGTTGCCGTTCATAATCCTCGTATCTCATAGATCATGGTGCGCCTGCTCAACGCTTTGCTCTTGCAAGTGTTTCTTCTCAGTAGTAACTTTATTTGATGATCGGCCTTGGACTCTCAATGGCCCTGTTCGGCAGGCTATATTTTTTTTTGTTTATAAGCCGGCTGTGGCTGATTTGTTGTGAGAGAAAAATACTGTTCCACGGCTGATAAGCCGTGCTGATAAGCTCAGCCGAACAGGGGGAATAAGAGAAAGGAAACTTTGATCGGGGTCTCTTTCATAAGGAACAGTATATAAATAGATAAAGTAACCACGAGGAGCTAGGCTCATATGGCTGCAACCAAAGAGATATTTCCACGCTTTTCCTCCTCTCTGTGTGTATATAAAACAAAACATTCTTTCGGTCCGTTCTTTCTTTCCCCTTAAAGCGTAGCAAGTTTAGGAGAGCAAGTATAATAGCAGATGATTAGCTGTCTAAATGCTGACGTGAAGGAGAAAGAATAAAAGAGAGAGGAGAAGCGAGCTATAAGTTTACAGCCGGCTCAGACACAAGAACTGCCTGAGCCTCAACCTCGGCATGTCGTGCTGACAGGATCCGGCCTGTTCCAATGGCCGGCCCGTCACAAGGCATCAACTAGGGTTGGATGAAAACCTCGTAGCTCGATAGCTCTTTCGACTCGGCTCATTAGTGACATATTACTATAATACTATGACACCATACATATTAGTGGCTTGTCTAAAGGTCGTTGCAGAAAGTATTCTTTCAACATTGTGGTAGCCACAGGTAGAGGCAAATACTAATTTGATAAAATAATAAACTTTATCCCTCTTTGTCTCATCAACAAGTTTTTTTGAGAGGCCAACAATTAGTTGTTTAGGCCTTTGAATATTTCGTCTTTTCTCATGCGATCAATATAGGTTTCAAGTTGCAGGTCAAGTCAAAGCTTGAAAAATCGTTGGAGGGTAGAATTCAACAAGTCTTTGTACCTTGTCTGTGTCAAAATAAGCAAAGGAATCGGCTACACTCAAAGCATCCGTACAAGAAAGAAACTTCATATTTACCTTATCAAACCGACTATATATCAAGCTCTTGACTAACTTTATCAATGACAACCATATATATTTCTCTCTTGAAGTGATTATCATTTGTTTGGTTCTGAGCAACCGTGTTGATCTTCCATACGTCAAATAGTTATGTAGTATCCCAAGAACTTGAATGCCATGTTTGTTGCAAAATAATGAAACCCTTTGAAGAAATGAAACCCAGGCTTCAAACTCATTTGCCACATTTACTATTTGCCAAACTGACAAGTGACATTGCATGGAATATATCGGTCTCTTCTTTACAAACACTCGAATAATTCATTTTGTGTCCAAGAATCTCAAGCATAAAATGGGCACTAAAAATAAATCAAATGACTCAAGCACTCCAACCATAGTACGTATTTTTGTCCATTCACCCCTTTGTAAAGTATCTTCTCCAAGAGCTATGAGTATATCACGAATTGTGGGATACATAGCAATCATATTGACCATAATTTTACAATGATAGCCCTATCGAGTCTCGCAGTCTAGGCAACCCCGTCTCTTGATTTAACCCATTTCCATATTCTAGTATACCACATTCAAGTGCTTTTCCACTACACTACGAACACCCATTTTGCAACGCATTTGTGTTGCTAAATGTTTAAATACATGTTGCAAGGGTCTACACCAACGCATTATTATGTGTTGCAAGGGTCCGTGGAAACACATACTTATGCGTTGGTAAGTAGTACATATAAGCATTGCAATCTAGCTACGGATATACTGGGGATATAACAACGCTTATATGTGTTATAACTTATAGGTCCTAATAGAGGAAATACTTTTACTTACCGGTATAGTGTCTATCTTAGCCTTGGATGTGATCTTGAATGACTTGAGCGGTGGATGAAGTGTAGAAATACTTGCTCTAACTTGTTTAAGCCTTGCGGCACTCCAACACACCCAAGCAACTAAGGTAACCTCATATATATATATATATATATATATATATATATATATATATATATATATATATATATATATATATATATATATATATATCAAAGAGTCGTTGAAAAAAGTCTGCCATAAAACCGTATTGCTGCAGATGATCAACTGCTAAGATATTCCACTGTGTCATATAGTGCTACTAGCCGTTAACTTTTTCCACTGCTCGGACAGTCCAGTGCTTGGTCTTTGTTCTTTAGTAGGACTACTCTTTGCTTGTAGTGAATAGGGAGTTAGCCTTTTATTTTGGCAAAGCCTCTGTATTTGAAATGGATAATCTACTGGTTCCTTCCCTTCACACCATATGGTCAAACGCATGCTTCGGCGAGGAATATTCTCTTAGGACCCTTCCGTCTTGAACTATCCAATGATCTTCTTCTCTTGGCTAGAGTGTCCTATGCGTTCATTTTTGCACTAGCCGGACAATCCTACGCGTTCATTTTTGCACTGGCTGGTCAATCCTTCGCATTTATTTTCCCATTAGCCAAACAGTTCATTTTTCCATGAACATTGTTTTAAGCTTTTTAATAGTTTGGTATTTTGGCCATATCTTCCTGTTTCAAACTTTGATTTTGTTGATCTTAGTCTTCTCGAAAAGCTTGTTAGAATCTCTACAACTTGAAGTCGTGACACAACTTCAATTCAACCCTCTCTTTATCTCGACTTCAATATCTCTCAATCCCCTTTGATTTCTCGTAGTGCTAGAACCTATGTAAACCCATCTAATATATTTTTAGCGCACTTGTTAGTTCTAGACTCATGTTGTCATCACAATCACCAAGACTCAAAGATATGATCATAGGCACATAATCCTTATAGCTCCTCTTTGGAGTGTCTGAACGTGTAGGGAATCAAGTAGCGCATCTTGCATGAACTAGCAAGAAGAGAGATGGAGAGAAAAATATATTTTTCCTAACTAATAGGTGGATACTGAGTTTGAAAGGGATGCTGATTTTCAATCTGTTGAAGCATATTCCATGTATAATTTAGAGTTTTGTTTTCTTATTTCCCTTTAATCCTGACATAAGAGCTGAGTTTTCTCCATCTTATGAAGGCCCTATTTGGTCTTGTTTTGTAGCAGGAGCTGGAGCTGAAGCAAAGAACCCTAGCAGCCCTATTATCATCCCTATGTGAGCTCCCTAACTAGAAATCCCATGCTTGCTTGAAGCTATATTTCACTTAGTGAATTGGAAGGCCGTGGGCGAGGAGGGATTAGCCACGTGCTCTAATCCTCTAATCTATATGCCCATCATGTGAAGTTAGTTTTCGTGGTTCCGCGTCCATATGCCAAAATGATCTTGGCTCTATGTTTCGCTGATCAAAAGCACTCGCCTGTAGGAGAGTATTTGGTATGGATAGAGAAATCGGTGCAAGAGCCATATAAGACTTTATTATCTGAATAAGGCTTTATTCGAAAGGACTCTCTCCGAGGGCTCCTCCACGGAAACGGCTCCGGTTCCTCCTAACAACGACGGATAGTTCCTTCTACTAACTGTTGGTTTTCTCGCAGTAGCTGAAAGGCGTCCAAAATCGCTTTGCCCAAATTTCTCGGTGGCACGTTGCACTTGCACATCGGTGGACGTTTTTTCTTTAGCCAAGTGAACATGTTTGGACCGTTGGAGTAGCAGTAACAGGAATGCCAGTCATGGAGTGAGCGTCCGCCCGCGGCGCGTTCACACGGCGTGCGACAGGACTAGTCGTGGGTAGACGTGACGGCTCCCATCCATCACCGCTTCACCAGCAGCACTGACACCGCAGACGCCAGGCACAGCGGCACAGGCATGCCGTCACGCGCCGCGCCACCGTCCGTCCCCGCGGTGCCGCGCACGCCCGCCCGCCCACCACCGGACCCCACGCCCCGCTGCACCTCACGCCACTGACACCCTTTACCCCACCATCCGCGGGCCCCGCGCTCCGGTGGCCGCCACGCGCGCCGCGCTGGGTCCGACGCGGCCCGGGTTCCTTTTGACTTCCCCCTCGCAGCTTCTCCTCCACTCCTCGGCGTCTCGCACACCCAGCGGCAGGCGCCAGCGGCGGAAAGGGGAAGACGAAGGGAAATAAAAAAAAAGGAAGCGAAAACAAAAAACAAAGCCGCACACACAAACAAAACACGAACGCGAGCGCCCGCAGCGCCGGAACAGCGAGCGAGGCGAAGCGGTACCCGGGTCCAGCGAGCCCCGCCGCGTAACGTCTCCCTCGTCCTCGGGGCCCACACCGGGTCCGCCACGTGGAGGGCCCGCGCGTCAGCGAGGCGGAGCGGGCGGGCGCCGCGGCGGTCGCGGCACCTTGACGGAATCCAATGCGGTTGTGAGGTTTTGACGTCCGCAAGGACGGGTCCCCGGGGACACGCACGCACCCGAGTCGCAGGATTTTCTACTGCTACTACTACTGCCTTCTCGGCTTCTCCCTCCCTCGCTCGCTCGCTCGCTTCCGCTTGCCTCCTCCTCCTGCTGCCGCGCGCTTCGCCTCGGCTCGCGGGGAGGTCCAGCGGAGTCGCCGTCGCGGGAGTGCGGAGCCCGGCGGCGCCACCTCGGCGCCGGAGGAGGGACGTTCGCGCGGGTTGAGTTGAGGCCCGGATCGCCGGATTCCGCCGCGGGCTCGCTCGGATCGAGGAGGCGCGGAGGGCGGGCTCGGGCGGCGGCTCCGCCGGCCGCAATTCCCCTGGTGTCCGCCTTGCTTTCGGAGACGCGGGGCTGGGGAGGAGAGCTCCCGTGCCTGCTTCGGGCTAGCTAATCCGCGCTTCCTTCCTTCCTTCCTTGCCTCCTCGGCCTGCCTGCTCGGTGCCGCTCCTCGCTCGCTCGCTCGCTCGGTTCCGCTGCTGGAGTACAGGACGAAAGGTGGTGGGGGAGGTGCGCTGACGCTGACGCTGACGCTTGCGCCCGGCTCCGGGTTTGGCTGGCACCGGAGGAGTCGCAATCTGGGCTAGATTTGCCGCGCGGCGGCGGATGCTTGGACGCGCGGCGGATCTCGACCGTTGTTCCTGCGGCGCGGAGTGAAGGTACGGTTTCATTCCCCGACTGGATTTTGTTGGGAAGATGGTGCCGTCGGGGCAGCCCAACCCGATGGGCGGCCCGGGCCAGCAGGTGGGCGCGTCGCTGCTCCGGACGAGCTCCAGCCTCCTCGGCGGCGGCGGTGGTGGCGGCGTTGGCGCCGGTGGCCAGCCGGGGATGGGGATGGGGATGGGCGGCGGGGTGCTCCCGTCGCAGTCGCCCTTCTCGTCCCTCGTCTCGCCGCGCACGCAGTATGGCGGCGGCGGCGGGAACGGCTTGCTGGCGGGCGCGTCCAGTGTCGCGTCCATGCTCAGCAGGCAGCAGTCGTATGGGAATGGGGGGACTGGGGTAATGCCGGGCACCGGTGCCGGTCTCCCCATCGGTGGGATGCAGCACAGAGGCGGCGTTGGTGATTTGGTTGGCACTGGAGGGTCGGATTCCATGGTGTTCTCGCCCTCCGGCCCTGGTAGTTTGGGCAACCAGCTTGGTGCCGACGGCTTACAGCAGCAGCAGCAGCTGGATGCACCGCAAGATTCACAGAATCAACAACAGCAGCAACAGCAACAGCAAATGTCAATGACATATAATCAGCAGCATATGATGCCACAAACTCAGCAGCAGCAGCAGCCGCAGCCGCAGGCTGCAGTGAAGTTGGAGAACGGAGGCGTCCTTGGCGGGGTCAAACTGGAGCAGCAGATGGGGCAGCCTGATCAGAGTGTTTCCACACAGATGCTGCGCAGTTCGAGTGGCGGCGTGAAGCTCGAGCCGCAGTTGCAAGCGATGAGGAGCTTGGGTGCTGTCAAGCTGGAGCACCAAAGCTCAGACCCATCTGTGTTCCTACAGCAACAGCAACAGCAGCAGCAGCAACATATGTTGCAGCTGTCTAAGCAGAACCCGCAGGCTGCAGCTACTCAGTTGAGCCTCCTACAACAGCAGCAGCGGTTCTTGCAGCTGCAGCAGCAACAGCAACAGCAACAGCAGCAGCAGATTCTCAAGAACCTGCCTTTGCAGAGAAACCAATTGCAGCAACAGCAACAGCAGCAGCAGCAGCAACAACAGCAACATCAGCACCAGCAGTTGCTTCGTCAACAAAGTCTAAATATGCGAACTGGTAAAACACCTGCTTATGAACCAGGGACCTGTGCAAAGAGATTGACACATTACATGTACCACCAGCAAAACAGGCCACAGGTAAACATTTTTCACAAATAAATATTGCCATTTTTGCAACCTAGGTGGATGCTTATTATTAAAGATATGGTATTAGGACAATAACATCGAGTACTGGAGAAACTTTGTCAATGAATACTTTGCCCCAAGTGCTAAGAAGAGGTGGTGCGTTTCTCTGTATGGCAATGGTCGTCAAACCACCGGAGTTTTCCCTCAGGTTTACCTTTTCTCTCTGACATTGAGTATAGGCTGGTAGTTCAATTTTAATGCCCTGAGTGTTTGTTATGATTAATAGCAATCATGCAGTCTTTTGTTTACATGTGATATGTTTTTGGGAATACCCCAGTTTGGTCTTTTTGATTATTCTTTAACCTGTATACAATTTCACTCTGTTTTAGGATGTTTGGCATTGTGAGATATGCAATAGGAAGCCAGGACGAGGTTTTGGTGGGTATAATTGTGATTGAAATCTCTCCTACTAGATATATATTTTCTATTTCTGTGCTATTATGCATCACTACTAACTATTTGATGGTATCTTACCTTTTATAGAAACGACGGTTGAGGTCTTGCCACGGTTGTGCCAAATCAAATATGCCAGTGGTACACTTGAGGAGCTTCTGTATGTTGATATGCCGAGAGAGTCCCAGAATTCATCTGGACAGATTGTTTTGGACTATACAAAAGCGATCCAGGAGAGTGTCTTTGAGCAACTGCGAGTAGTTCGTGAGGGGCATCTAAGAATTGTATTCAACCAAGACCTGAAGGTAATATGTTCTCTAGTTGAGATATTTTGTTATTTTGTTGGAATGATGTTCCCGCATAAAAGTGTTTGGCATTCTAGGGTAAACTGAATGATGGTCTGGTGTGAAATTACCATTCTAGACTTGTTAATTAATGTCGTCAAGCAGCAGTGCATTTTTTTTGCTTTCTCGTGTGATTAAAGAGAACTTTGTCTAAAAATTTATTACGCTAGGCAATCTTTTATGCCCCCATGCATGCATGCACTCGTGAATTCATTTGTAGAGCTATAATTCAGAGGAAGGCAGTAAGGTAGCCCTTTTGTCTCCCTTTATTGTGGAAGGCAAAAGGGTTTAAAGGAAGGGATACTTGTAAAGCCACCTCAAAACATAGGATGACATACATTTGTGAATGAAGGAAAGACCTATAATGATGCATAATTATGTAGTACAGGAGTAGTTTGTTGCACTTCTGATAAATCTAACACTGTTATACTGTTGTGCCCATTGTACTCATTAGATTGCGTCGTGGGAGTTCTGTGCCCGGCGTCACGAGGAACTTATTCCTCGGAGATCAATCATACCACAGGTATTATTTTCCCAAAGATAATGGAATGTGCGTTTTTATCTGCATTGTGATTCTGATCACGGACTTAATTTCATGCACCTTTTGTTCTTCTATTAGGTCAGTCAACTTGGTGCTGTGGTGCAAAAGTACCAGTCTTCAGTTCAAAGTTCAGCGTCACTCTCAAGTCAGGACTTGCAAAACAATTGTAACTCGTAAGGACACTTTGATGTGCTTATGCTTTTGAACTTCGAACCCAGTTCTTTGTTAAATTCAATATTTTGCCAAGCTTTTGTTCTCAGCTTAGTTATCCAATCTGGCAATCTCCCCACAATGCTATGCTGATATAACTATCCATACTTGTGGCGCATGGTTTCTTGATCTTTGCAGATTTTGCCTCTTTTATTGCATAGGTGCTTCTAGTTCTTGTATGGTTGTACCTCTATATACATCAACCATAGTTTGCATCCTCATAGTAGAACCAGTTATTTGCTATATTTTTTTTAACAAGGTACTGGAGTCTTGATTTGAACTTTGCATGCCATAACCTTCATTTTATAAAATATCAGTGCATGTGAGTATCTAGTACTTTGCATTCGAACACTGCACAAAATGGAGAGTTTCAAGGTGCTTTGTTAAGTTAACTAGAACATGCATAGACATCATACTATGTATTGTGTGCATTGGAAGCTGCTTGTATAGCATGCATGCCATGAGCGTTTAGCAAGTAGTCAATACACTTATGCCAGAAACATGGTTCTTGTTTCAAAGGAATATTTTATTGAGCCAAAAAGAAACTGAAACAATGCAACTGGGAGCAGGAGCAGGAGCATGAGCATCAAAATACTGCAATGAACAAGTAAACCTGTTGCTATTGGACATTTGAACTTCCTTTGACATAAGTACTCCATTCCAAATTATAAGACATTTTGGCTTTTCTAGATACATAGCTTTTGCTATGCACTTAGATATAAATGCTAACCTTGGGAATTTCAGAAGATAATAACTCCAGTAGTGGAGATGACTATATATAGAGAGAGCCACATGGGCTATATAGGGGAATTTTAGAAGGTTTTTTTCCCCGAAAAACGCAGGAGATCTGCGTCTCATTGTATTAAGAAGAAAGAGGGTATAAGAACCCAACATTACAAGACACCCAAACACAGCTCGCTCACACAGTCACACAACACACGCTACAGCAGCCAAAGCACATACACACCTAAGCTGGCTGCAAAACGACCCACACAGACCCAAAGCACTAATCTCCTGGGAGATGGGCTGACGAATTTCAGAAGATAATAACTCCAGTAGTGGAGATGACTATATATAGAGAGAGCCACATGGGCTATATGGGCCTTCATACACTTAACAAGTAAAAGCAATGTATTTAGAAAAGTCTGTCTTACAATTTGGAACGGAGGAAGTAGTATACAAGCTATTGAACACATACATATTTTTCTATGCTGTTGTGAGCCACCTAGCTTTTGAAATATACTGCTATCCTGCACTTGCAGGACCTGTTAATATTTATAAAAAAAAATAGGTAGGGAACTTCCCTGCCAACCCCCTCAAAAATTATGCTGCTATTTATTTAGCCGACATTTATATGCTGCAAGTGGTGCCCTTGTAGTTAATATGGCCTCATTGTTAATGGCCCTGACTTGCTTTGTTACTCCTACCTTTCTCAACTATTATGGCATTTCCGTCTTGGTTGCTGCTGAATTGATTTTCTGTAATGGACTGAGAGCAGTAATGAGCACCACAAATAATAACTATCTGTCCTGCATGGGTTTTGGGCTGTAGCTCCTGCATGGGTTTACAGGAGCATTGATTTATAATTTCTTGCCATACAAGTCGCTGGCCTGGCCACGCGAAGTTTGGTCTTGTGTAATATTTACAGATGTTTGTTGCTCCTGTAATCTAGTACTCCCTGGGTCCTATGAAATATAAGGCGGGATTTGACTTAGTGCAGTCTTCAAGATCACACTTTGACTGCTAATATATAATTTATGGCAACAAAAGTTTGATCGTTAGAAAATATTTTAAAATACAAATTCATATGATTAGAGTATTTGTTGGTCAATGATAACAAAGTTTGAATTTTGAAATACGTGCACGCCTTATATTTTAGGATTTTTTTTTCTCGAACACGCAGGAGAGCTGCGTATCATTGTATTAATAGAAGAAAAAGAGAGTCATACATAGACCCGAACCCCACACCCACCCACCAATACATAGACACTGGATCACCGGTTAAGAAAGACAAAAAGACGACCCTACAGCAGTCCATTAGAGTGATCCTCCAGCACAGAGCAGGGAAATTCCCTTGGCTCCTGCTAGGCTCCACCAATGAGCCTCTTCCCTAGCCAGAGCCAGAGCCAAGTTAACATTTAGGGTTGCCCCATTAAAAACACAATCATTTCTATGCCGCCAGATGCTCCAGGCTCCCAAAATGATTAGGGAATTCAGACCCAACCTATAATCTCCACTAGCAGCACTATTCTCCACCAATTATTGAAGGATTGATCAGAAGGTTGAGGAGCAAGTGCTGCAAAACCAAAGCGCGACAGGAGGGAGAACCAAAAGTCTCTTGAGAATACACAGCCCACAAGAAGATGTTGAATGTCCTCCTCTTGATCACATAGAAGGCACTGATCTGGATGAGGGAGCCCCCTCTTTGGCAATCTGTCCGCTGTCCAACATCTATTATGAGCCACAAGCCACATGAAAAATTTGCATTGGGGGGGGGGGGGGGGCAGGATTTCCAGATTCTCTCATAAGGTTCAAAGAAGATTGCACCCTGAAAAAGCGTATCATAGGCGCTCTTTGCTGTATATTTTCCTGAAGTAGATAGCCTCCAGATGTGCTTATCAGGAATTTCCTCATTTAGCTCCACACCATTCAGGATATCCCAAAGGTCAAGATACTGAATCAAGGCAGTTGAACCGATCTCACCCTGTATGTCCTCTATCCATTTTTCCCCAGATAGTGCTTCCAACACAGTACGTCTACTTGACCTTCTTTTAGGAACCAGTGCATATACCAGAGGTGCGATGTACTGGATTCTTTTGCCATCTAACCATTTGTCCTCCCAAAAGAGTGTATTAGATCTATTTCCAACCTCAGTTATTACAGCCACAGAGATGAGGCCAGCTACCTCTCTACTGACTTGGATAGGTAGATTTGCCCACGGTTTGCTGGGCTTACTCTGCT
The DNA here is from genome assembly GCA_022457205.1 of Saccharum spontaneum. NCBI lineage: Eukaryota > Viridiplantae > Streptophyta > Magnoliopsida > Poales > Poaceae > Saccharum > Saccharum spontaneum. Next base: position 11,539,974 of record CM039610.1, read on the forward strand.
TGAGCCACGGCCATCGTGCTTTTAAGGCGATACTCAAAGCCTTCAGATCAGCAATCCCAAGACCACCTAGTTCTCGGGAGCGGCACACTTAGGATGGGGGGAGTGTGACAACAAACCTCCAATATTTGATGTCATGTTACCCTGAATTTAGAGAACTGCTTTTATTTCCCACGTTATGATTTCTGTTTGTATTGGCATGTGTGATTGTCACTTCCATGTACTCTGCTTTAATTGTTCTAATACTAAATTATTGAACTAGGTTTGTCGCATGTGCTCGCCAGTTGGCTAAGGCACTGGAAGTGCCATTGGTAAATGATTTAGGATACACGAAAAGATATGTTCGCTGCCTCCAGGTACTGACTGTTTCATGAGTTCTTATGCATTTCCATTTAAGTTTAACTTTTGATTCAGTTAATATTATCCCCTACTTTCTTGCAATTTGTGTCCACAACTCCACATGATTCCATTGTACTTAGGGGGTGTTTAGATCCAAAATATTTGGAATTTTGATACTGTAGCACTTTCGTTTGTATTTGGCAATTAGTGTCCAATCATGGACTAATTAGGCTCAAAAGATTCGTCTCGTGATTTACTACCAAACTGTGTAATTAGTTATTTCTTTTACCTACATTAAGTACTCCATGCATGCGTCTAAAGATTGATGTGATGGAGAGAGTGTAAAAATTTGGAATTTTGAAGGGAACTAAACACCCCCTTAGCTATGTAGATTTAGCTACCAATTTCATCTTCTTTTATACCACTCTCCTATTTAAGTGAAGTTATCACCCTGATTAATCTTTTCTTTTGTCTAAACATTGATAATCAGATTGCAGAGGTTGTCAATTGTATGAAAGATTTGATCGATCACAGCAGGCAGACTGGGTCTGGTCCAATAGGTGCAGTATCACTTACCTTTTTTGTCCCGTTCTTGTTGCTTAATGTATTCTTGCTTTGAAACATAATTTATTCAATCTGGAGAAAGGAAACCAGTTCACCCAATTCTGACTCCAGTTGTCTGTAACTTCAAGTACAGTATCAATGTTAATTTCTCATTTGTCAAGTGTTGCAAGTTTTATTAGGGATTTTGTCTGTTCTTCCATTGATTTTGAACCATCCTACTTGCACATATCTTCTGCTGTCAATGACCCTATCACATTGGAACAGTTCTGTTTCTGTGTTTTGCAGCCCATATGTTTCTGACACTATCTTGATATAAGGGATGTGTGTCATGTTCCAACACAGAAGCAGGATAGCTAAAAAAAATATGGACACTTTCTATTGGTTAATGTTCATCACATCTGTGTTTCTTATATAGCTCTTATCCATCCAAATCTCTGTATCTTAGTTTCTCTAGGATTTTGTCTAGATGAAAAGCTAATGAAATATACATTGAACATACAACATATACAACATATAGTTACTGGCTATGAGGTGGCATGCATTATAGTATTATTATTGATAAGTTGTTTAACATTTTTAATGTGGCAAGCCTTGGTATTAATCATTTTCTTCTGCTTGCTTTTAACATACACAATCATGTTCTTTTTTCTCCAGAGAGCTTGCATAAATTCCCTAGGAGGGGGAACTCAGGGGTTAGTTCTGTTCAAGCCCAGCAGCCATCTGAGGAGCAGAAACCCGTTCCACAGAATTCTAACCAGAGTGGTCAAAATTCTGCTCCTGCAACTGGAATGCAAGTCTCTGCCTCTGTCAATGGTGATGCTACGTCAAACAATTCACTCAATTGTGCACCATCTACTTCCGCACCATCTTCTTCATCTGTTGTTGGTCTCCTCCAAGGCTCAGTAAGTGTCAGACAAGACCATCCAACAAGCAGTGGCAATGGTCTGTATAATGGTGGAAACAGTGCTTCAGTTGCTAAGGCCAACTCAACGAACTCCATGCAATCAAATGGACCAGCGTCGTTTCCTTCGCCAGCACCCTCAGCATCAAATGGCAATATGATGCCTGCTCCTCAGCACTCAAGCCAAATGAATTCGCCGACCATGTCATCAAACCCACCTCCTATGCAAACACCTACAAGTCGACCTCAGGAACCTGAGCCAAATGAGTCTCAAAGCTCGGTCCAGAGGATATTGCAAGACTTGATGATGCAATCACATATTAATGGTGTTGGACCAGTGGGAAGCGATATGAGGAGAGCAAACACAATTACTCCTGGTCTGAACGGTGTCAACTCCTTGGTTGGTAACCCTATGACAAATAACCCTGGAATCAATGGAATGGGATTTGGGGCTATGGGTGGCCTTGGTCAACAAATGAGAACGGCAATGGGGAACAACCCATTGGCAATGAATGGAAGGACTGGGATGAATCACAGTGCGCATGACCTGACACAGTTGAGCCACCAGCAGCAACAGCGAGATTTAGGAAACCAATTGCTTGGGGGCCTTAGAGCAAACAGCTTCAATAACCTTCAATATGACTGGAAGTCGGCTCAGTAGAGTGAGCAGGAGTCAGAAAGGTCGCACCTGATATTATACAGTTATCCTTGCTGGGTCCATCACTGACAACACAAAAGTTACGTCGCCACAACCTGCCCTCCCTAGGAAGCGGCGGGTTCTTACTGATGGTGCATGCTACATGTTACAGCAAAAAGGAAACATTAGCGATGATCGGTACATGTCACAACAACCGTCTGTATGGCTGTGTTCCTTTGTATTCCACAAAAATGAGGTCCGGGAATCAGAGCCTACTTTCACTTGCGCCCATTGGGGCAAGTGTTGGCGGATTCCAAACTGGGGGAAGATCAGAGCGTCTTTCCCCTGTTTTTTCGGGTTGGATGACAATGGTTTCTCTCCTGTACTCTTGTGTACCATGGCTCTCCGTAAGTTGTGAAAGCATGAGTACCTATTTCCACCTTTGATGGCCAAGAATCTCATTGTAGCTGTGCTATACTATGTATAAGCTGTTATTTACTAGTTGGAAAGCATCAGGAAAATTTTCTGAAGGGGGTGTGAATCTTGATGTCTCATCTGTGTACCTGTTCTTGTGATGAATGCTCTCGTTTGGTTGGTTGCTTGATAGCAGCAGAGGTTGAGCATGGAGTTGTCATTCGCTGATCACTACTCACTAGTATTGATCAACACTGCTATAGGGTATTGTTGCTTCCTCTTTTCGTTTGTTGGATTAACACGGGTTGGAAGCCGGGCTCTGGGTCTACATTAATGTGTATCATTCCTGACTCCTGAGCATTTGTATTGTGACTAGTAGCTGGAGATGTGGTGTTCTGGAGAGTATGCATGTGTGACAACACATACGACCTCATCTCGTCAGGTTCAGCACACTGCTCCTAATTAATGACAAAGCAAAAGCTCAGGAGCCAGAGGATTCGATCTAGGCCATGGCTATTTCATTTTAGTTGCAGCCGGCCTGATTCAAGTGTAAGTGTCACAATTCTCCACGGTATCCACGCGTGCGGAGATGGAACACCGGGCACCTGGCGCGTGGCTGAGAGGGAGAGAACATAGGCTTAGGTTTGGGAAGGACCAAGAGTTGTCTTTCTCATGGGGTGTTGGTACATTTATATAGAGAAGAGAACTTCATATCTCAACATCAATTAGCGATATGGTACTAATTAATGTTGCACGTTCCACGTCTAGTCATGGCATTAAACGTTAAAGCTGCCCCCTATTAAAAGCCCATTATTAGTAATATACTAATGGATTATGTTTCAGCCTGCTTATAGATCCAATTCACAATAGATATGATTGCCTCTTGGGCACATCATATGAATTAACATACAATGAAGTGAAATCATGCACTGAAACTAATTAATGTACTTTGGATTTGACATAGAAGTATACATATAACGGAGCAGTAGCAGACGGCTGCCTGCCTGAATTAATTAACGCACCGATCATCATATCCGTATGCAAGAGCAAGACTAGAGATACATGGCTGGTGTATATGCGCGAGCATGGACACTTATGTATTTAGTTCTTCATGCATCATCGATCCCAATATCCCATGCAGCAGCTCGGGGGACATAGCACGAGACATGAGCAGTGAGCTGCTCATCAGTCGCTCATGCATGCATGCTCATGAGCTGCCGATGTACTTGTCGATGAGGGTGGTGAGCGTGGACTTGGGCACGGCGCCGATGACGCTCTCCTTCTTCTCGCCGCCCTTGAAGATGAGCACGGTGGGGATGCTGCGGATGCCGTAGGTGGACGCCACGTTGGGGCTCTCGTCCGTGTTCACCTTGCAGCACGTGATCTTCCCCGCGTAGTCCTTGGCCAGCTCGTCGATCACCGGCGCGATCATCCGGCACGGCCCGCACCACGGCGCCCAGAACTCCACCAGCACCGGCGTCTCGCACGCTATCACCATCCCGTCCCAGTTCTTCTCGTCCGCCACCAGCACTGCATCCATGCCCAACAAAGCCACGGATCGACCGACCACAGGGATTGGAGGGCCATCATCAGTCTATCTATCTATCTATCTATCTATCTATCTATCTATTTGCCGGTGGAAATACTCCTATATTAATTACCTTCGTCCACGGCGTTCTTGGACTGGCAGACGTGCCGCGGCCGGCGCGTGGCGACGCGGCCGACGGACAGCGGCGCGACCGCGACGGCGGCGGCCCGCTTCGACGGCAGCACCAGGTTACTGCCGCTGCCGCTGCTGCCGACGACGAGGAGCCTGTCCTTGCTGCCAGCAGCAGGGGCGTGCAGTGCCCACGCTCTGAAGCACGTCTCCAGGGCCATTGTTGCCTCACGCGCCCGTGGCGAGAACGAATGTGAGTAGTGGTGAGTGAACGTCCGGCGTAGGAGGGGATAGGATTTGTTTCCCTGCCAATGGATGGATATTTGGGAGCAGGCTGGGGTAGCATTGTGAGGTGGGCAGGGCCTCCGGCTCTGCATGTGGATGAGGGGTTTCTTCAGCTCCTGCGTTGTCCACTCCCCACGTGATCTTCCTTTTTTTTGTGGCACCATTTCTCTGCGCTGCTGTCTGGCCTGGGCCACCTCTAATTCAAGTAACGTGGTGAAAAGATCTTGGGAAAATATCGTAGTAAACCTATATATGTCATAGTCTCCCCATCCAGAATTATTATAAGGTGCATATTACATGCATTTGAAATCCAAAGAAAACCATGCCAAGTTAAATAATGTTTTTTGTGTGTGTAGAAATAGGGTTACTTACACAAAAACCAACACGGCAGAGTTGTAAAAATATATATATGACAACATGACCCAAACAGTAATCAACCTTCATATAAATTACTAGACAAAAAAAAGACTATGTGGCATAGTACATGAAGTTAGTAGGACCCAAACTATTGGACCATAGTTAGGGAAGTTGTATCCACAAGGTTTGATACTTGGAGTTTTTGTTTTTATATATATGTTTGGAGGCCTCTGTTGGATTAGTCCCAACATGAATCTTAGAGTGATCGAAATAAGGGCAGAAACCAGTTGACCCATATATAGGAAAGTGTTGTCATATATATAATAAAATATCAAATTACACATGAAATAGAAAATTGCTATGGAGAAGAAAGAAACTGGCAAAATACATGCTCTGTTGACCTACCTTGATCACTATGACCGGAGGATAGGATCTCTCAAGGTGTTACGATATGACTATGTTTAGTTCCCAAAAATTTTTAAGATTTTCCGTCACATCGAATGTTTGGACACATGCATAGAGCATTAAATATAGACGAAAAAAACTAATTACACAGTTTGGTAGAAAACCACGAGACGAATCTTTTGAGCCTAATTAGTCCATGATTGGACACTAATTAATTGACAAATACAAACGAAAGTGCTATAGTAGCCAAAGTCAAAAAATTTTGCGAACTAAACACACCCATAGATACTATACTAAACACTAAGGGTGCGATTGGATTGAAGGAAAAATGGAGGAAAAGTACAGGAATTGCATTCCTTTGGAATTTGGAAAGACACTCTCTCTCACCGTTTGGAATATAGGAAATGATATAAAACTTTCCAGAGGAAAGGCTTACTAAGCTGTACTTTTAGAACAATATGAAAAAATGAGCTTTGAGCCAAGAGAAACTTTCACCAAGTATATATAATTTCTTGAGAGCCTCAAATCCCCAAGAAAACGTGTTAACAAAAAGTTTTAAAATATAATCTCAAAAACCTTGTTGTTGCCAAAGTTTGAACTCACAACCCCAGCCCTCACATGTTGCTTTCTTACCACTGCACCTCAAAGTTGCTTATAACTAAGTGGCTGATGCATTCTTGTGAATTTTGTAATGCATATGCGAGACCCTAAACAAATTCAAACGATTGTTTTGGACCGAACAGTTTTAGATCTCTTCGAGTACAACAACTTTGTTTAAGTCATTTCTCCATCCGATGTCATTTGAAAAATAGATAAAAATATTGATTTCAAAATAATGATTCTCCTTGGCAGCTTACAATAGCACTAAGGAAATGGCTGTTTTCCTTGGCGGTTCACAGTAACACTCAAGGAAAATTACACATTTACTTGGAGGTCAAGTGGAACCACCAAGGATACAACCCCCAAGGAAATGATTATTCTTTGGCAGCTGGATTTTGTCACACTCGAGAAAATTCTAGACCCCCAAGAAATTTCTGTTTTCTGATAGTGCTTGCATGTGTTTTGATTCCTGTGATAGGAACACCTGTGTTCCAAACATCCATTTTTATTCATTTCCTGTAGTTTTTCAACCAACAAGCCAACAGAACCAGTGCACGCCATGTCATGCTTCTACCATACAAAATCCAGTGATGAGCTTGGTACAATGACAGGTTAGTTCGTGTGGAGGCAGCAAAATGAACATCTAATTGACCAGTTGAATTGGGAGAAGCTGATAAAGCCATAAGGAAGAGGTGACATGGGTTTCTGAGACCTACATAATTTCAATCTTGCTATGTTAGTTGTTAGGTTAAGACGTCAGGCTTAAGAGCCTATGTTGCCACTCCACACTCCAGTGGCTGGAACAGAGACCTGTCCACTATTTGCTGTCACCCTAATGTCGGAGGAAGGCCTTGGGAACATGCATACCTAGTCTGCAAAATTTCTTTTTGAGGCCAGGCATGTCTTTCGCTATGGACAAAGGTAGGTATCCGTATCTGAGAGACCACATTCACATTGCATTTACATAAGTATATTTTTTTCGCACCAGAGACAAACAGAACGCGTCGCAGACAATGCTCAACTTACATTATTCAGAGCAAGCAGAAAACGTTTGAAAAACATACATGACCTCGAAGAAAGATTTAGACTTACTATCAGACATTTTGTACATACTTCAGAGCAAGGAAAAAAAACCATAAAAAAGAACATACATCTTTTGAAGAAAATTGAATACTTCACTTTCAGGTATTTGCACCTCTTTCTCGTCGTCGCTGCTGTCTAGAAGATTTATGGGACTTATTATCTGGTCCTGCAGTGGGAATAGTCTGCAAGCTTGCTCGTTCTTTAATCATTGCTGCGCATATGTATGATGTAAAACACATTATAAAACATAAATGTGGTAAAGATGAATTGTGAAGTTCTCTCAGGAAAACATACACATTGTCATGTCCTGCATTTGTCCCATGCCAGCTTCCACTGCTTGCGCAACCTTTGCTGACTTGTTGACACCATCTGCTATCTCATGACTGCAAATGGATATGACACACACTAGTTAGATGATTAAATTCTTCAGATCCTATTGGAATGTGCATAGTCTGTGACTTGATTTATAAATAATACATTAAAATCACTTCTAAAGTTACTTAAGCTAAATTATTTTATGGAACTAAGCACATCAATATCATAATATGCAGGTTTTTTCAGCTAGCGAGTCATTGTTGAGCCCTCTCCATTAGTGCTGGCTTCAATCTTGCAAGGAGTCCAATAACACAAAATTGCTACTCTACCGCTTGCTTCAATTTGACATCATGCTAGACCTTCAGTTGTGGATTCCACAATACGCTTGGGCACCTCAGCCATATGATGGTGGCACATGTGCTGCTTTTTTCACTATCATCAACCATCATCAATCTTCTGCAACAGCCAACTGCTCATACGCAAGAGTCATCACACCCATCTGTTGATTGTGGAGTTTCAAAGGCCGACAGCTTTGACCACCACCAGACCTGGAGGACGAGCTGTCTTGGAGAGGTCATCTAATGTTATGGGCAGTATAGGCCCATGAAGGAAGTTGGCGTGCCACCAGGAAAGGAAAATGGTCGAAGTTATTAGGTTGGCAGTTGGCTACTCCCTCCGTTCCAAATTATAAGTTGCTTTGACTTTTTTGGTACATAGAATTTGCTATGTATCTAGACAAACGTTATACCTAGATGCATAGCAAAATGGATGTACCAAAAAGGTCAAAGCGACTTATAATTTGGAACGGAGGGAGTACATGTTAATTACTCCTTCCATTCCAAGTTATAAGACTTGGCTTTTCTAGATACATTGCTTCTACTATGTATTTGGACATAGTGTATATCTAAGTGCATAGCAAAAACTACGTGCCTAATAATTACAATTTGGAATGGAGAGAGTAGCAATTAAGATAGGGTTAGCTAGAGATAAGGATAGGAATGTTACCAGGTTGTCAGTTTTACTAGGTGTCACCTTTATATAAACAGAGACAGATTAAAATCAACTAAGAAGAACCCTAAAAAGTAGTCAGAGCCTCCAGAGGGAGCGTGATTAACTGGTTCTTCCTTCTATCCCAACCAAATCCATATATCACATAATATAGACTATGCAAACATCGAGGATTGCTGTCCAAAGATATGAACTGGAATTCAGGTCCTTTGGCATTTATGAATGTCTGGAACTATAAACCAACAGAAGTTAGAATGATTTTGTTACAGTGTATGTTAACTGGGGTCCTTTAACAGCTCCCCATTTTAACACTAAAAATAGATGAACTACTAAAGGGAAAGAATGTGCCATGTTACTACTCCATCCGATCAAAAATACAAGTCCATCTAGATTTGTCCAAAGTCAAACCCCCTTTTTAACTTTGACCACAATATTTAAAATTTTATATAGAACAATACAAGAATATGAAAGTATTTTATGTAATGCATCTGGTACTACCAATCTTATGTTGTTATAAGATATTTGAGTTTAATGGTCAAAATTCAATAATTCTGACTTAGGAAAAATCTAGATGGACTTATATTTGTAAGAAAGTATATTGAACCCAAACATCATTTCACACAATAAGTACTCCATCGTTACACTCTTACCTCAAGTCACTAAGTCCAAGGGTAAGATCAGTGACTTCCATGCCAGAAAGCCTTATAGCGGCCATTGTACTCGGTAATTCCTCAAGAGCTGCATCTGCCAGCATGGTAAATGAATTTGCAGCTCTCCTCATAGCCTGATGAGCAGTGATAGTGAAGTATTAAAATTTTACCAGACAAATTACACTACGGGACTATACAACCAAATAAATAATATAATGGGCAAAACCAACTGTTACGAACTGAAAGTAACAACTGGCCTGTGGCCTCATAAAAAATAAGCATATAACAATTGAAAAATTCTCAAATCACTTGTGGGTGTATGGGATGGTGGTCTTTACATGAGCGAGCATAAAAGAATCATGAACAAACTCAACTGCATTTGGGAGAAACAGAAAAACACAAGTTCAGGTATGCATTATGGTTGCTACTGTTTATTTCTGTTTTTCGAAATCCTATCAAGTTTTGAGTGTTTGATCATGAAAAATAATGTCCCTGGCCCCACACCCAACACCCACGAAAACTTTGAGAAATTCTGACCACTTGTGGACTAACTTCATGAGATTTTTCACCGAGAAGTTGGTTCGTAGTTGATAGAACCTCACAGCCCGATGTATAGACATATGTCTGGGTTATTAAAGAAAAATTCATGGAGCTTATAAATATTGATATTCATAACTAACAAGGAGCTGCATTGTAATTAGTTCCACGTAGAAGATGTAACACGATACTTGCACTTTGACAACCCTTGCAAATCAACTAATTCCAGTGACAAACATTGTTATTAGTTCCAAATAGAAGATATATTGCATTCTGGAGGATTGTCTTTACCCCTTTAATTCAGTATGATGGACTATTTATATATTTATATATGTTTTAAGTTTTATCCACCATGAACAAACTTCAATGTGGTGATGCATCATAAAGCAGTAAAATCAGTACTTATCTTTTAGAAAAATACTGGAATGTTTACCAATGTGGGTAAAGCAGCATTCCTAACCAAAAGCAAACTAATCACAATAGAAACAGCAATCGCAGAGCTAAATTTTACAGGTTAAGCTAGGATCGATATCGCAAGACTTACTAGCATCGTTGGAATCGCGACGGCCACCATGCCCGAGAACGCTACTGACGTCTGGCCGGCCGCACACACAACAAAAGGCAGAACAGCCCATGAGCTTATTGCAACAAAAGAAACCAACCAATAAAGGCCAAGCCCAGGCCAGGCGAGTCTCACCGTGACGGCTACGGCGGTCAGGAGGAAGAACACCGGGTCGCCAGCCGGTCCTGCGCGGCCCGCGCGAAGAAGCGCCGGGAGGCCGGCGGCGCCCACGCTCGGAGTGTACACCCCGCCGCCGCCCCCGTACTCCCGTTGCTCCTCCGCCTCTGTCGTATCATCTGCCACCGCGCCGCCCGCGCCCAGCTCCCCGAAATCAGCCGCGGCTTCGTGGTCGGAGCGTTTCTTTGGGAGTGGGGAAGGGAGAGACTGCGGCGGCCGGGGCAGGTGCGGACGGAATGAGACCGAGGGAGGCCGCGTACGGTGAAGACTGCGGACGGGGAGGGAGATGTGGTGCAGGAGGCCGGGGGGAGATGGGGAAGCGTGCAGGCGATGGTGGTGCTGATGGCCTGACATGTGAAAACCGCGGATGGGGAGGGAGATGTGAAGCAGGGCACCGAGCTCCGAGCTCCGAGCTCGACAGGACGGCGGCTGTGAGGAGCGAGGTTTCTCCGCGGCCGCGGTTGAGTTTCAGAACTCCGGCAGTGTTTGGATGCTTAGCACTGTGTAAAAAAAAAAAGGCTCTGATGGAAGGTTCTGAATTTTTAAGAAAATTTTTATCTATATAGTATGTTTTTAATGACAAACTATATTTTTTAATTAGAATAGCCAAACCATCTCAGAAAAATGATTCTAATTCATCGTCTAAAATGGTTTTTTTGGAGAATATTAATCCGAAATGTTTTTATGAGAATTTGAATCCTTACCAAACGCACCCTTACATTACATCCTTTTGTCTCTAGAAATATGTCGTTTTAGCTTTTCGAGAAACAATTTTGATTAAATATGTATTAAAAATATTAATATTTATGGTAAATAATTAGTATCATTGAAAAGATCTTTGAATCTAGTTTTTTAATAAATTTATTTGGAGATACAAATGTTACACGTATTTTCTACAAATCAAGTCAAACTTACGACATGCACACCCAATGTTATCCTAAATGCTAAACGCTAAACAGGCGGACACCCTCTGTTTAGTGTTGAAACAGTTTAGACGGTGTTTAAACGGATTAAAATGGTCTAAACGGTTTTACACAATATTACCCAAATATGCATATTTTTTTTATGTAAAATTAATTATTCTAGCATTTATAAATATTAATCCAAGTAAAAATCAATTATTTTAGTATGTATCTATATTTATGCATGTGAAAAGAATCAAAATGTACATATTTATGCATGTAACAAATCAAGTGTACATATTTATAAATATAATAAACTTAAGTATACAAATTTATACACATAAAACTTAACTAGATTTACCTTGTGTTCGCCTAAACACCCGTTTAAACAGCTATTTAGCCCGTTTATCCCCGTTCCGTTTAGGCCGTTTAGACCTTTTTCCCCGTTTTTTTGACTGTTTAAACGGTCAACCGTTTAATTTTCCGTTTACCCCCTAAACAAAACAGTTTATCACCGTTTACCGTTTAGCGGCCATTTAGGCGAACATTGCGCACACCAATGGTGACAGTTATTTAAGGACAGAGGGAGTAATTAGTTTATGGTGTATTTTGCTCACGGAAACCTTTCCATCGTGTGATTTACTAATGCATACTACCAACTCTAAAAATTGTCCAGTACCATTATGAAATCATGTTTCTTGTAAACACAACACATAATAAAATAATCATTTATTCGACATCATGAGAGAGAAGGGGTATAAAAGGTATCTTTTGTCCTCTGATCTATCTTGTTCTTCCTCTCTCCTCGTCATTCCCTTCCTGTGGCACGAACACACACTATCACCATGAGTACCTCTGAAAGATTGAGCCAGCAAATCCATACGCTCCTCGCTATCAAGGCACATGTTATCTATCTATCACTAAAAAATAACGTTGTTAAATTCAAGATTTAGGAAACTGTGAGGACTCCTATCAGTCAAGGACATGGACTCAATTGAATGGCCACCGTGTAACCAGCCAAACTAAACTTGGATGGGTACCGCCGTATAACCAGCCAAACTACACTATGTTCATTGAACATCTTGTTCCTATAAGACCAATTCTAATGGGATGGAAATGTTTATTCCAGAACCAAAAAGGTGAAATAGCCATTTTCGTTCTTGAACTTTCGCGAGAAGCTCAAATTCGTCCCTCAACTATGAAAACGGCCGTTTTAGTCCTTGAACTTGCAATTTCGGCTCAATTCCATTCTTCGTCCGATGTGGCTCGCCATGGGAGCTCGTCTCGTCAGCACGCTAGTTTTGAGATGAGATAGCACATTAAAATTGACCAATTTGCCCCCCTCCTATTTTCATAAAGCCGGCCTTGATACAGAGCATAGCCCGTCTTGTCCTCTTTCCATGGTGGCTGTGCATGGAGGGGGTGTGGAGGCTTGGTGCTGTGCTGCTCGTGGATGGTTTTGCCGTGAAGAAGAACAGAGGTTGAGTTCGGACACAGGTGAGTCCTTTTTTGCTCGCTCGATCTTTTGCCTCCTATTGGTGGGTTTGGTTTTGATTTGAGATGAAAATTGATCATGCAGTGGATCTGTAGGGCTGTAGTAAAATGTAAGATTTCGAGGTATTGGAAGTTAGATTTCATTTCAATGGGGATTTTTGTTCTTAATGGGTTAAAGGTGCAGTATTGCAATGGGGATTCGGGATTGTCACACATTTTCAGGTGGAAGCACGAAGCGCTGTCGGTGGACGGGCGACGATGGTGAGGAGTCCGACAACGACCACCCCACTACCTAGCTAGATGCCGTTCATCGCCCGGTGAAGCCAGTCGCTGCGTCTCCGCTGCTCGCCCAGACTCGTTCAATCGCGATTCTGGGCCGTGACGGAGTGGATGCAGGATGGCAGGGACCTGGCCGTTGGTGGAGGAAGCGCAGCTGGCCACGCCCCCATCTGGTGTGTGGCCTACCTGCTCGAGCGGTGGATGGGCCCGTCCCTGCAGACAGGTCTCCGCCCCCAACGCCGATGGGTGGTGGGAGATCCTCCCCCGACAGGAGACGCGACCTGAGACCACCATGGTTGAGCCACGCAACTCCAGGACATGCTATGTGAAAATGGTCTTTATGCATTTCTGATTTTTTTCCCTTATTATCGCAATGTATTAATTCACTTGAGATGACACTAATTTCTACTATATAACAGCAGAAGGACACCGGGGAGCATAATCCATCACAGCAGCCTGCCATTGAACGTGCACAATCGAACCAATCTAAAAGAAAGCGTCCAACCACATCTTCAAGTCAAAGCAAGAGGCCTGATGTTATAGATTATACTATAATGAAAAGACTAATTCTTCCTTTATCCAGGTTATTATTCTGTACCAATCAATTCTGACTAGTTGCATATATCTACAACGAAGTAAATTGAAGTAACTTTTTTCTATTGTAGTCTAGCCAAAACAAAAGAGTAGTTTTATTTTCAAGATGTAAGTCAACTGCTGAAGCATCTGCAAAGGTATCAGCTGGTGGGAGTGCCTCTGTTGTTATTAAGACAAATGCTGAAAAAGGTGCTGTTCGCTTAACTTATAAGTCATACTTTTTCAGTCAACGAACAATATTTTTCTCTCACAACAAATCAACGAATAATACTTTCAGCCAAGCGAACAGGTGGTCGAACATCTGCAAGCATCCAGTCCACTTCACTTGGTCGTGGATCAGCATCAGGTCAAAGCAGCTCCTCTCAGAAAAAAAATTAGGAAAACAACAGGTGGCATCAAAGAAGAGCATCATGTAATTTCAGTAGCCATTAGCTAGCATCACTGTGTTTGTATAGCTTAAACAGTGTCATGGTCAATCGTTTTGTGCACAAACACCTTTGTAATGTCAGGTTGTGCTTCATGGATGTGAGGTCTTGAATCACTTCTTTTTGTCCCAATAATTCTGGATCTATCCAATATTTTAACACCTCTGTACCCCTGGCTGGCCTAATGGAAATAGAATGGGGGTAAATTGGTCAATTCTACTGTGCTACCTCATCTCAGAACCGGTGGTGCTGACGAGGCAAGGTACCCTTGTGGGCCACATCGGACGGAGGATGAGACTGAGCCGAAATTGCAAGTTTGAGGACTAAAAACAACCGTTTTGATAGTTGAGGGACAAATTTGAATTTCTCGTGATAGTTCAAGGACGAAAATGGCTATTTCGCCAACGAAAAAACATACTGGCATCCAAGTTTGGAGGGGTGTATAATGAGCTAACCATATTTTTTTTTGATTTTTTAATTTAACATAATCTTACTTAGTATAGTCACTTGATTTATTTGACACCTAATTTTAAACTTAATTTAACAAGTCAAGCTATCATCGAAAGTCGTTCAAAATCAACTTATTTTTATTTTAAAAAATAAGTTCAATCAGAATAATCTTACAAGCTATCCAACCAGCTCAACAATTTGTTATGTCAGGACTCAACACCAAGACTCGACACTCGAGTCCAATGTAGGATGCTCACCGCTCTTCTCCCAGCACCAGCAGCTGAATGGTGTCTTGTCCTTAGCAGCCAAGTTCCCGGAACGTATGAAATGTGGTATGACACTTGCAGAAACTAGGGAACGAAGAGGGTATACAGCTTCAACTTCTTCCTTTAACTAGTGGAACGCGTACACATTTTGTATGGAACGCGTCAGGGACGTAGTGGTTGATCCAAGGATGGGGATTTCTTTTGGATTGTTGCGAGTTTGAGTCCCCTGTGTGTCATATTTTTTTTCTAGTCATTTATTTTTTTTGTTTTATTTATTGGGCCGTTAGATTTTTCCATCCAAATGAACCCTAAAGCCCGCTTTAACCCACACGGCCACACGCCCATCCTGGGAAGCTCTTGGCCGCCGCCGCCCACGCACAGGCACGACGCACGCGCAAGCGCACGGCCGCAGCGGCATAGCCAGCCACCGGCCACGGTCGCTTCCTGCGGCGTTGAGAAGCTGCGGCGCTGCGGGACAGACAACCGGCGAGAGCCAAGCGGCGCTTCCTGCCGTTCACCGGCTCGGCGTCCGGGCAGCCGGCCGCGAGAGCCAAAAGGCGCTGCGGGAGAGGAAGCTGTGGCGCTTCTTGCCGTTCGCGGGCTCGACGTCCGGGCAGCCGGCGAGAGCCAAGCGGTAAGCCACGGGCCAGCGACCGGAGCAATGGCGAGTCGCGTTCCATCATGTGTCGGGACGACGTCCCGCCAACGTGCCCCAGTTTCCGTTCCCCGGCTGCTAAGGTCTTGTCTCCCCCTCCTCAAAGGAAATGCTATATTTGCAGAAAGGCCCCCGTCCAAGTCCAACAGCCCAAAAGAAGACGACACTCGGAGGGCTTTCCTGCAAGTTTGTTCGAGAGCGGCAAAGCACTGGGGCATCCACCTCGGCGGTGGCGGCGGCCTTCATGTCGACCCCCTCCGGCACCGGCGGCGGCGCCTCCTCCTCGCTCTACGACTTGTACGGCCCTAACGTACGTGCTCTCTCTTGCTTCTTCGCCTCCCGCTCCCCTCCCCCCTCTCTCGGAATATTAAGGTTTCGGCGTGGTGTGACATGAAGGGGAATTTGCCATCAAGGAGAGCTGAGTTGGTTTATTATTGGAAAAAAGATCGCATTTTTTCGTTCTCTGTTGCTCTGTTAGTGGATTTTTTAATCCCCGATGTATGGCAAAACTGGGTGCTGCGGCCTGCAGGTGGCTGGTTTTAGCTACGAGTATGTTAATTTGATTGGTTGGAATTCTTCGAGTGGGAGTTCTGCTGAGATTGAAACAGGGGATGTTGCATTGCATCATGACTGATGGGACTGTGATTGATATCGATGTTTGTTGAATTACCATGGGATTTGTAGTGAGGGTGGGATTTTGTGTAAATGTTGCTACTGTTGGTGGGCTTGAATTGTAACTATGAAGTTTGCACTGTTGTTTCAAAGCAAATTTGTGCAAATGGATGTTATGGATATGAAGCAATGCTGATAGGTTGGGAGACTACAAGGGCTTACTGGATTGATCCATTGCTCAGCTTTGAGCTGGCTCAACATTTTTCAAGGACACTGGACACAGCTTGAAAACTTTTGTGGCTTGTTTACTTAGGAGTTCTGTACTTTGAATTTCGAAGGTGTGAATCTTGACTGATTGCTTGATAGGTAGCAAAATGGGGCTCCTCTTGTTTGAATAGTAAAGTGATACTGCACTTGGAGCGGTGCTATCTGTACTGTATTCAGACTTCAGAGCCTCCTCATCAACTTAGGGATCGCTCATCAAATTAGGGACTTTCTAAGTTGAATCCTAAATCACTTGTTTGTACTGGAGCTATCGACATGGCATAATAATTGACTATTTGGTGATGGCATGCTGCCTATTTTATTAATTTAAT
This sequence comes from Saccharum spontaneum, assembly GCA_022457205.1. Taxonomy (NCBI): domain Eukaryota; kingdom Viridiplantae; phylum Streptophyta; class Magnoliopsida; order Poales; family Poaceae; genus Saccharum; species Saccharum spontaneum. The sequence goes on from CM039610.1 coordinate 11,556,735, forward strand.
AGGGTACTCTCAAACCTTCATTTAGTTAAAAAGTTAGCTGTTAGTTGTCTTCTTGTTGCTGAATCATTCTTGCTGCTGCCTTCTTACTTTGCTAATAGGCATTTTAGCTGTCTTTTTTTTTTAATTTTATTTGCTGCGCTTCCAACTTATACTGTCTCTTCTTGTTTATCCTGTCCAGGCAAAGCCTGATGTTGTTTTCAAGGAGGCTGCTTTAAACTCTACATTAAATCTGCAGGTTTGTTCATAACAAAAGCTCAATGAACTTTGACTTTTGAAAACTGTTTTTGTTCTTGTAGTTTAGTAAAGAGCCATGTTGTTGTAATGCAGGACGTCCAGGGTCTAGTTACTTGGGTTATTGGTGACGGCATGCTGCCTTCTTGGGTGTTTGTTAAGGTACTTGTCCTTCTGATTGTGCTCTTTCAAACATGTCTTGCTTTTTTGAGGTATTGACATGTTATCTTAGTTTCAATTTGTAGAGCTTGGTCTTTTCTCGCTGTTATCTTCATCACACTCAATGAATCTTAACTTAGTGTTTTTTTCACTGCACTTCAGTGATCAACCCACTCTTCAATGCATTTGATTTCTTCTTCTATTAGTTGTAGGTTATTTGTCACCTTTCACAAATATTAACTATCTTTATTAACACTACAGATATTCCTGTTGTTGGTTTTCAGAACAAACCTCTTATACCCAAAGTCGTCCTACTATATGTTCCTGGCCTTGATGCAGCTTTATATATGTCACAAACTCGACTTCTTTCTTCTCTGAAAGAATTATGTGGCAATCCAAAACCTGTTCTAGCTTCAAGGTTTGTGCATTTTGTGTTATTGTCTACAGTTAGGGAAAATGTATAATTTCTTCCTATACGATTGCTAATGTAATCCTATTCTAGTAGCTGTATACCGGATGAGAGGCACACCATTGATGCACTCCTAACCTGCAGAGTAAAGAGAAAGCGTGATGTAAAAACATCAAATCAGTCATCTAAACCTGATACAGATGGTATGTCTTGACTTCTTGGCACTGTGTTGTCATGTGGTTCAGGATGAACAGTGTTCTGCTTTATTGGGCCTAGTGTTGGTCTGTTATCATTGTGATAGCCATTGGAAGATTTGTGCATGTTTTTTTTTCTCAAACATGCAGGAGAGTTAGCCTTCTTTATTTCAAAGATTCTCATACTGATTTGACAATTTCAATCCTTTTGTATTGCCGTTACTTGGTCACAAGTTTTTCATTTTAAGTTGACATTACAGATGATGAGTTTTTCTTTATACCCTTCTCTAAATATTAATTGTGTTTTTACCAGTCATATTTCATCACAAATGTACTGTCATTATGGCATCTTGCATAAGTTTATGACTATAGCAGTATTTCCCCCTAACTCATCTTATAATATCAGCCATATACATCTCTTGCTGACCACTTATCATCTGTTTCTCTAAGCTAACGATGCTCTCTTATTTCTGTAGCGATTTATTCTATTTATTTGCTGTATATGTATGCTTATTGACATTAGAGTAGATATAACTTTGTCCATGGAAAAAAACAGGCACTTTTGAACCTAGATTGAGAATATGTTTTGTGCAACTGGTTAATATTTTCGTTTTGGTCTCAGGAAAACTATCAAGTCTGGATGATCTTGGGGACATACCATTTCCTGTTACATATTACACACTTTCAGAGAAAGACTTGGAAGATAATGGCTACTCGTTCAATTTACCAGGTTACTTTCTATCCTTCTGTTACAAAATGTAGGCCGTTTCAGTTTTGTCCTAAGTCAAACTTCTTTGGTTCTGTCCAAAAATATTGAAAAAAAATAATAATTGCACCATATAAAGATGTTTCATGGTGGGCTTAATAAAAATAATTTGTTATTGTCGATGTTGGTGTATTTTTGTATAAAATTGGTCAAAGTTAGAGAAGTTTAATGATGCAACTGAACCATCCTTTTGCCTTGCCTTTTAATGCCTATTATTCAATTGACATCTGTTTATCATTGCCATTTTAGGTTTTGTTCCTACTGTTTCAGCTCCTTCAGGTTCCTCGCCACATAAACTTCTTGCACTTGATTGTGAAATGGTAATGTGACTCCCCATAACTGTAATGATGTATGGTTTGAAGTCATTGTTTTGTTTTAAAAAAATTCTCTACTGTTTTAGTGTTATTATCTTTGAGAAGGCATTACTATTATTGTTACAACTGTGCCAAACTGCCGGTATCATAATACTTATTGCTAATATTTGTTAAATATATTGAGTGATAATTTGCAACATTTGCAGTGTGTGACGGAAGCTGGATTTGAGCTTACAAGAGTGACATTAATTGATATTAAAGGATCGGTATGAACTTTTCTTTCCTAGTTTCCGTACCTTTTTCATGGCATGTTTCTCATTTCTCTGTGAGTTCTTACAACAATTGTTTTCTTAGTGCTTAACTCCACCTCCTGTCAATAGTATGAGGACATTTTCCTTTGTATGCTCCTGCATGATCCATTCTTTTCATCACACTTTGCTGTTCAATAAGTTCTGACTTTGTTCTACTCTTTTCAGGTTGTGCTAGATAGACTAGTTAAGCCTGCGAATCCAATCATTGATTACAATACAAGGTATATGGTGATTTCACCTTCCCTTTATGGTTAGTAGGCACTATATTGCATTTTTACGCCAACCTTTTCTTTTGAAACGGTTATTTTATAACATGGTGTCAAAATACATGTTGTATTTTGATGCTTGTCCATTCTACTATGAACATTAAAGAACTGATTATTTGTTACATGAACTTCATTTGTCATAATATTCTGAACGTTTTGTTAAGTGTCCACTATGTGATGTAATTGTTTTTTAATAGAGCAGGTTCAGTGGAATCACTGCTGAGATGTTGGCTGACGTGTCCACAACCCTACAGGAAATTCAGGTTAATACTTTTAGATTTTTTTAGTGATATTTTCATGTGTACATTAGGATGTCATGAAACATTCCCTGTGGTTTACACTGTTTTGTTCGTGTTTTCAGGAAGAGTTTGTTGGACTTGTATATAAAGAAACAATTCTTGTTGGACATTCTTTGGAAAATGACCTTATGGCATTACGGATCTCCCATGGTTTAATCATCGATACAGCTGTTTTGTACAAGTATAATCGAGGGTCTCGCTGTAAGATTGCTTTGCGTGTCTTGACAAAAAAATTTCTTGGCCGGGAGATCCAGAACACAGGATCTGGGCATGACAGTGTGGAAGATGCTAGAGCTGCTCTAGAACTTGCTATATTGAAAATAAAACATGGTAAGAACTAAGAATGCATTTTTGCTGTCGTTTTTGTTTGGTTAACATCCATTTCTGTAAATTGCTCATGTGGATAGGGAAACAGCATGGCATAAGCATATCATTTTGTTGGTACTTTCTAAAAACTCGTTAACCAGGTCCTGATTTTGGTTCCCAACCATCGTTGTCAAGGCGGAAATTGACATCTATACTGCATGAGAGTGGGAAAAAATGCTCCCTTATTGATGACGTCTCTGTTCTAGAGCGATATTCAGATACTTCTTGCAATTCAATTGCTGTTTTTTCTGATGATGATGCCTTATCCAGATCAATGAAGGAGGTTGGTGCAATGCATTTCTAGGTGTAGACATTTTTTCCAAAATGTTTTAAGATGTTTTCATAATCATAAGTTGAAATCCTACTGCAGGTGAAGAATGACAAAGTCTCCTTCATCTGGACTCAATTCTCAGGATTGATCTCTTACTTCCACCGAAGAGCTCAAGATCCGGAAAAGTTGAAATCATGTGTCGCAGAGGCTATTGCATTAAAAACATGTGATGGAAAAACTGCTTCAAAAAAAGCAAGAAGTCAAATTTGTCCTGAATTAAAGGAAATTTTGTGTGAATTGGATAAAAAGATAAGGCAATTATATGGTGCCCTACCTGATAATACTATGCTTATTGTATGCACTGGCCATGGTGATACTCCTCTAGTACAAAGGTAAAGTTACTCTTGGTAAATTGTCAATATATAGTTTCTCATGGCAAATTGGCAATACATAGTCATGGCAGATCAGCAATGCATGTACCTTTTTCCTTTTTAGTATAATTTGGTCTGTTCAGATACAAGTAAAAGATGCTCACAAGGTATTTTAAGTTACAAAATCATTGTCCCATGTTACCTTTAGTAGCACCATTATCAGTTTGTCTTGTAGAGCTGTTCTATTGCAATTGCTTACTAGTGATGAAATCATTATGCTGCCTTTAGGGCCACTGTGTTTGTTGTTTTGTGCTGTGCTGCATTGTCGACTATAGTTTAGTAGGAGGAATCTTATTCCAATATAATTGCTACTATAGCTCCAAAAATGATGCTTATATAACCCACATTAAAATTTGGATGTTAATGTTTTGAAAAGAATATGCAATGCCAAACGGATATACATTGTAACTGTGCTACTTCATGAAGATTACGGAAAATGCTTCACCATGAAGAAGAAACAATAGATAGCCGGGAAACTTTTGTTCAAGCTTTGGGAGATTTACAAGCCCAAGCTGAAGTTGCTCTATGCTTCTGCTGCGTTAAACATTAATTGTAAGTATCTCTATGCCCTCCTTTTCCTACATGTTTTTTTTTTTCTGGAACCAGAACAATGCATCGTTCTGAATTGTTTTGTTGACAGGGCATCTTTGAATTAATGTACTGATGGATATGGCTTCTGCGATTATAGAATATTGTTAGGCATGCATGCTGACCTGTTGATGTGAAAAGTTCTGGCTGACATAGATTTTTGGATTGAATTTTGAAAGATATTCTCATGCTACCTTTTTGTCAGGCTAGGATTAGGCTGTAGATGTCAGCACAGGGCATAGTGATGCATTATTGGAACTGGTCTATCGGTAGCAAGCCAGCGTGTCAGCATATTGATAGCATCCGTTTTCAGATGAACATACGGATTGCAGAGGAATGTTGGAAACTGTTGTAACAGCCATATTATAGTGATATTAAATCAAGTTCTGGAATCCATAATACTATGAATTTTACCATTTACAGTCACGAAAAATGTAGCAAAGCTAAAGTGTATACAAGCATATGTATATATTGCATCCCCTTTCTCCTTGATATACAGAGAAAAGGAGGAAACTGTGTTATTATAACAATCAATCACTATATGATATCAAACCATATTTTGCAATTCATAATATGGCCCTTACCATTTAACTGGAGGAAACTGTGTTCATGTTTCAGTGGTTTAATTTTGTCGCTCCAGGGGAAGAAAATTGTTCATGGTGCCTTCGAAACAGCTTTTGCTTCAGTGGTTATTTGTTTCACCTGTGATATGTTTGTATTGTTTTAGATAATGGAACGTGGTAAAACATAAAGAAAGAACTTTAGCCACTGCTGACAGTAAGTGTGGTAAGTGACAATATGACACGTGAACCTGATCCTGATGCAGCCGGATGCCTGATGAATTCCAAATATACGGGCAGTTATTGAGTTTGTTGACCCCAAACTGTTCTTCATGGACAGAAGCTCAGAGCTGAATTCATTATGTCTAGACCAGGATGTTATGGTTGCTTGTTGCTTTCACTCAATCTTCAAGTGGGCTTGTTGTGTAATACTCCCTCCATACCTGAAATTCTTGACATTTAGGACATTATGGTAACCAAGAAGTCATTAATTATGGGGTAATCTTTCATGTTTTTTCATGTTTGCCCTTATTAAATGCGGCTGCTGTTACCATCTAGACATGAAAGAATCGTAGCTGGATTGGTTGGACGGGTGGGACTTGAGCCCAGAGGGCAGGGTTCGAATCCCAAGGGCATTCGCGTCCAATGTTTCCAACGGGAGGCCAGAACGTCAGCTTATACGGAAATGGGCTGTTGGCCCAGGATGTCTAGTATTTTGAATACGGAGGGAGTACAAAATTGGGTGTAGTTCTGGAGCCAACTATGTGGCTCTCTTACCTTCGGTGACAGAAATATCAGTTACCTGTTCATGCCTGCTCTCTGGAAAGTTCTTAAATTAGTTGATGGTGTACTTGCAACTCATGCTGGCTTGTTTCAAGGAAGCACAAATTGGTGGTCGGAGAGAGATGAGCGTAGATGGGAGCATATGATTGATTGAGTTGCTTACCATCACTCCTTTTTGTTAAATGGTAAGAGCCATGTGCAATAGCAGATATCTCAAATGCTAGTGTGAACTGATAATGGAATTCAAGTTGGCTGAGATGATTCAATAATTTCAGCAGGAATGCATACAGGTGTAAAATGTGTGATAAATTCTCTTGGCTGCCTAACAACTGATTTTTGCATGTCGTTAGTATGTCAGAAACTAAGTCCACCATGTCTAGTCAGCTGCTTGATCATAATCGATTGAGCACACTGATTAAGAGCTCCAACAAACCAACCTCATGGACTTAGGGTATGTTTGGATGGCTCCACAAACTCTGGTTCACAAACACCGTCAAAAACTTCTGGTTTTCTTTTGTAGAGCAGAGTTTATGGAGCTGCATCTATTTGGCTAAAAAACGTGGACTCGAGCTGTCCCAAACGGGCCTAAGGCAGAAACATTATATGAGATGGTTAATTTACTTACATGACCATGAATGTTCCAATAAAGTGAATCACTGGTCGGTATGAATGCAGGAGCTGTCCCCAACTCATTCACATTGATGAGGTAGAACAAATCTAGTTGGTTTGTACAAGTGTATCATTCACACATGAACCAAACCACCACATATATGATATATATAAGTTGGTGTGAACCCAGTTGTTTATACCATAACATAACTTGCATGGTCAGTTGTCGAGATGTACTTTGGTTAGCTCGATAGTTTTCTTAGTATCCTTTTCTACCCTTTGGTCACTGGTTGGTTGTCCCTTTCAGTTCAACGTTGCCTTTGAACAAGAATGGTTCTAACTTGGGCTCCTCCTTCTGAGTCACCCTACCATTTATTAAAAATATAAATGCAAAATTGTGTTAATTGTTAAAGCCAGAATAATCTCAGTTTACATGGTGTTAGCTGATAACTAGTGCTATTGGTTCTGCCTTCTAACAAATGCTAAATTGTTGCGACTTGCACGATACTGACGTGCCAGGCTCTGAACTGAATATCCATTCATAGTTTTACCAGACACGGAACTTTGCGCAACAACACTTCATTCATGTAGTCCTTTCATTTGTTCAATCAACTCCACACCACGTTTTGCAATAAAATACTTCAGAAAACACTTCTTCACTATCATAAGCTAAAGCTACATTCCTAGAAAGCCGAGTCATGCTTACAGTGTGATGAGAGTATGAGACTCTTAAGCTTGGATTTGGTAACCATAAATAGCTTTTCTATTACCAGCGGTTGCAATGATGCTTTCATGTTTCAATGGTTATATATCGTGATCTTATCTGAGAACATAAATGTCAAAGTAACTATTAAATAACATTCTATTCTTCACAATACATTCAAATTGGTATAAGTACTCAACATGACAAATGAATATACATCAAAACTTTGGTTTTTTCCCCTATAAAGACTCCCCATATAAACATTTGTTTGTTGTGTATTGAGGCCTGAACACATGATAAACCAATCATAATCCTAATGCCAAATGCTTACATGTGGGTCCACTAATAATAAAATCACAAAGTTACCGCATCAGCATCATTAACTCCCTTTTAAACGATAGTGTAACCAATGTGAAAAAAGAAATAAAAATAAATGCATTTACTACCAACAACAATAATACTCATCTAATGTGAATGCATACAGGCGTAGATGCAGACCATCGATCAGTTTGCCCTACTAATCTAATTTACAAGAGAAAATATCTCGATCGACCGGTGATGACGAAAGAATATTGTTAAGGAAGTTAAGCATGCAAGACGCTAGCTAGTCTCCGATCCATCTGACGAGAGCTGTGACTGACACAGGATATATAGCTCGTTATTGGCCAATTGCTGCTGAACACGCATGCATAGGGAGGTCGGTGAGATGCATAGATGAGATGTGATAGCTGGCTATGTATCTGCAAATAAAAATTGTTAGAGAAATATATAGGTACGGTGGTGGATTGAAAGAGGCTTGTTAAGCCGCCCTCTTGTCGTGCAATACTAGACAAGAGTGACCTCCATCCAACCATGCTCGATCATCCAAGCAAGCTCTCTTAATTCATTACATAGTTCCTTTGGCTAGCTAGCCTGTCCTCGATCGCTCCAGCTAATCAATCACGTGTTCTTCATCGATCAGTTTCTTGGGGGGAAATTAAACCACACATCGCAATGGAGAAGTCCAGGGTCATCAGGCCATCGAGGGGCCACTGGCGGCCCGGTGAAGACGACAAGCTGCGGCAGCTCGTCGATAAGCACGGCCCGCAGAATTGGAACTCCATTGCTGAGAATCTGGAGGGGAGATCAGGTATGTACCTAGCTAGGCTTCTGAATTAACTTCGTCAAACTCTGCTGATTGTTTCTCTCTCTCCGTCGTTTTAATTTCTGAAGCATCGTCCATGCATGCATATATGCATGCACATGAAGCAAAAGCTTGCTCACCATGACTTGCACAACATATTTGCTTCTTTAATCTTGTATATTTGCTTTGTTCCTTCTCAATCGTCGTTTAGGCTTTTGTTAATTCTAGTTCTAGCATGATCGTACGTTTTTGCATGATCTTACGTTTTAGATTGAGTGACAAGAAAAGTGGGATCCATGTTCATTCATCATATCATTTGTACACATATGTGCGGAGAATATATTTAAGTTGATTTACAAATGAGTAGCAAGAAATACTAGATATATATTCGAATGAATGTCACCTTGCTTCATTTCAAGTTCATGAGGCATCCTTGCATCTTTGCCTGTGCTACTTTACAAACTTTGTTTCTTCTCTTTTCAACATGCCATGTACGTACCACATGTAGGAGTTGGAGCTGCGCAGGAAAAGATATATACACGTAATGATTATTAGTATCATACTCATCGTTTGGTCGTCGTTGATTATGCATCCATGACCCGTCCATACATGCATATACTGTACAAACTGGAGTACATCACAAGGACAATAAGTCCGCATCACTATAGTAGGTTTTCTTGCATGCGCATCCACATTATTTTTTTCCTTTTGCATTTCAAATGAACGTTCAGAAACAATCTGTAACGTTACTAACTGATTCGTTTATGCATGGATGATGGATGCAAACTCAAATATATACGTAGGCAAGAGCTGCCGGCTCCGGTGGTTCAACCAGCTGGACCCGCGGATCAACCGGCGGCCCTTCACGGCGGCGGAGGAGGAGCTGCTCCTGCAGGCGCACCGCGCCCACGGCAACCGCTGGGCGCTCATCTCCCGCCTCTTCCCGGGCCGCACCGACAACGCCGTCAAGAACCACTGGCACGTCGTCATGGCGCGCCGCCGCCGCCGCCAGTACCACTGCTCCGGCTCCGGCGGTACCCTCACTGGCGATCCCACCACCGGCTCTGTTGTACCGCCTCGTCAGCCGTCGTTTCAGTACTTCCGTTTCGGAAGCTGCCCGCCGGCGACGATAGCGAAGACCACCACCCACTCGCTGTGCTTCGCGGTGCCTGGTCCCGGTCCCGGGCCGCTCGGTCTCAGCAGAGCAGGAACGCACGGTGTCAGCAACAGCAACGTGCCCGCCGCCGCTGCCGTCGTATTGGACGGCCATCGTCATGACATGAGCAAATACCTTCTTGGCCGTGGCGATGACAATGGCGGTGATGCGGTTGCAAAGAGGAAGGACGTGCAATTCTTCGACTTCCTGGGCGTTGGGATCTGAAGCAAAATAATGATATGGTAAAGTAGTACAGTACATTTGAACGATATACTGCAATATATAGTGAGGTTGTTACCTAGAAAATTGGGTGTTGGTGGAATCAGAAACAAGAATGGCCATTCCTGATGAGGGTAACTCTGTCTCACTCTCGACACCATACGCTCGTGAGAAGTGAGATGGCTAGGGGTCCCAAATGACATGACAAAAACGATGATGTGAAGATAAGTCATTACTCCCAAATACTTCATTAGTTTTGTTCTAATTTTGACCAATAAGACAAGGCAAGAAAAAACAACAGGGGAGCAAAAAAATTGGTTGGTGGTGTGCAATAGATAACTAATGCCAGAGTGATGTTTAGATTTCCCGTTGTATAAGCCCCCGTTTGGTATCGCTCCTGGAGCAGGTCCATGTTGCCACCAACCAAATGGGCTCGAGGGCTAGCGCTACGCTTCGCCTCCCCGGGATTCATGCTCACTAGAGCTAGAAATCAATCACAAAACAAAAAAAAAATGGCTTCATCTGGCAAGCAGAGCGGACAACAGTTAGAGCACGAGGTAGAGGCGCGCGGAGGAGCGAGGCAGGTGAGGCGTTGTGGAAGCGAGGAAGGTGGCATGACCAAGGTGGAGACAAGGGAGGCGGCGCGTATGGGAAGGCAGAGTGGCCAAGGCTGAGGTGAGTGAGAGGAAGGAAATAAAGTAAGAAAGAAACTAGAATAGAAAAAAGGAATGTAATTATGGACATTTTACCCTTTTTACCTATCATGAGAAATTGTTTTAACTAAACATTTTTCTAAAGGAGCTATCTAGATCCAAAGAAAACTACTCCACCTAATGATAGAGTCAGAGCAGTTTTAGTTGGAGCTAGAGCTCTACCAAACACACCCTAAATAAATTTATTTATAGTTAGAAAAATTTGACTTGAGGCATAAACGAAACTACCTTCATTTTATACAACATAGGGGGTACCGAGGTAGGCATGTTTCTGCATGCTACTATCGCATCATAATTTCAGGCCAATAATGATATCCGGTCGGGAGTTTAATCCAGAATTGTACATATTTCCATGTTTGCACTATGCTTAGATGGATGTGTAACATGTTTTGGCTCATTATAGTATCGAAACGGATTAGAATGACTCGTACAAATTTAAGAAGTTGAGACCATTTTACATTAAGGCCCTCTTTGGATACCCCTCATATTACAATAATCAGATTATATAATCAAATTTTGATCCAAACAGGATTGATTATATGATAGATTATTATTATCAAACCTCTTGATTATTAAAATTCTATAATCTAGGTGAAACCAGGTTATAGGGTATATTATGGGTGTTGAAAGTCCAACTTGCCCCCAACTGATTGTCTAACTTGCCATACATAAAGGATAAATAGGAATTTCTCACTTTAACCAACCATAATCAACCACCATAATCTGTATCTGAATACTCTAATTATTGTAATCCATAATCCTAATTATAATAATCCTACACATAATCCAGATTATAATAATGTAGCCGTGATCCAAACAGGCCCTAAAATAAAAAGCAACTTCAAGTAATGTAAGTAGAATGCTATATATGAAGTCGTGGCACTAGATATTATAGGAAACATTATATAGCACTAATATGACACTAAATAAAAGTGGAATGGGGGTTGGAGTCTGAAAATCACAAGCCTCCATGCATGCCACCTAAGAAAGTAATACCTCCCTCAAGATCTGCATACCCAAGGGTCACCCGCCACGTGTCACACGGGACCATCGCCATTTGGATAATGTGTGCCACGTGTGCAAAGCCCAGCCAATGGGATGGAAGCAGCCTCACCCTATCCACACGCCCACCACCACAACCACAACCCTCTTCCAGCCTCAGTTCCCCTCCACCACACCTGCAGCCACCCACGATCAAAAACAAAACCATCCTCACTCTCCTGCTGCCAGCCAACCAAGCTCCAAGCACGCACAGCCAGTCAGCCACACCACACCAAGTCAAGGAGCTCGAGGGCAGAAATGGCCGGCGTGAACTCCAGCGTCGTCGGGCTCAAGCCCGCCGCGGCAGTGCCCCAGGTCGCCGCTGCCGGCTCGTCGCCGGCGAAGCGGGTGCAGCTGGCCGCGCCCGAGGGCCGCCGTGCCGCGCTGCTCGGCCTAGCGGCCGTCTTCGCCGTCACCGCCACCACCGGATCGGCCAAGGCCGGGATCATCGATGAGTACCTTGAGAAGAGCAAGGCCAACAAGGTCAGTCGTTTTGTGTGTATATTTATCAGAGTTGTTTGCTTGTTTCAGTGCATGTGAAACCTGACAGGATTTTTTTTTGCTGCGATCGATCAGGAGCTGAACGACAAGAAGAGGCTGGCCACCAGCGGCGCCAACTTTGCGCGCGCCTACACCGTCGAGTTCGGCAGCTGCACGTTCCCCTACAACTTCACTGGGTGCCAGGACCTCGCCAAGCAGAAGGTGGTTCATTCTCATCACAGCCATAAGAAACCTTTTTTTTCGAGAACACGTCCGTTGACGTGTGTTTCATTAAGAGGAGACACTCATAAGAAACCTCACCTGATAACAATCTGAATTGATTTCTTCTCATCCTGTGCCATATCATGTGTGTCCGTGCTTGATTGTGTTCTTGCAGAAAGTGCCCTTCATCACCGACGACCTCGAGATTGAGTGCGAGGGGAAGGAGAAGTTCAAGTGCGGCTCCAACGTTTTCTGGAAGTGGGGTGAAGCTAATAAATGAGGAGACCTGGTGTACATGTACGTGTGTACCTAGATGTGCGCCCAAACTGCAGGAAAAATTTGGATGTGTAATTGTGGTCATTGTCTTTGTGTCATCTCATCATCTGATCATCATGAACCTCTTGCATTAATTGGGGAGAGTGAATTATAGTATTTTGTCCTTGATAGCCCTTCTCATTTCATCGGCGCTTACGAGTTTTCCCTCAAAACGAGCTAGGTTCTTTTCCGACAGTATAGATGAAAAATATATTTTTTCTAATACGATAAGCCCTGGAACGCGATTGATATACTGCTCAAACTTTATATTAGTTTTTTGAGAATCTTAACGATCTCAAATGACAAAAAATAAAAAACTAGGAATTTGTGGATCTCATCAAGAGCTATAATTTTGATATATAAAGTATCTTTATATGACACACCATACAGGAAAGATATAATTTTTCTAATAATGTGATAAGCCCTAGAACTTGATTAATATGCTGCTCAAACTTAATATAGTTTTTTAGCATTTTAATGATCTTAAATGAAAAAACTCAAAATGAAAAAAATTGTAGATCTCATATAAAAATCATCTTCATGCAAGGTCATAAGGAAAATGTATGGCTTTTTTAAGGTAGAGCTTCGCCACTGACATGTGGGTCCCATGCATCTGTCAGATTCATGTCACGTAGGATAACATGTCAAGTAAATATTCGTTAGGACATGGATGAGACCCGTTGCAACTCTAGGGAACCAAGAAATATATTTTGAAACTTTGGGGACCGAGATATATAACACCTCTATACAACTTTGAGGACCAGTAGCGAATATTTTTCTTATATTTTAGGTTGCAAACCAACCGTTTTATGCCAGCAGATCACTGTCGATGGATGGATCGGATGTGCATTAGTCATTGTCAATTGCATAATTGCATTGGAAGTACATCCTCTATAACAGAACTGATCAATTATACGAAATTAAGTAAGAAAATCATCTGTCGAAGCAGATAATTTTATAAACTTAAGCCCGTATAACCCGGTAGTCCGTGAACCACGAAGGATTTCAAACCAACCAACATACAAACCAAGATCATACAAGTTTAGCAGCCACAATCACATATTACATAAAGTTCACAACGATAGTTGAATACATCAGAGTTCAGAACATAAGTTATTACAGACCAAGTTCAAAATGAAGTAGCGGAAGCAAATAGTTTCATAAACCACAAACACACCCTTAGTTCAAATACAATGCCATGAGATAGTCACTTTCCATAAAAGCATTAGGTAAGACATACGAGTGACCATTGCCCTTGGTCCTAGTTGTCACCCTTCGCCGGATACAGGCAGTTGATGCAATAGCCGTAGTACATTTGACCATCTACAACAACAATGGGAACAATGCCCTGAGTACGAGAAAGTACTCAGCTAGACTTACCCATCTTAAACCAAAATAAAGTGACACCAAGGATTATGCAAGACTTTCTTTTAGCGGGCTAGCTGACTCATTTACGAAAAGCATAAGCTATCATGACTAAACCATTTTAAGTAATTTGCATCAGGTTTATTATAACTTATCCATCTAGGTAAGCACCTATGCTATAGCAATCACTTGATTAACCAATAACATCCTGTTACCACTTGAATTTAGCATTTCCAACATTATCCATATAACTATCAGTGTTCCATCATCATTACTACGATGTCGTAACTCAAGTCAAATGCTCACTATCCAGGAGCGATGGTGATTTAAATCGATTCCTAACCAGCTGGTGATTTATTTCTCACACAAACCACACTCACCGATCAAGTGAGCTATAGATCACCAATGACACTTTCAAGGTAAACATCGCAGGGTAACAATCATGGACTGCACTACCCAGGGACCGTCCGACTGCCAGGACGCACCTTGGGCTCACTCTTCGCGTCCCCGTCTAACCTCCTTCGGCACCAGTCTGTCAATCCGAGTTTACCCCGGCCCGAAAAGTATCACTAGCTTCACAGTTGAAAGGTACTTTATTCGGCCAGCTAAATGTGAGGCATGCGTTCAACATAACAAGAGGGACAAGCAACGATCGGTCCTTAACTGGCACAGATAGAAAACTAATAGCACCCCAGAACCCTGTCTGGTTGCCTCCAACTCTTCCGTTCGGTCTCCAATTATTCATAAACATATGGCTAATTCCAGGATATCACCCATTCCTTAGCTAAAGCATTCTAGTAACCACCGATCATTTCAGGTGACCGGAAATCACCGATCGTTACCGGTCTAAGCAGGGCTAAGCAGTATTCGACCCAAAACTTACGTAGGTAATATCGTGGCAAGGATAGTAATAGATGCATCGATGGTTTCAATCAACTCCTATACTTAATGCACAATATATAAACTCATATATATAAATAAGGAATTGTCTTTGTAAAGTAGGAGACTTAGAATGCTCCGGGGCTTGCCTCGTTCGAATGAACTAGGTTGGTGGTCCACACACTCAGGTAGATCCTCTTCTTGCTCGTCTACCTCGGACACCTCCTGTGCTTGAGTTTCTTGTGGATCAGACCTGGTCTGCTCCTCCTAAACTGCTACTGGCAACTCCTACGATCCTGTTATGATGCAATTGCATAAGTAAATATGTAAATAGTGCATCGGATGCGGTGGTATGCGATGATCATGATGACATGATATGCAGATAAACACATGGATACTTACAGTATAGATTAAAGACAAACTTTTCTACAGGGTAGTCAACATCGTCCAATCAGTTACTACAAAACATGTCATCTACTGCATTCTCTTCTACTACAAATCCCTGCTACTTCTCAGCTACTACTATATAACCCTAACACCAGTGCTACTACACTTTATTAATCATAACTACACTACAAGACAAGTAACATCAGCAAGTGATTTGATGCTTCAAAGATACACCAAAGCTTCATTATTAAACTAAATCTACATAAAGAATATTACTTTATTTCTATTTAATCTAGGGTTACAACAGCAACATATATTTCTGGTGCAGATAAAAATCTACAAAAATTACAGTAGCATAGTACTTCTCCAAGTAGCCTATCATAAAATTTTCATGGAATTTGGATCAGTAAAACAGCCTATACAAAAATGACAAGCTATGGCATAAAAATGAGCATGAAATTATTTTGTACTATAAAAAGTATCAAACAACAGATTTATTATTTTTTCCGTGATATACACAGTAAAAAAACACTATACAAAATTTATCATATGCATGTTTTATACAAATTTCTCTCTCTAGCAAAAATAACAAAAAATCAGCAAATAAAGGCACTTGAACTACACATCCAAATTTTTCTATAGAAAATGCATGACATATATTTTTCATGCAAAGTACATCACAAAAGAAGACTAACAAAACTAGAACCATATTTTTCTGAGCTTCCTATGATTTATTATGCATTTTCTAAGAAAACAACAATTATAATAATTAAATAAAACCCTATACAAAAGTATCACAAATTTGACATGCAATATTTTTATACTGTAGATCTACTCCTAAGAAGTCTACCAAAATTGGTTTCAACATTTTTGGAGCACATTTGACCAAGATATGAATTTTTACGAGCATTCTCATATTTTTCTGGAAATCATTTCAAAAACCCTTTTAGTCCAAATCGGTCGAAATGCTACGTGCACTCGGCTGCCTTTCCCCCAACCCACACCGAGGCGCTGCCACCGGGCCCTAGGGTCAACGGGTCCCCACCCGTCGGCCACACCGAGGTCCGGCCGGTGCTGACCGCCGGAATCTCGTCGAAGCCGAGGTCCCCGGTGGAATGGCCACCACTGACGGCTTCCTCGTCGCGAGGCGAGCATGGCATGCTAGGAGACGGTGGCGAGGGAGCTCAAGAAGGGGCTCGCTGCCGGCAATGGCGGACGGCGACGCTTGCATGGCGGCGGTGGCGCCATCCCCGGCCACAGCGGAGCGGGAAAGGAGCGCGGCGGCTCCGCGGTGTCAAACTGAGCACGGAAAGGCGAAAAAGGGGAGAAGAAACTGAGCGAGAAGGGGCCAGCCACGGTGAGCGGTGCTCAACGGCCATGGCGGCAGCGGAGAAGGGCGCGACCGATTGGTCCCTCACCTGAGCACGAACGGCGAAGACGATTCACGTTCGGAAAAGCAGAGGGCGAGGCAGAGCTGTTGGCATGATGGATCGAAGCGGGATGGAGCAGCGAGGCCGGAACGGCGGCAGCAAGGGCGCGGTGGCTACGGTGGCGAGCGCGGCCGTTGCTGTGCGGGGGCGAGGCGAGAGAGGATGAGGCGAGTGGAGAGGCAGAGCGCGGCGCAGCACGGGGTATAGGCGAGACGCGGCTGCGGCGGGGTCCACAGGAGCGCCACACGGCGGCCGATGCCGGTGTACGGTCGCCACTGGGCGGCTGCGGCCTGAGTGCGGTCGGGCGTCGGTGCGCGGCGCGCGGCGTGCGCGGACGAGTGCGCTGGCGTGAACGCGGGCTGGGCCGGCTTGCCCTGGTGGGCCGAAAACGGGGCGGCGGCCCAGTAAGCAAGAAAACCCTTTTTCGTTTCTATTTTCAAATTCAAATTTTTGTTACAGTCCCAAATTCAAATTTTTGGAGTTGAAAATGGCATTTTCAAGATTTGACCCTAAAAGGATCAAGATGCCCAAGAGGGGGGGGTGAATTGGGCTTTTCTAAAAATTAATTGCAAGAATTAAATCCTATAAGCCGGAATTCACCCCTAGTGCCTACTTGTGTTCCTAGAGATTCTACCGATAAAAGTTTTGCACCCTAGTTTTCAATCCTAGTCTAGCATGGCAATTCTAGGAAAGTAAATCAAGCAATGAATGTAAATACGAGAATGTAAATGCTTGAAAGTAAGGGCAAGGAACACGGCGATGTTTTTCCGAAGTATCAGAGAGTCGCCACTCCCCACTAGTCCTCGTTGGAGCACCCGCGCAAGGGTGTAGCTCCCCCTTGATCCGCGCAAGGATCAAGTGCTCTCTACGGGTTGATTCTTCGATACTCCGTCACGGTGAATCACCCAAAACCGCTCACAAGATGAGTTGGGTCATCCACAAGCTCCGCCGGATGATCACCAAACTCCCAATCACCACCAAGCCGTCTAGGTGATGGCGATCACCAAGAGTAACACGCTAGAACTCTCACTTGACCACAACGAGCCTAATGAGAAGGTGGATGCACACTTGCTACTCTCTAATCGCTAGTGAGGAACTCTCAAGCTTTGATTCTCAAATCATAATCCTCACTAGAGCTGTTGCACTCCCTTGCACTCTAAAGGTGTTTCTCAGCTGATCAAATGAGCAAGAGACCTCTAAAAGAGGTGGTGGGGATGTATTTATACACCCCACAGTCGAAACGAACCGTTACCTGCCAACTCAGCAAAACACGGGGTGACCGGACGCGCCGGTCGAAGTGACCGGACGCGCCGGTCCCCCGTAATGGTCGAAAATCCGAAAAACGGGCTGAGTGACCGGACGCGCCGGTCAGGGGTGACCGGACGCGTCCGATCGTGCAGGGAGCTTACTGTAGCCGCACAGGACGCGCGACCGCGTCCGATCGGTGATGACCGGACGCGTCCGGTCGTCGCTGGACCTTACTGGAACGTGACCGGACGCGCCGATCACACCCAGGTCGCGTCCGATCGGGTGTTTCCCTCAAGTGACACGTGTCGGCTTCTGACCACCGCGTCCGGTCAAGCCGAGGACCGCGTCCGGTCAAGGGAAAAACACCCTAAACTTTCCGAAACGCGTCGCAACTTGAACCAAGTTGCTTCCAACTGAACTTTGAGCTATTCTAGAGCTTCCTAGCGCCAAGTTTAACAAGTGTGCACCACACCTAAACATAGGACTCACCTAGGTCAAGCTACCCCCTCATGCCCCCCTTTATAGTACGGCCAAAAGAGAAAAACGAAGATCCTAACGACTATTCCGAATGTATCTCAACACCTCGACATCCGGAACTAACCGTCCTTATTCTTTACGTCACTCCTTTAAAAACCGAAACGATTTCCATCAAGGGGCATGAATACCATGGTGCCCAAAGCAGTTATGACCTCCATGACCTAACTTACTAAAGTTTCTACAAAACACACGTTAGTCATGGTAATAAAGCGTTGTCATCAATTGCCGAAACCAAACCTCGGGGCCTAGATGCTTTCAATCTCCCCCTTTTTGGTGATTGATGACAACACTAAGATTCAAAAGATTTGAGTTGAGGTTTTCGAGCATGCTTGGTTCACATAAGCAAAAAGCAATAAGCACAAAGGGTTAGGAATTGCTTATGTGCCCCAAGCCAAAAGAGTGTACTCATAAGATAAGACAAAAAGCGTTAGTACACATAAAGATATAGCTCATAAGAAATCGGAGTAAGGCACGGAAGCACAACCTTAGAGCTATAAGCAAAACAGGTGACATGAAATAACACAGTGACTAGATAAAACATTAGACTCAAAGTTTATCACATGACCGCATGTCACACGAATGCAATGACTGAAAAGTAAACATGATGCATGAATGTAGCACACAAATAAGAACGAAAACCCTCTATCAAAACTCCCCCTGAAACTACTCTCTCTCCCCCTTTGGCATCAACCGCCAAAAACTAGTCTAAGGATCTGACGGGGGAACAGACGGAGTCGTGTCGGGTGCCGAGGTGCGCGGAGTAATCACGAAGTGCAGAGAATCTCCCTCGGAATCTGAGCTATCTGGCTGACCCTCTGAAGAAGCACGTGGCTGAGAAGCAGTCTGGGTCTGAGCAGCAGGAACAGGTACTGACGTAGTAGCAACAAGTGGATCTGTCTCTGTGACCTGAGCCTATAGCGAGCCAATAGCTGGGGGATCTGTCGAGGCAACTGACGAAGGAATAGTCTCTGTAGTACCCGTCCCTGTCACAGGAGGAACAGCTGCCTCGGGAGCTGACAACCCTGAAGAAGTAGCAAATGTGGTAGTGTGCGAGGGTGTCGGCTGACCAGTCAACTCGCTGTAAGTAGCACTGTAATCACCGAAGGGTGTGCCTGTCAGGAGGTGCGGGCGAGGCTGGTCTGAAGGAGTAAACCCCGTCTGAATAGGAGTGTAGCTCGGGGACTGGAATGACTGGGGAACCTGCTGCTGTGGAGATGTGAACTGGAAGCTCGGCTGTCCCTGACTCGATGGACCACTCAACTGTAAAGCAGGAGTCAGAACAGAAGCAGGCGGAGGAACCCCAACAGTGACTAGATGGCGCAGAAGGTCCAGATACTGCTGCTGACTAGCTGCACTCTGTCGCTGCATCTCGTACTGCTGTCGCTGCATCTCAACTTGCTGCCTCTGGATCTCAAGCTGCTGACGCTGAAACTCGTCCTGACGAGCCTGTATCTGTGCAAATGCTGCAGCTGTATCCTGAGCCTGTCGCTGTAACTGCAGCTCCTGTCGCTCCTGTGCCTGGGTCAGCCTCTCAAGTATAGCCACCATGGCTGGGTCTGAGCGGGAGGCTGAACCAGAGCCACCGGCCTCGTGGTCGTGAGGCCGAGGAGACCGATACCTGGGGATGGGCTGGTAATCCTCATCGGTGCTGTCAGATGCCTCATCCTCAGGGAGATCAGCAGGCTGAGCATCAAGATCGGCAAGCTCTGCCTCAGCAAGCTCCTCAACTGTGGCGTCCTGCTCAGCTACTGTCTCAGGAACCTCAGGTCTCTCGCGCTGTCCTGGCACTGGGGCCTGATCTCTAGTGACTGAAGCCCAAAGCTGACGGATATCATACTCAGGAAAAGCAGTGGTAGTGTCTGATATCTCAGCTCTGATCTCTGCTGGAAGCTGAATGGCTGATCTAATGATGAAGCAGATCCAGTGAGCATAGGGCAGCTGACGATTTCCCTTGAAGCCCTCAGCTATGGTGTCCTCCATCTCACTAAGCATGAGATCCCAAATGTCGAACGGTGTCTGTGAGAGGAGGTGGTGAACAACTCATAGCTGCATCCGAGTCAGTCCCTCTCTGTAGCCAAGCCTGGGAAGAAGAGTGCGTTGGACTATAGCATCCAGGACTCTGGCTAGTGGTGTCAAACTGGCAGGCGTGCGACGAGACCCTTCGCCAAAAGGCTCACGGAAGCAGGGTCGGACCAAATCTGTCGGTGGCACTGTCCCGCCGTGAGGGCGTCTGGGTGGAGGAGTCTGACCAAAGCAGAGCTGATGTATCTTTGTGTCTGAAGCTGGGAGTCTGAGAATCTCCCGCACTCTAGTGCTGTACAGTCTGTGGTCGCGGCCTCGGAATGCAAAGTGAATAAACTCATGGGCAGGATCAATCCACAGTGAAGCATAGAACTCTCTGACCCATGTACCGCAGTATGCACCTGTCCGTCCAAGAAGATCTGACAAGCCTGACAGAAAGGACAGGTGTGGACGAAGCTGCTCTCCCACAACCTCAACAAGTGACTCAAGACGACAGACCCTCTGTGGTCGAAAATCAATACCGCTGTCAACTAGAGCTCTGTAGAAATCCTCCTGAAGTGGAGTATAGAAACCCTCTGAAGCTCTGTGATCCCTCTGAGGTGGGAACCACCGACTGACGTCGACGAACCTCAACCCTTGCACCTGACGTGCTGTAGCACCCCTCAAGTCAAAGTGCTCGACCGGGGGTGAACCTCTAGCTTTGGGAGGAGGACGTGCTCCACGACGCTGGCCCTCTGGCCTAGGAGTCACCTGAGTACGTGTGCGTGTGGAGCGGCGACGCAGTGGAGTCTGAGCTGGCTGCTCCTCTGTACCCTCTGTAGCCTCTGGAACCTCTGGAGCCTCTGTAGGTGGATCAACTGACATAGCCTCTGTAGCTCCTGTGTCCTCTGTGCCCTCAGTGGCCTCTGTGCCAGGCTGTCGACCTTCAAGATGAAAGCGACGCTCGCCAATGCGTATGCCACTGCTCCTGCCTCCCCTCTCTGCCTGCTCTGCTGCATCTGCAACGGTCTGAGCGATCTCTGCATCTGTAAGTGTCTTCTTCTTCTTTCTGGCCATGATCTTGATGCGCTTTCCATGCGCAACCTCAGACAGACGAGGAGGACTATCGTCCCCGTCACCAGGAGCACCACCGGCGTTCTTGCAACGCACCATGCTGACAGACTAACCGAAAACCTCTGAAAGATGGTGAACTGTCACTCGAGAGGCTTGGCCTCAATCCGTATCCGCAGGCTTGGCCTCGGATTCAGCAAACTGATATCACCCTGACACACCGATAAACTCGCTGAAAAGACGGAATAGATGGATCTACTATAAGCAACATATATAACTAAAAGGTACGAAACCCTAGAGATAGCAAGCATGTAAGATAAGATGTGAATCGAAACGTGATAGCTACCTCGGATCGACGAGAAGACGGTGACGAGATGAGGTGACCTAGGTCGCGAGATTCCCCAAATTCACCGGACGAGCTCTCGCGAAGAAGACGACGCGCGACGAAAACTCGACGACGAACGGCCGAAACGTGTTTCGCAAACCCTAGTTTAGGGTTAGGTCAAACGCGTGACGAAAAGCCGATCGGGGGCGAGCGCGAGGCAAACCACGGCCTGGGGAAGATGCTGGCTGCCTAGGGCAAGGCACACCGGCGGCAAGAGGCGCGGCTGATGGCGGCAGAGGCGCGGCTGGCGGCGGCAGAGGCGCGGCGGGCGGCGGTGGCGCGGCTGCGCGGGCGCGGCTGGGCAGCGAGTGCGCGGGCGAGGAGGCGCGTGCGCGGGCGAGAGGCGAGCAGGGTGGCGCGGCAGGGTCACCGGAGTGGAGGAGGACGGCGAGGCGTGCGGCTCCGGCGAAAAAGGCGGCGAGACGGCGGATGAGAAAGAAAACGGACGGCCGAAGATGAAACGTTTTATGAAAGGGTTAGATCCGCTCGTCACGCGATGACCGGACGCGGTGGTCGATATGACCGGACGCGGTGGTGCAGCGTCCGGTCAGACTCCAGTAAGCTCCTGGAGCGACCGGACGCGTCCGGTTAGGACTGACCGGACGCGGTCAGAGTCCGGTCGAGGGGTACTCGGGAAATTATCGTGTATGACCGAACGCGGTTGTGGTAACCGGGACCGGACGCGGTGGTCAACAGCAGCGCGTCCGGTGCAGCGTCCAGTCTCTAGATCTGGAGTTGGTCTTCTGGATACCGGACGCGCTGGTGGACGCCGGGACCGGACGCGGTGGTGAAGCATCACTGCGTCCGGTGCAGCGTCCGGTCCAGCGTCCGGTCACTGTTTTTCGCCCTTCTTCGTTCCGAACTTCGACGCGACTTCTCCCAATCAAGTTCCAATTCAAAGAGACACAAATAAACACCAATTGGAACCTGATATGAGTGACCTCACTCAAACCCTCAAAATTTTTCAAAATAGATTGCCTTAGGCTAGTATTATTTTTAAGAGAATAGGCAATAAACACCCGAGGAGCAACGTATGGCCATGCAATAGAGTTTTTGAACCTTTAGGAGCGTCAAAATGCTCTCTCTATCCATGGACGAACACAGAGGTTGCTCAAAGCTAAACCGAAAAGAAACGACAAACTAACAACCATGCATATGCAATGCAAAACAAGAAAGTAAAGCTAGGTTGCTTGTCAAGTTTGATCCACGGTTAGGCTTCTTCACTCCTCCAAGGAGGGTTATCGTAACCGTGTTAGCCAAGCCCTAGATGCATTGCGATAAGATAAACATGGCATATAATACAATGCAATGCAAGGGACAACACACGCTTATTTTTTAAAGTTGCTAGAATCAAGCACATTGAGTTCACTTCTTAACCTACAAAAGGTGGCCTCATCCAAAGGTTTAGTGAAGATATCCGCTAATTGATTTTCACTTCTTACACCTTCTAAAGATATGTCATTTTTAGCAACGTGATCTCTTAGAAAGTGATGGCGGATATCAATGTGCTTGGTGCGTGAGTGTTGTACCGGATTGTTAGCAATTTTAACGGCACTTTCATTATCACATAAAAGTGGCACCTTTTCAAGAATAATTCCATAGTCTAGGAGGGTTTGTTTCATATATAAGATTTGTGCACAACAAGCCCCCGCGGCAATGTATTCTGCCTCGGCGGTGGACAAAGCCACACTATTTTGCTTTTTAGATGACCAAGATACTAAAGATCTCCCAAGCAAATGGCACCCTCCGGATGTGCTTTTTCTATCAATTTTGCAGCCGGCATAGTCCGAATCGGAATAGCCAACTAGTTGGAATCTAGCTCCTTTGGGATACCAAAGACCAATGCTTGGGGTGTGCTTAAGATATCTTAGGATTCTTTTTACGGCACTTAAGTGAGGTTCTTTAGGGCACGCTTGAAAGCGAGCACACATGCACACACTAAACATGATATCGGGCCTAGATGCGGTAAGGTACAACAAACTACCAATCATAGAACGGTAGAGAGTTTGATCAACCGGTTTACCTCCCTCATCTAGGTCGAGATGTCCATTTGATGGCATTGGGGTCTTGATTGGTTTGCATTCTTCCATCTTGAATCTTTTGAGAAGATCCTTGGTATACTTTTCTTGAGAGATGAAAATCCCTTCTCTCATTTGCTTGACTTGAAACCCAAGGAAGAATGTGAGCTCACCAATCATTGACATCTCGAACTCCTTCGACATCAATTCACCAAATTTCTTGCAATAATCTTCATTTGTTGATCCGAAGATGATATCATCAACATACACTTGACAAATGAAGATCTCCCCATTAAGCTTCTTGGTGAATAGTGTGGTGTCGACCTTCCCAATGATGAAGCCCTTCTCAATGAGGAAGTCCCGGAGGCGCTCATACCACGCTCTAGGGGCTTGCTTGAGCCCATATAGCGCCTTGGACAACCTATAAACATGATTAGGATATCTAGGGTCTTCAAACCCGGGAGGTTGATCAACATAGACTAGTTCATTTATGAAGCCATTTAAGAATGCACTTTTCACATCCATTTGATATAGTTTCATATCATGATGTGATGCATATGCAAGGAGGATATGAATGGCTTCAAGTCTTGCAACGGGTGCAAAGGTCTCTCCGAAATCAAGACCTTCAACTTGAGAGAACCCCTTTGCAACTAGCCTTGCCTTGTTCCTCACTACTATGCCTTGGTCATCTTGCTTGTTTCGGAACACCCACTTGGTTCTAATGACTCTTGCACCTTTAGGATGCTCTTCAAGTGTCCATACTTGATTGCGGGTGAAGTTGTTCAACTCTTCATGCATAGCATTCACCCAATCCGGATCTTGAAGAGCTTCTTCTACATTCTTAGGTTCAACACAAGAGACAAAAGAGTGATGTTCAACAAAAAAAGCAAGCTTTTGAGATCGAGTCATTACTCCCTTTGTAGGACTCCCTATGATGAGTTCTTGTGGATGTGTTTGAAGTAGAGGTGGGTTTCTTCTATCAACCACTTGAGGAGGTGGATGAGGAGCATCAACATCTTGAGCTTGTGCCTCGGCTTGTTCATGAGAGACATAAGTATCTTCATTTTCAACTCTCTCATTCTTGTCATCATCTTGAGGCACACATGATGAAGATGGTGGATCAACAATTTGTACATCATCATCATCATCTTTTGGCTTGATGTCTCCCACGGGCATGTTCTTCATGGCCTCCCTCAAGGGTTCATCACCTACATCATCACAATTCTCAATTGCTCCTTGGGAGCCGTTAGATTCATCAAATTCCACATCATATGTTTCTTCAACCAAACCGGTGGCATGGTTAAATACTCTATATGCTTTGGACTTTGATGAGTAACCAACAAGAAAACCAATATCACAACGTCTTTGAAACTTCCCTAGGTGTTGACGCTTCTTGTAGATGTAACACTTGCAACCAAACACCCGGAAGAATGATACGTCCGGCTTCTTCCCATTAAGCAACTCATAGGGGGTCTTGCCAAGAAACTTTTGTAGGAAGAGGCGATTTGAAGCATAGCATGCGGTGTTGATTGCCTCGGCCCACAATTTTTCCGGAGTGTTGTACTCATCTAGCATTGTTCTTGCAAGGGTGATCAAAGTCCGGTTCTTTCTCTCAACTACACCATTTTGTTGAGGAGTACAGGTTGAAGAGACTTCATGCTTGATTCCAATTTCATCACAATAAGCTTCAATGTTTGTGTTGTCAAACTCTTTGCCATTGTCACTTCTAATCTTCTTTATCTTGACTTCAAATTCATTTTGAGCTCTCTTTGCAAACTTCTTGAAGCAATTTGCCACTTCGGACTTGTCATGAAGGAAGAAGGTCCATGTGTACCTTGAGTAGTCATCCACTATCACAAGACAATAGAGATTACCACCCAAGCTCTTGTATGTTGTAGGCCCAAACAAATCCATGTGTAGAAGTTCTAGCACTCTTGAAGTTGACATGAAAGCTTTGGTTGGATGAGTGTTTGCAACTTGTTTGCCCGCTTGACATGCACTACAAGGTTTGTCCTTTTCAAACTTCACATCCTTCAATCCTCTCACTAGTTCTTTCTTCAATAGCTTGTTGAGAGTGTTCATTCCAACATGAGCAAGCCTCCTATGCCAAAGCCAACCAAGTGAGGTCTTGGTGAACAAACATGTCATCAAATTTGCATCTTCGGAGGTGAAGTCAACAAGATAAAGATTGTTGTATCTAAAGCCTTTGAATATCACTTGCTTGTCATCTATCTTTGAAACTTCCACTTCATTTGGTGTGAACAAGCATTGGAAGCCAAGGTCACAAAGTTGCCCAACGGATAATAAGTTGAAACTCAATGAAGCAACATAGAGCACATTTGAGAGTGAGTGATCATTTGATATTGCAATCTTGCCTATACCCTTAACTTTGCTCTTTGAATTATCCCCAAATGTGATCTTCTCTTGACATATCCCATTCTCTTCAATGGAGGTGAACATACGAGGATCACCGGTCATATGTTGAGTGCAACCACTATCAATAACCCAATGTGATCCACCGGTCTTGTAGTTCACCTACACACAAGAGATCAAGCTTTTTGTTTAGGGACCCAAACTTGAGAGGGGCCCTTGACTTTCTCAACTAGTGACTTGGCAACCCATATTTTCTTTGGCCTATTCTTGTTTGGGGGACCCAAAAACATGACTTTCATCTTTCCATTTGAATCTTTTCTTAGCATATAATGAGCATTGAAGGCAAAGGGTCTAGCATGCTTGGGCAAGGGTTGTGGTGGTGGAGTTTTGCATTCATGAGCAAAATGACCTTCTTGACCACACTCAACACATCTCTTTGGCTTGGGCTTTGACTTGCTTTGTTGTTGTTGAGCTTTAGCCTTCTTCTATTGATTTGCCAAGTACCCAATACCACTTCTATCTATCTTCATTACGGTGTTCATGAGTAGCTCACTTTGCAAATATTGACCTCTTGTGAACTTGCTTAGGCCGGTCTTGAGATGCTCTTTTTCTTGCTTGAGCTTTTTGTTTTCTTCAATAAGTGACTCATTTGTTGTTTGCTTCTCAAGAGCCATCAAACCTTTTAGCTTCTTGTTCTCATTTGCAAGCTTCTCATTTTCACTCTTGATCTTGGCATAATCATCATAGTTGCTTGACTCAACCACACTCTTGCCTTTGCTACTAGAACCTTGCTCAATGCTTTCAATGATCAAGTCATCACATGATGTAGCTATATCACACTTAACAACATTGTTAGTAGCATCATGTGTCTCAAGAGCAAGTTCATTAGCAACCACAAGACTATCATAGTCAATTTTCAATGTGGTGTATTTTTCTTTTAGAGAGTTATGTCTAGTGATGAGCTCATCATGCTTCTTCTCAAGCTTATCATGTTGATCTTTAAGCTCTTTATTAGAAGTTTTGAGCTCTTTGAGATTAGAAGACATAACTTCATTTTGATCTCTAAGCTCACCACTAGTCTTTTGAGCATTTTCAAGCTTAGATGAGAGTGATTCATTTTCATTTTGAAGTTCATCATTTTCATTTCTTGTCCTTCTTATGACTTTAGTGTATTTGTTCAACAATTTTACAAGTTCATCATAAGAAGGTGCGTCATATTCATCATCACTATCACTATCATCATCACCATCACTATCATGATTTTGTACCTTTCGTTCACCCTTGGCCATAAGGCATAGGTGAGTAGAGGACGATGATGGTGAAGGAGGCGGTGAAGGTGGTGATGAAGATATTGGTGAAGATGATGGCCCCATCACAAATGCGGCAACCTTCTCTTTCTCATCATTGCTTTCATCTTCGGAGGACTCACAAGATGATTCAATATCGGTGAGCCAATCACCAACAATATATGCCTTTCCTCCCTTCTTCTTCTTGTGGAAATCCTTCTTCTTGCCATCCTTCTTCTTGTATGGCTTGTTTTTCTTCCTCTCTTCTTCTTCATCACTTGAATCATTTTTCTTGCCCTTGTTCTTGTTCTTGTACTTGTCTTTTGGTGGTCTAGGGCATTGATGAGCTAAGTGGCCAAGTTCACCACAATTGTAGCAATCCATCTCCGAGATTGGCTTTCTCTTGCTACTTGTGAAGAATTTCTTTTTCTTGCCGTCGAACTTGATGCCACTCTTGTTGAGCTTCTTTAGCATTTTGGTGGTCTTTCTCACCATGAGTGCAAGTGATTCATCATCAACATCACTTTCACTTGAGCTTTCTTGCACCATCATGGCTTGGCCCTTCTTCTTCTTCTTGTCATGACTAGCTTTGAAGGCCAAGTCTTTCTTCTTGGAAGATGATGAGCCCTCTTCCGGTGTGATGTGCATGTACATCTCATGAGCATTGATCTTCCCCAATACTTGTGTCGGTGTTGCGGTGGAAAGATCACTTTGGTGAAGTACGGTGACAATGTGACCATACTTCTCAACGGGAAGAACACTCAAGATCTTCCTTGCAACATCCGATTGGCTCATTTGAGTGAGCCCAAGAGCATTGAGGTCCTCTACAAGAACATTCAAACGAGTGTACATATCATTAGCACTTTCTTTGGGAAGCATCTCAAAAGAATTAATTTTCTTTAAAGCTATGTGATAGCGTTCCTCACGCTCACTCTTAGTTCCCTCATGGAGAGCACAAAGATTTTCCCACAATTCATGAGCGTTCTTTGCATTACGCACACGATTGAAGATATATTTGCCTAAGCCCCGGTAGAGTGCATTTTTGGCCTTTGCATTCCACCGGTCGTACTTCTCCTCGTCACCAATGGGGTTTGCGGGATCCTTGATAGCGGGAAGCCCTTGGGTTGCGGCTCTAAGACACCCAACATCTATGGCTTTGAGATACGCCTCCATACGGATTTTCCAATATGGAAAATCATCCCCCTCAAAGGTGGGAGGTGGTCCTTCCCCGTTAGACATCTTGCTCTAGGCGGTAAAGCCTAAATTAGGAGCAACTCGGCTCCGATACCAATTGAAAGGATCAAGATGCCCAAGAGGGGGGTGAATTGGGCTTTTCTAAAAATTAATTGCAAGAATTAAATCCTATAAGCCGGAATTCACCCCTAGTGCCTACTTGTGTTCCTAGAGATTCTACCGATAAAAGTTTTGCACCCTAGTTTCCAATCCTAGTCTAGCATGGCAATTCTAGGAAAGTAAATCAAGCAATGAATGTAAATACGAGAATGTAAATGCTTGAAAGTAAGGGCAAGAAACATGGCGATGTTTTTCCGAGGTATCGGAGAGTCGCCACTCCCCACTAGTCCTCGTTGGAGCACCCGCGCAAGGGTGTAGCTCCCCCTTGATCCGCGCAAGGATCAAGTGCTCTCTACGGGTTGATTCTTCGACACTCCGTCGCGGTGAATCACCCAAAACCGCTCACAAGATGAGTTGGGTCATCCACAAGCTCCGCCGGATGATCACCAAACTCCAAATCACCACCAAGCCGTCTAGGTGATGGCGATCACCAAGAGTAACAAGCTAGAACTCTCACTTGACCACAACGAGCCTAATGAGAAGGTGGATGCACACTTGCTACTCTCTAATCGCTAGTGAGGAACTCTCAAGCTTTGATTCTCAAATCACAATCCTCACTAGAGCTCTTGCACTCCCTTGCACTCTAAAGGTGTTTCTCAGCTGATCAAATGAGCAAGAGACCTCTAAAAGAGGTGGTGGAGATGTATTTATACACCCCACAGTCGAAACGAACCATTACCTGCCAACTCAGCAAAACACGGGGT
The DNA here is from genome assembly GCA_022457205.1 of Saccharum spontaneum. Lineage (NCBI taxonomy): Eukaryota > Viridiplantae > Streptophyta > Magnoliopsida > Poales > Poaceae > Saccharum > Saccharum spontaneum. The sequence continues at coordinate 11,586,301 of CM039610.1, forward strand.
GACCGGACGCGCCGGTCGAAGTGACCGGACGCGCCGGTCCCCCGTAACGGTCGAAAATCCGAAAAACGGGCTGAGTGACCGGACGCGCCGGTCAGGGGTGACCGGACGCGTCCGATCATGCAGGGAGCTTACTGTAACCGCACCGGACGCGCGACCGCGTCCGATCGGTGATGACCGGATGCGTCCGGTCGTCGCTGGACCTTACTGGAACGTGACCGGACGCGCCGATCACACCCAGGTCGCGTCCGATCGGGTGTTTCCCTCAAGTGACACGTGTCGGCTTCTGACCACCGCGTCCGGTCCTCGCAAGGACCGTGTTCGGTCGTCAGCGCCGAACCCTAGTCGCGAAACTGAACTGACCGGACGCGTCCGGTCAAGCCGAGGACCGCGTCCGGTCAAGGGAAAAACACCCTAAACTTTCCGAAACGCGTCGCAACTTGAACCAAGTTGCTTCCAACTGAACTTTGAGCTATTCTAGAGCTGCCTAGCGCCAAGTTTAACAAGTGTGCACCACACCTAAACATAGGACTCACCTAGATCAAGCTACCCGCTCATGCCCCCCTTTATAGTACGGCCAAAAGAGAAAAACGAAGATCCTAACGACTATTCCGAATGTATCTCAACACATCGACATCCGGAACTAACCGTCCTTAATCTTTACGTCACTCCTTTGAAAACCGAAACGATTTCCATCAAGGGGCATGAATACCATGGTGCCCAAAGCAGTTATGACCTCCATAACCTAACTTACCAAAGTTTCTGCAAAACACACGTTAGTCATGGTAATAAAGCGTTGTCATCAATTGCCGAAACCAAACCTCGGGGCCTAGATGCTTTCAGACCCCAAAATAAAAGTTGTTCAAAATTTAATTCTCTACAACATTGCTTTAGGGCAGATTTTGAAATAGAGATTCAAAGCCCATTTTAATTTAAAATTCCATTTTTCTAGAATATTTTTAAAAGCAAATTTTGAGGAAACTTTGAATACTAAACTTGCTCCAAATTTGATGCTAAATATTCCTAAATGATTTGTATTGTAAAACAAACCTGTATGAAAAGCATAATGAGCATAACCATGGCTTAGTTATATTAAAACACGCAACCGCAACATTCATGTTTCAATGTCATGTTTCATATGTTTCCTTTCAAGGTTATACTTACATTATATGTGACAATGAATGCAATATGATGCTCATGTGCATGATTTGCAATGCTAATGCAGGCTTAACAGCTAGGGTGTTACACCCTCCGTCCCAAAATAAATATCATTCTCGCTCCCCGAGAAATAAATTTGACTAAATATATATTAAAAAATATTAATACTTATGGTACATAATTAGTATCATTAGAAAGATATTTGAATCTAGTTTTTAACAAATTTATTTGGAGATACAAATGTTGCACGTATTTTCTATAAATTTAGTCAAACTTGTGACATGAAAACCCAAAACGACAGATATTTTTGGGACGGAGGGAGCATGTGTAGTATTTACTCGCAAAAAAAAGGAGTACGTTCACTATAGCTTAACGCAAGTCCCCTCCTCCATTTCCAGCACGACAACACCATATCCATATTATTCAGCACTTGTCTACATATTCAGCCCTTGCTAGAAATATGATGTCGTCGCCTACTTCCTTCGTCTCTAAATAATTGTCGTTTTCGTTTTCTGATAAATAACTTTGACTATATATATAATTAATATCATTAGATAGGTCGTTAAATCTATTTCATAATAAATTTATTTGAAGATATAAATGTTATATGTATTTTCTCCAAATCAGTCAAACTTACGGTATGGAAACTAAAAAACGATAGTTATTTAGGGACGGAGGGAGTTAATCTATCATTTCTGATCAGACTTGCTTATATTACTAGTCGCTTGTGTGCTATACCTTCTTCATATATAGTGCTGTGCAATTGCATTATTGCATTGCAGCTACTAATTTTAGTACGGCCATGTTTAGTTTGCAATTTTTTTCAACCCGATGAATAGTACTACTTTTGTCTTATTTGGTAAATATTGTCCAATCGTGGACCAACTAGGCTCAAAAGATTCATCTCGTGATTTCCGACTAAACTGTGTAATTAGTTAATTTTTTTACCTATATTTAATACTTCATGCAAGTAGTTAAAAATTGATACGATGGAGAGTGAAAAAATTTTAACTAAACAATGATGGCAGGAACAAGAAAGGAAAGATAGCGACAGCGTCTTTATCTTTATTTATTGTGCTTCTGTCATCTGTGCTCAGCTGCCGATCGGCCGGTGGACAGATTTCAGAAACCACTACGGCCTGTTCATCTCTCTTCATCAACAATCAACAAATATAATCGGAGTCCTGTCCTTGGTAGTGTGAATGGGTACAGGAGAATACCATGCATTACTTGAAATATTGTTGGGTGTTGATCGAAGAATATGAATAATAATAATTATATACTTGGATGGTTGGTAGAATACAAAATATAGTAATTCTCATAAAAAAGAATACAAATATATTAATAAATATACTGGCATAGCCACGTCCCATTTTACGCACTTGTATTTTTTTGTTGCGATTTTATACGCACTTTGTATCTAATAAATCCAGGATACGTGGTATCTTTAAGGCCTTTTTATGCTCGTGTTAAGAAGGTATTGTTTTGCTGTGTTTTTAGCTCATTTAATTCTATATAAATGCTAAAAAATACAACAGATTACATTATGTGGTTATTAATGTTAGCAACAAGTGGCATAAAACCTCATGAAACAAAAACAGAGAATGCTTTAATGTAATATAAAGTATTCCGCTTAACTCAGGTCAGCTGCTATGTGTTTTTATTTCGATACATGGAAGTTTTGTCTCCTCTTTGTGTGTGTAGCTTGGGCAACTTTTATATACTTTTTTTAACAAAAACCGCGGGGAAAAATCCCCCGGCCCTAAACCCTAAACCCCGGCAACTTTTATATACTTGGTGACAAATAAGTATCCTTTTTTTTCTTAATTGAGTAACAGTGTTTTTGTTTTTTCTTAGATAACAGGTACATTTACAATTTTTCATAGTGAATTTCACGCAAAAATTATTTAGTATTTATTTATTTTTATATACTTTTGGTGTACTTAATTTTATGGAAAACTTTGACACGGGCGTCCGGCCGCCCGCATCTGTTCGCACGCGGCTTCCCACTCCGCCTCCCGCATCTCTCAAGAAAAAAAACTTCCCGCTCCGTCTTGCCCTCCCCATCTCTCTGTCTCTCTCTCGCACCCGCTCGCAGCAGCAGAGCACAACCCGACCACGACGCCTCCTCCGAGGTAGTGTCTCCCCCCTCCGCGGCCTCTCCCCCAACCCAGCGCAGTCGGGAGGTCATCCCTAGCCAAGCTAAGGGGCACCCACGAGTGCGACTGGTGCTCGTGGTGCTCGCTCGCCGCTGCTCGTCACCAGCTCCCATCCTGACGGCCGGAATCGATCGACCTCGACCTCTCCACCCCTTATGTTGCAAATGTATGTTTAAATTATTTCAGATGTTTCAGAGGTATGTTGCAAGTGTTTCATATGAATGTTGCAAAAGTAGATCGGGATGTCGCATATGTTACAATGGCTATACATGTATGTCGTAAACGTCTGTTTCAAATGTTTCATCTGTTTTTTCATACGTATGTTACAAGTGTTTTTATTTAGATATTGCATATGTTTCACACATATGTTGCAAGAGTTTTTATCTGGATGCTTGCATATGTTTTGCAATGTCTTTTCAAGTGTTTTAGGTGTTTTTGCAAGTGTTTCATATGTATGTTTCAAGTGTTTTATCTATCTTCAGACATATGTTGCAAATGTTTCATCTGGATGTTTCAAAAGTAGATCGGGTATTGTACATATTGCAATGTGACTCACCTTTCACATCCGCGTGTTGCAGCTGCTCAGGCGCATACGTGTGGGAAGTGGAGGGATGGAGCGTTGCGCAGCTGAGGATACGGGAAGCGGAGTGGGAAGCGCGGGAAGCGGCGTAGACGGTCCCCACGTGGTGCGGGCGTGTAGCAACTGCAGGTGTCCGCACGGGTGTCTGTCCGGACGTCCGGGCGGCACTACCTCTTTTAATTTTAATCTGTTCCGTTGATATTCAGACTAGATCGAGTAAAGCACGCATAAAGTAAATATCTATCCGCAATATATTAATTATAACACGTAAAAATTTATATCCATCCATAGCCATATTTTTGTACTCCTATATACTCCTGCTCATACACATCGGTTGAATATAGTACCCACTAATGCCTGTATCCGCTGATAGAATCGTCTAACCCAACGAATAAACCGGTTTCAGAGTTTAAAAAATAAACTGGTTTCAGCGTCTCCTCAGTCATTCAGGCTGGGCATTTGGGTTAAACCGAATGCTCGGTTCGGTTTTTTTGGTTTTCAAAAAGTTTGGTTTTTAACAATGACGCACCGATCGGTCTTTTCCTGATCTGGAAACTGACATGTTTGGTTTTGGTTTATTACTTCGGTTTTTTGGTTAAAACTGAAGTGATCGAAGTGTACACCACAAAGGGAAGAGAAAAAAAAGAAATCAACACCGTCGGCCATCCTCCCTTGCCCCTACTTGCAGCACCCGCCCCTGCGCCATGCTGCTCACACCTGACCTGAGGCACCTCGCGTGCCCGCTCCCTGTGCTGCGTGCCGCCACCTCCATGAGCTACAGCCGCTCACCACCGTGGCACAACCTTCTCGTGCCCGCAGCCGCTTTAAGGTTACGCTGCCACCTGCTCGTGCGTCGCGCCGCTGCTAAATAAGAGAATGCTTTAATGTAATATAAAGTGTTACGCTAACTCAGGTCAATTCCTATGTATTTTTATTGAGAATTGCTGGCGCGCGGACATCCGATGGGATAAGATTCCATTGGACAATACCGAATGGCTCAGCAGAACAGCCCATTAGAAACACGCAACACTCCCACCGTATTGATGCAGTCCTTCCCCCGTTTGCCTCGTCCTGCATCGCACGCGTACCCCACCCCCATTCGCCTCACCCTGCTCCACATCTGCCGCTCCTTCCCCCTGACCTCCTCCTCTCTCTCCGTGCGGACAGGACCCGGGAGCCAGGATGAGGACGAGCACGCCCCGTTGGTAGGACCCTAGGCGCACCGCACCCCTTCCCATGCGGTGCCTAGGCTGTACCCCAATAACTCTCTGAACATACTTCTAAAACACAAAACACTTGCAACATGAAACACTTGAATGCAATATATGTTTGAAGCAAATGAAACATTTGGAAAAATACATTTGCAATATGTGTGTGAAACATATGCAATATCTAGATAAAATACTTGCAACTTGCAACATGAAAACACTTATTACAGCATAAGACTGAAATAACTGAAACATTTCGGACATACTCTTGCAACATATGCGTGAAACATATGCAACCTCCAAATCAAAATGCTTGTAACATGCCTCTGAAAAACTTGCAACATACCTCCGGAACACTTTGCAACATCTCGTTCTACTTCTGCTACATCCATATGAAACACTTACAACATACCACTGAAACATCTGAGACACTTGAAACATACGCTTACAACATGTCAGACGCGACACTCTAGTGGGAGGCAGCCACCATGTCAGGCGCATTGAGGAACTCGATAACCGCCTCGATGGGCAGATCGGGACTAGGAGGTGGCAGAGCGGAGAGCACCACAGGTATGGTTGTCATGAGCTTCTGCCGCTGGGGCACCCTAGCGTGCGGAGGCTCGATGTGAGCTTGAAGTACGGAATGGCCGCGACAGTCTCGCGGTCTCTAGCCGTAGGAGAAGGTGACGAGGAGGACGTCAGCATCGGCTCCGGCGATGAGGGCAGGGGCGGGCGGCAGGCGCGACTCCAGCGGCGCAAGCCTGGCGTCGCGGAGGCGAGCGAGGGCCGTGGGACTTAGGAAGCGGAGGTGGTCGCCGTTAGAGAAGGCGGGCGGCGGGTGAGTGGTAGGGAATGCCGAGACGGCAATACTAGTTGGGAATGTCACCATCTTTTTTTATTTTGAGAAACGGTGAGAGAATGAAGATAAAGAGAAACATACCTATTAGGCTGATAGCGCACGTGCCCAGGAAGCGCGATGTCCCGATGGTCGGATGCCCCCAGTAGCATATCCGATTTTTATTTGGCTACTAAGGCAGCTTTGTCTCCTCTTTGTGCGTAGCTTGAGGCAACTTTTATACTTCGCTTGCCACTAACCAATAAATACCCTTATTTTTTTCTTAATTGAATAACAGAGTTTTTGTTTCTTTTGAAAACAGGTACATTTACCATTTACGATTTTTTCATAGTGAATTTCACACAAAATTATTTGGTATTTATTTATTTTTATATGCTTTTGGTGTACTTAATTTTAGTCTGTTCTGTTGATATTCAGATTAGATCGAGTAAAGCACACACATAAAGTAAATATCTATCTGCGATAAATCTATACCTAATAATAAAGAGACAAAATTTCTCACCTCTTTTTTTTTTGTTCGTCTCCCTCTAACTAACGGACAATGGAGAGTTTCTTCCGTCCGGACTTATATATATAACCCGTGATACAGAGTCTGATTTTAAAACGTACTGTGTCGTGTATATGAAAAAAAGGCTGAAGAGTCCTCGTCCTGTTCGGATGTTTAAGTTTTGGTCTTTTTAAATTCCCTTTTCCTGTTTTACTCAAAAAAGAGCGTTAGGCCCTGTGCGTCCAGAAAAAAGGTTGATAAGTCATGTTGGGATTTCCTTTCTTGTTTAGATGTTTTTTTCATGTCTTTTTTATTTTTCTTTTCTTTTTCTCCAATTCCGGTTACGTTCAGTTACATTTTCTTTTTCCATTATGTATTCTTTATTTTCACATTCAACTAAATGTGTTTTCACTCCATTATTTTTATTTTTCATTCATGTTCAACTAAATATGAATGTGAAAATGGAAACAAGTATATAAATAGTAACAATAAAAATAAAGAATAAAAACAACATAATACATAGGCTTTGAACTCCTGAGCATTCACTAAGAAAGATATATTTCTACCACCAAATTATTAATGTTATTTTGGTTAAAAGAAAGACTTTTATATTATTATATCCTGATTGAGTCTAACTAATCAAACTGTAAGTAATATTAAAGTGATGATATAAAATTAGCTTATGTTAAGAATGTCATATTTATCATAAAATTAATAAATTATAGTTTTAAAATTTTATAAAAAGAGTGAAACATAAATAGATATGTATCATTTCAGTTCTTGATTTTCTTAAATATTTGATAGGTTTTTTCTCCTGTTGCAACACAAGGACATGTTTGCTAGTTACTTATAACACATAAAAATTCATAACCATAGTTTTGTACTCCTACTCCTACAGTCCTACCCATACGCATATCCACCGGTCGAATATAATAACCACAAGATGCCTGTATCCGCGGATAGAATCGAATCATCTAAACCCAAGGAAGAAACCGGTTTCAGCGTCTCATCACTTCATCAGTCATCATCAGGCCTCGAGGGCCTGCCTACACGTAGAACCGGCGTGCCGCCAAACAGATGCCACCCGTGACCTCCTCGGGAGTCGACACGCAGCCGGCAGCACAGCAGACGCACTCCAATAAAGTGCCGCCTGCTCTACCTCTCTCTCCCATCTCGCCTCAGCTCTGTTCTGCTCCCGTCACAGCAGTACAGCGCACTCCAGAGGCGGAGCGAGTCCTGTTCGGTGGCCGACTGGCCGGCGGGAAGGCCATGGGCGGGGCTACCTCCCCTCCGCCGTGGAGGCGTCACTGCCTCTGCCGCGCCCTCCACTTCCTCCTTCTCTTGCTCTGGTCCGTACGCACTTCTTGCCAGTTCTTGTGGTTCTACTTGTACTTGGATGGATTTTTTTCCAGTTTGGTTGCAGCGATGGCTCCGGTTAGTTCCCGAACTAGGTGCCACTACTTTCGCTTCAGCAATTCAGTTAGTTCATTGATTGGTTGGAGTTGTGCTATTTTGCATCTTATTATGAGCAAGACTGTAATACTGAGTTATTTTCGGCTAAATGCTTGAAATCTCTAGACCAATGAATTGTCTCACGATTTTTTTTTCGAATAATTGTCTCACGAAATTTTGAGAGACATTTGCCAATCACCGAGTAGCCTGATTTGTAACATGAATATATAATGAGAATATTACACAATCCATTTTGAGCCTCGTGTGCCTGCTTTACAGGACATGGCTGGATCTCAAGCAATAGGGATAAAACTAATCCTACCCTACCATAACAACTTAGATCATTCTTGATTCTTACCATATTATACTCTAATATCCCTCATAATTGTAGAGTGAACAAACGCGGACACTCGGACTGGAGTACAAACCGACGAGTTTGCTCAAGTAGATGATAACCCTTTTGCTAGCCAAATTGATGCGTCATGGACATTGTTGTGGAGTAGTTTTAGGCCCAAGGCACCAACACGAGCACACACGTGCACAAAATCAGCTTGATGAATATATATATATATATATATATATATATATATATATATATATATATATATATATATATATATACATATATATATATATATACATATATATATATATATACATATATATATATATATATATATATATATATATATATATATATATATATATATATATTGGTTTGTGTCCAACACTATTCTTTTCTAACTTAATCTCAATCAAGCATTTATGAATATGAATATGATGTAATGCTACTGTCAAAGTAGCAAAAAACTACAGTTAGGTTCTGTATAAGGAAGAAATTTACTTACAGAGCTTCAAAGATTTGATCTACTGTAACCAAAACTAAAGAAAAATGACTATTACTTCGATTTTTTCGTACGTGTATAAATTTCAGGGGTACTTCCGAGGCAAACGAAGAACATGCCAAGTTACCTCCAAGAGGGTGGAACTCATATGATTCCTTTTCATGGACTGTAGACGAAAATGCATACCTGCAAAATGCACAGATCATGGCAGAGAAGTTACTCCCACATGGATATCAGGTTATTCCCCCTAACTCTCTAACTTGGTTATAGATAAGAGCATAAGAAATGCGAGCAAGTAAAATCCTGATGACTCGTTTAACTTTTTATTCTGTCTCTATGGATAGTATGCAGTTATTGATTTCCTCTGGTACCGGAAATATGTTGAGGGTGCATACACAGATTCATATGGATTTGACAACATTGATGAATGGGGTCGACCTTTTCCGGACCTTAAAAGATTTCCATCATCTAGAGTCGACAGAGGGTTCAGTCAAATTGCCAGTAAGGTTCATGGAATGGGCTTGAAATTTGGCATCCATTTGATGAAAGGGATAAGTGTGCAGGCTGTTAATGCAAACACGCCTATCTTAGACGTTAAGACGGTACAGTTCTTCCTTTTAATATGCTACTACATGACAACTAGTAGTATTCAAAATTAGCATTTTACTTTGGAAAGTCTTGTTATGTTCATTAATTCTGTCAGGGTTGTCCAACTCTGCTATTAATCCTTGTCATGTCCAATACCCGAAAAATCAATTGGTAAATCAATGAGTTTTCCAAGTGGCTAAAAAAAGTTGGGAGTATATTGGTTGAGCTTCTCCAACAGTTTCCAAAATCCCACTCCTAAAACATAAATGACAACTTTGCATCAGGAATCTTGGACTATTTCCAAATCACCCTAACTGCTTCTATACTTTCTTTCTCTCTTGTACATTTACATTGAGACCCATATCCTGCTTCTTATTCTTCCCCACATCCTTCCACGTCGAGATTGGCCGATCGATACACTGGGTCGATTTTCCCAAGTGCAAAAAGATTGGGAGTTAAGATAGGGAATTTTTGGAGAGCAGTTTTTTTCAATCTTACCAAAAAAGTCTAGATTGGGAGTGGGTTTTGGAAACTCTTGGAGATGCTCTTAACATCATGTTGTATACCCAAAAACCAATAATCATTGTTAAAGTTAACTTGTATACACAGGACCATTCTTAATTCCTTTTTGAATATCGATATGAAAGATGATTTTAAAATTTGAGTTTTACAGGATTACCTTATGTGTTGGATAAATTGTGTCTGAAACATTATCCTTTCTTGAGTTTTTTTTGAAACATTGCAAAATGTTGGATAAACTGTATCTTTGCTCATCGGAACGCTGGTTCCCCTGGGCACCAACAAATTTCTGATTTACTTATCTGCTCCATTATTCCTTAATATTGTGTGAAATGTTCTTTCCCATAGTACTCCCTCCGTCCTAATATATAAGGCATAAGCACTTTTTATTCATGTCCCATAATATAAGGCGTGCTCTCTCTAGACGCACATACATCGATGCAGTGTTGAGAGAGAGAATTAAATACGTTTTTGGTCTTTGAACCAGAGGTGGTTACGCCTTATATACTAGGACGGAGGGAGTATTTTTTAATTATCTACATGATATTTCTGTGGTTTCATATTATCTGATGTTTTGAATAACTTAGCCACTGTGCTTTCTAGATTCCTGAGTGTGTGGGTGTGTGTGTTGTAAGGGTTATTACCCCTTTTTTCTTCTTAATACAAACATGCACAACTCTCCTGCATTTTTTTTACTGCGAAATTTGAACTTCTATCTACAATTGAACAAGTGACTCTTGGAAAACAGGACATCACACTTAGCCAATACTGAAATGCATATAGAAGTTGCTGTACTCTAGTTTACAACTCTTAGAATAGTCTTGTGATTCCTTTCAGGGAAAGCCGTATCTAGAGGATGGCCGTCAGTGGACAGCACGAGACATAGGTCTCAGTCACAGAACTTGTGCATGGATGACGCATGGATTTATGAGTATTAATACGGATATTGGAGCTGGACGAGCCTTCTTAAGATCTCTTTATCGACAGTATGCTGATTGGGGTGTTGATTTTGGTATGCTTATTCTTTAGGTGCATGGTTCTGTGGATAGCATACATATATCTCAACTCTTAGTTGAACCTTTCCATCTGCTGCCAAAACTGAGGATTGAATAAATTCTTCCATATTGACCATTCTGTTTTGTTTGCAGTAAAGGTTGATTGTATCTTCGGCACAGATTATAGCCCAGAAGAAATCATCACAATTTCAGAGGTATAACTCCCTATCCTATAATTAATTACACTAGTTCATTGAAATCAGTGCACTTCTGGAATCAGCTAATACCTATATTGCAGCTATTGCAAGAAATTGATCGTCCGATCATCCTGTCAATCTCACCAGGAACTTCAGTTACTCCAGCATTAGCTGAGAATATTAGTGATCATGTTAACATGTATAGGATAACTGGAGATGATTGGGACAACTGGAAGGATGTGAGCTCACATTTTGGTGTGTCAAGGTAAATTGAACAGATATTTTCTTCTTCTGTTTCATTGCATGTATACTCATTAGTTTTCATACCTTGTATATGTATGTTGTCTAGTAAATAAAAACTTATTTCTTACTTAAAAACTTATTTCTTACTTTTATTTCCCTTTGCATATTGTATGCAGTTCCTTCGCTGCTGCTAAGAAGATTGGTGCCACTGGGTTGCGAGGAAGATCTTGGCCAGACTTAGACATGCTTCCATTTGGATGGCTTACTGATCCAAGTATGATTTAACTCTACGTTAAGAAATAAAATTAATCTTGATTGTTGTCTGGCTCTAATGACTTTTAACAATGAAGCAAATTCAAAATGTTCAGGAGAAAATGAATCATAATTTTCTATTAAATGCATGTTAGTAAATTTTTGTATCAGTAAACAGATTAAATTTAAAAGACAAACTAACAAACAGTATGAATGCATTCCAATCGTTCAAATATATTCTTTGTGGCAACGGAAGTTCCATTAAGGCACTGTGGACAATGTCTATCCCAGCTTGGTACTTTTTAATACTTGGGGTTGGTGTATGAAATATCTGAAATCTGCATAGGAAATGTGGAAAATCTATACTTTTATGGCATTAATTATTCTTTTTTATAAGTATTAATTTATTTTAGCCAAAAGAGAGAAACTGGCCTAGCTCAGTTGGGTGTATTAATTTATTCAACCACATTTAACTCATCAATTTATTTAACTACATTTAACTCATCTTCTTGAAAGTTTTCTTGAATTGTTTTAGTACATCTTATCTTATCTCTGTTTCTTTTCATTCCCTTATTCTTTTTCCAAGAATATCTTGAATGAAATAATATACATGCAGCTGTATCAGAAACAGATCCTTTTTCTTCTGTTAATGCAGGTGTAAATCAGGGCCCTCACAGGAAATGTAACCTTACTCTTGATGAACAGAAAGCACAGGTTGTTGTTGGTGATCACTTCAAATTTAAGTGTTCTGTATCTATTTTTCTGTAGTAATGAACTCTTTTTTCTTCGACATGACCTTACAGATGGCACTTTGGTCAATGGCTAAATCACCTCTCATGTATGGAGGAGATTTAAGGAATCTTGACGATAGTACATTAAACATAATTACCAATCCTGCTTTGTTGAAGATAAACCACTATAGTAGAAATAACATGGAGGTACCTGCATTGGAGGCTTCCTATTAGAATGGTGTCTGCTTTGTAAGCACAAATGAAACTGACCTGTAGATATTTTCAGTTCCATTATGTGTACAGTGAAAGGACTTCAAATGAAGAACATTCTGGTCACTTCAGGTCTCATCCTGTTCACCTTACCAAGAATGATGGCATGTTTGTCAGTCTCACTGCTTGCAACAACGATGCAGCTAACGGATGGTATATGTTTCCACAAGATGGGAAACCAGATCATATATGCAGGAACTATGAAATACTGAATGATAAAAATGTCTCATTTTGCCTGGGAAAAACAAAACGTCTTCTTGCATCGTAAGATCCACCCTATTCATAAACAGAGAAGTGCTCACTCAATAATTTGTATTAATACATTTTATACATTGTAGGGATGTCATTATCATGGACAACAAGGAACACCAATCAAAGTTTCATATTTCAGTTACAAACACTGATGATACTTGTTTGGATGCATCTGCTGGTCGAAGGCGGACTGCCTCAGAGATTAGGTTTCCTATGTTCTCTGCATGCAGGTGGCATGCAAAACAGGTAAGATCTCTATTGTCACCACCACCTTCTCAATCTTTTCAATAGAGAAGATTCCATGAAGTGTTGCTTACTGCACACAAAACCTAACACATTACTAGTTATGAATTTCTGGGAGTGAGTACTACCTAGTTCAACCCAAAAGCTTCCTCATGCCTCAGACATTGAATAGGCCTCAGACATTGAATAGGAGCGAGCAACAGTTATTGTTTATTCAATTGTGCTAGGCAGGATTCGAACTCGAGACCTCTGGTTTCGGCCAGTTTAACCCAAAAGCTTAAGCTATTAGGGAAAGACGGGCAATTCACTTTATTTCAACTAGTAATTATCCTGTTTGGCAACTGAACTGAACTTATGGCATTTGTTACGCATGAATGATGAATGCAGATGTGGGAGTTAAATGCGAATGGAAATCTTGTGAGCAGCTATTCAGGATTATGTGCCAAAATGGAATCAAGGGACGAAGGAGGTATATATTACATAACTTAGTTTGTTTTGAATTAATTGATATCACTACAGTTTGCTATGAAATATAGGTACTAGTGGAGGTCGTGCATGGGTTGCAACTGGAAGTAAAGGTTAGTTATCTTACAGGGCATCCTTTGAATTGGTTTACTCCTGTGAGAAATCTACATATATGTCGATTAGTAACATACACAACTCTTTGAATTGGCTCCTCTGCGATATATGAAAACTTGCAACCAGAATTACAATATTTCCATGTGGTACATGTGCTGCTTCTGTGTTAACTTTTTTTTTTTTTGAGGATAACAAAAGGTCTTATTGGTAGACTATGATATTCTTAGACTGACCATATGACACACAAATCATACCAAGGCTGCAGGGTAGAGATATTACAAGAGTGGATAATAGAGACCCTTTTTTTTTTTGAGAATTGGATAATAGAGACCTTAAGAGGTTGCCTGGAAACCATATTTTATTTTTTAAACAGAGAACGCAGAAACTGATTTTCATAGTTTGAACTGTAAGGGGAGAAGTCCGACTATAGTCTCTATGTGCCTACCTCTAGAGGTAGTTCTTCCCCTCAACTATGACTGATTCCAACTCACCAATCCTGTTAAGTCCAAAGTTTCAACCTTAGACACATGACCAGGAGACCACCATGGCTGTTCCTGCATTTCTTCTTTTTACAAATATGCATGAATATAAGGGTTACGATCAACTATTGACCCTTTTCTAGGCAGACAAACCTTGGGGCCTGGATGATATGGGAACAGAACCTTTTTGCACATATTAGACTTGATGTGGATAAGCTTTTGTGCTTTATTATTTTCATCACAAGGAATATACTACTGTACTGATAGTTTTCCTAACTCCTTTTCATATTTTTTACATACATAAACCTAAAATATCTACATAACTTTAATAAAGATTTAGCAGTCTGATATATTTTGTATTCCCTATTCTTTCTATTTTTGGGTAATGCATGAGCAAACCTATTCTTTCTGAGCTATATACCATGGTGCAGGAGAAATCTATCTCGCGTTCTTCAACCTCGACTCCGTGAGCAGGAAGATGACCGCACAAATATCAGATCTTGGAAAGTTTCTCAGAAGAACTTTTTTGAAAGAACACCTATGTAGCTGCACTGAAGTTTGGAGTGGACAGAATTTTGGCCCAGTGACGGAAGAGATTTCAGCGGTGGTCAATTCGCATGGCTCCATGGTGTTCGAAATCATATGTTGAGATTGCAGTACTGGACCAGTAGTTCGAAAAGTTTGCAGTGACAATTTGCTGTAAGCTCCATTCCTATTGATCCTTTACTTGTAGGCAGAGGTGCAATGGATACGTTGATAAACCATTAACTAGATGGCTGCTGGATTTGACTGAATGAATAACAAAAGAAACATGGGGAGAAAAAGATGTTGAACTGATCTGTATATTTTTGCTTGATGTCCTAATGGACTCGGTGACTTCTATTTAGTGGTACAAAGTTAAGCTATTCATGATTAACAGGGGAACATTCAACACAATTTGGAGGTTCAAATCACAGATCACTCAGACATGGCTATCTGTTCAACCAACAAAAGAACTGAATCATTTGCATTTAAAATACTAGGAACAGAATTATCTGGTGATCCTGATTAACAGACAGATAAACATGGTACTACTGGGCTGGGATGGGATGGGACCAGCAGACTTCACAACCAGCAGCATCCATGAATGTTGCGATCCTTTTGTTATGTACGCCAGATATGGAATGGATATTACCTGAAGCTCGTAACAGAACAAATGCAACCATGGCACCAGGCCAAAACAACAGAAAATTAAAAGCACTAAACCACCGGCAACTAATTAATTGACCGAGTCAAGGGGATGCCTGCGCATGCAGCCAACGATATAACCCACCGCTAAAACATTCCTAACGACCATCTTATAGGTACACCTGCTACTTCGACATGCAAAGATCAGCTACCACTAGAACTACTTGGAAACCCTCTTTATCTTCACTTCTTCACCGATGCAAAACTGGGTGGCTATGGAGCAGCAGGGGAATGCCGTAGCCAGTCTTTTGCACAGAACAGTGCCTCCAAGGTTTCAGGGTGCAGTGAGCTCTGGTAGTCGTCAAGCATCTTGGCTTCAGTCCCAGCTGCGAACACAGAGCTGCCATGACCAACGGTGGACACCGATATGGCAAGGACATCTTGGGCCATCCTCGAGAGTGTTGGGTACCTGACAGCATTAACCTTCCACCACTTCAGAATGTCAAACTCCAGCATGCGTGGGACCAGGGCTTCTTCCAAGTACTGATCTAGCTCTGACTTTGGGATCTGGCTCAGGGCTACCTCTGAAAGGTACATATCAAAGCCTGACAGTAGATTGCCAGTGGAAGTAGGATCTGTTGGAATGTTGTTCTTATTGTCAGGCAGAGCGCCAGTGACCTCTTGCTCAACATGGGCTGGCGTCGACGGAAGTGGCTGTCTAACATACTCTTTGTAGAGCTCATGTACAGCATCATCCACCAACTTGACATACTTAGCGCCCTTCATCAGACCATAGATTTTGGAGTAACTGAACTCAACAATCTTCATCTTGAAACGGGGATCCATCACAACAGCAATGGCCAGCACAACATTGCAATCTTTCCAATACTTGTCAAACATCTCATGCATGCCTTTTGCGATTGTACTGGAAATAGAATCTTGATGATCTGTGGCATTTGAAATCTCTCTCTGAATTGTCCAAGCCTCATGGAAAAATATGTTGGCAGTTGGATCTTCTGTTGCCATAATGCTGTTTGCAGAGTCATACAACAGCTTCAGATACCTGCAAGCAACCTCGACTTTCTCCCAGTCCACTGCCGAAGGTGCTTGATTGTAGTTATCATTACATTTCTCCAGCATGGTGAATGCCTGCTTATAATCCAGAGCTGCCAGCAGCATAAGATAGGTGGTGTTCCACTGGGCTTTAATGTCTAGACATAGGGTCTGATTACTAGGAATTTGCAGTTGCAAAATGATGTGAGCAAACATCTCCTCATGGCTAACACAAGATTTTATGAACTTTATACTTTCACGGATTTTGTAGATGACACTTTGAACCGAAGCAGTGACATCACTTGCAGCTGCATTCAGTATATGGGCATAGCACCTCACAACCAAAAGTTGCCCCCCAAGCATCGGAATATTCTTTCTGGAGAGTTCCTCTCTCAAATTCAAACTGTAGATATCATGTGAGGAGGAATCATAATCTCCAGTAACGGTGAAGAGTTTGTCAGTCATGTTCCACTGAGGAAGGCTTCTGCTGATAGCTTCAGAAACTGCATTCTCTGAACAACCAGGCCAAGGGACCATAACAAAGTTGAGCATTCTTCGGTGCAACTTCCACTCAGAATCAATGAATTGCCCTGCAAGTGAAACATATCCAAGAGTTTGGCTAGTGGTCCAAGATTGTACTGTGAGATTTATCCTTCCAGGAATATTTCCAAATTGCTTCAGCACGCTCTCTCTTTCGTTCAGATAAACTGCATAAACCTCTGCCTCTATTGCGTCTGTATTAACCACCTTGAAACTAGGCTGCAGGCCCTCAACAAAGGATATGAAGGTTGGCTGTTGAACAATTTGCAGAGGGTAGTCATGCAGAATGATCATCTTCGCCAGGTATGATTTGCTGCGGCCTGCATTGAATGGAGCATTTGCGTAACCAGTACGTGTGCGGCGGCGCCTCTTAGAAGGCTTCTCTTCAGTACCCTGACAATCATTTTCTGTCCCTCCTGCTGTAGGTTCTTGAACTTTAATCTCAGGGCAATGACCCTGGGTAATGTGCCTCTTCAGATGGCTAGTGCCAGACATTTTTGATCCAGAACTGTATGCAAATACTCTGTTACAATGCTTGCAGCACGCTCGTGTGCATCCCTCAGAATCTTCGGTAGTGAAATGCTCCCAGACCATGGACGTCTTTCTTCGGCGTTTTGATGAGGTTGGTGGTTTCAACCCCGTGGTAACATTGCCACTAGCTATCTCACTACCTTGAACCGTCTGATTACAATGGAGGACTGTTTGGTCATACGGGACCATCTCACCACCAGGATCCACCTTGCTACCACCAGGGACAATCTCATTGCTGTGAACCATCTTGTTATCATGGATGTCGACCATCTTGTGATCAAGGATCATTTCGGCATCATGACCCATCTTGTCACTGATAATCGCCTCACAGCCATCAACCATCTCATTGCCACCGAGGAAAATCTCGCAGTCTTCGAACACCGTCTCAGTGCCATGCACCATGGAAGAGTCATTGCTATTTGGATCACCCATGCTTTGCTGAGAATAATAGCTAAAATGGTTGGAAGAAATACAATCATGTCAGAGATAATGTAGTCAAACCAGAACACAGACAATGGGTTAAAGAAGCTATAAGTAAAATGCAATATATCTAAGTAGTGAAAACGTCACAGATATTTGCACAACAAGTTGAATGTACATTCAGCATTACATATTTACATCACGTTTTTTCTATGAGAGAATCAGTATCACAGCACTCAGTCGTTATATGAAATAACAATGGTTCCAGAAAGTGGATCCAAATAACAAATTCATGTTTGTAAGCTAGCTATTAAAATATGACAGACTTTCTAGTCGGGAAGCAGTGTACTTGTCAACAAAAGAGGACGATGCAGGAAAAAAAAAAGGGATGGAACTGCATGCAGAAAGCATATCCCATCCCATACACCGTCCATCGCTTCTACGCCAATCACATCTGACATTATTTAGTTAGTGTCCATCGCTTCTATGCCAAGCACATCTGACATTATTTAGTTGTTGAGTAGACACAGAGCATTCATCAGGATAAGAACTCTAACCGCGGGCCGTGACTAACAACTCACACTTGTTGAACGCACAGAGCAACCAGATTGGATAGTATGGGATGGAAATTCTGGCAGTAAGTTTACATGAAACAGATTAAAAGAAGATCAGACAACACCATATTAAAAATTATTGCAATTTTTTTTTGGTTCGAGAACAAATTGCATCCTGTTTCACCTGACGATGTTCTCCGCCCACATGGCGTTGGTTATAGCAGGCGCAAAACATAAACTGGAAACCGATCGAAACTAAACCTCAGGCTCGAGCGAGCTACGACGATCATCGAGCAGCTTCCTACCACGGCAAGCACGCACACCCTACGGACAGATACAGCGATTCGGACCAGCGGGTACCAACCAACCAATGCAATCAAGCACAAAAAACCCCAAACCCCAACTCACACCATCGACGATCGATCTACCCGCCGTCCATACAGTTTACGGCCCAATCCAAGCCAGCGATCACAGCAAACACCCCAGACCCAGCAGCAATCCGCGCGGAGGGAGGGAGGGGGCTTGCAGTTGGGTGCGGTGGGTGGATGGATACCTTGCAGTGGAAGGAAGGAAGGATGGACGGGGACGAGGAGGTCCAGGAACCCAGCCGGCTCGGCGCGGCGGGGGCTGCTCCTACTGGATCGGATCGCGGCTCGCCTCGCCTCGCGTCGGCCCAGATCCTGTTCGCGTGGGCAGAAGAACGCGGGGACGCGGAGGCTTTTATGGGCTCGTTCCGTGTCCCAGCCCATAACGGGGAGCGGGCGGCGTGGCTCGCTCCACTTCCCGCTGACAGGTGGGCGGGCTTCCGGACCCAGTGTAGGTTTGGAAACCTATTTTCCTTTTGTTTCCGTATATATCCTTTCCGGTAGGGGTTTAGCAGCTTTTATATGGAGCTACCGGCTAAGCCCAGACCGTCCATAACCATAAATAAAGCCCCTCTGTCATGTCGTATAAGATGTTTTAGAATTAGTTTATTTATATATCCATCTTAAATCATAGTTCATTTTGAATTTTCTAGGATATAGGTTGTACCATTTATTTAAATATACGCTTTGTCTAGATAAATGGTACTGTAGAGAAAATGATTATCCAAAATGGCTTACAATTTAGAACTGATAAATATGAGAAATACATGAATTTCAAGATGGCTTGTAATTTAGAACTGATGGACTTATAATTTCTAGAGATAAATAGGGCTACAAATATATATTTCTCTCCTGCATTCTGGAGATAATTATAAGTCATCGTGGATTTTTAGGTACATAGGTACTATTTATCTCTAGAAATAAATAGAAGTTTTTTTCCTTGCTGTAGGTCCTACATTATAAATAGACACTGTTTGGTTGGGTTGTGACTTTTAAAAAAAGTAGTTGTGAGTCGTGGCTTATGGAAATGTGACATGTGAACTGTGCGAAAGCCAAAAAACTGTTGTGGTTGCTTTTGAGAAAGCTGTTGAGCGGCCCCACCTGTCAGCCTCACATGTTCTGGAAACGGCAAAGGCCTCGTCGACACTGGGGCAGGGGCCACGCCCGTGCTTGCCTTCGGGATGGGCATAGCCATGCTAGCCGCCGGGCAGGGCCGCGCCGTCGCCGGCGTTCGAGCAGGGACCGCATCGCGCCACTGGCTGGGGCTAGGAGACCTTATAATTTAGAACTGATGGCCTTAAACTAAGAGCATCTATAACAGTTGTTCTAAATTCATTTATTTCTCCTATTTTCACAACATATGTATTCTCTCCCAACAGTTTCTTTATCTCAAATAACATATAGGGTGGAAACATATCACACCAAATCTGAAGGAGATGGAGAAGAACTTGGGATATAAAAAAAGAAAAAGGATACTTGATAGGAGAACAGGTGAAAATGACTTTTGATAGGTTAGGTACCTTAGGCCGTTCTTCTGCTATCCCTTCCACCTATCCTTTTTTATATCATGACATATGGGACTCACATGTTAGTGAGCCAATTTATTTATTTTACTTCTTTTCGTATATATCCTTGGTCAGACATGCTATGTTACCAACTGGCCGTGGAGTAGTTGCATGGGGATAGGTGGAAAAATGGGTTTTTTTCTTCGTCAGGTTGTCCCTCAGTACCTTTATCAATAGTGAAGGGATCTTGACGTCTAAGAGGGGGTGAATTAGGCAATTTAACAGCTATTTCTCTAACTACGACCTCTTATTTTCAACCTTAACAAAACCTATGTAATAAGTAAACTATCTAAATGTGCAACTACGGTTTTGCCAGGTGTGTTGCTATCTCTACCACAAAAGAGTTATGCAACCTATGTTCCAATCCTACCAACTAGCCAACAACTAAGCTAGGAAAGGTAAATCACACAACCAAGATAGCAATGTAAATACAGAAGCTTAATTGAGATAGTGATGCAAACTTACTACTACGTTTAGACCTATCACAAGCGGTTTGTAAAGCCTATCACTAGCGCTTTTTGGCCTCAGCAGTAAGCTGTCATTGGTGATGACATTCTCATCACAGGCGGTTTGCAACCAGCGGTGATAATAGCTTATCACAGTCGGTTCGTATTAACAGCCGGCGGTGATTTGAATTTTGAAAGTTCCCAAAACGGGCCAAACAATAGCAAAAAAATTTGTTTCAATCCTGGGAAGCCCTCATGGTATCGTGAAGCTGCTCTAGCTCCAACTCCACGCTATTTTTCATGGTACGTGGTGCTGGGATTCAAACTCGAGACCTTTGCCCTTTGCTCCTCTAATCACTCCACCCCTAAGTTACTTGTGTCTATATAACATATTCATTCCCCTAGTATTCACTTTTTAGGATTTAAAATGAATATTTAGAACCCTAAACGGCTTTAGATGAAAAAGTCATAAAGTAAAAATTTGTTGTTCTAATCAAGATCTACAACTTTGATTTTGTTTGTTTCACCATTCGAGGTCGTTTAACAAATTTGAATTTTAAAACGTCAAAACTTCAGCTAGACTTTTAGGACCTCAAATAATTTCAGATGAAAAACTCATCAACTACAAAGTTGTTCTCATCGACATCTACAACTCTGGTTTTAGTCGATTTTCCATCCAAGGTTGTATGAAAATTTTGGTTTTTAAAATTTTAAAACTTCAGATACAAATTTGAGACTATAAATGATTTGTAATGAAATAGTTGTCAACTACAAAGTTGTGTATCTCATCGAGATCTACAACTTTAGTTTTGGTTGTTTTTCCATCTAAGGTCATTTGTACAATTCAAAAAAAAATTAAATTTCAAAATTTGAGTGCTTTAAACAGAATTCTGGGACCATAAATTGTTTCAAATGTAAAAAAATCATCAACTACAAAGTTGTCGATCTCGTCGAGATCTATAACTTTTATATAAAGTTTGTTTTCATCTGACTTTGTTTGAAAAAATTATAAATTTATTTATACTGCAGCATGGTCATCACCGCCGTATCATACAACAAGCTAGCAGTTAAAATATCTTCACGGCTGATTCATATGGCGAGGCGGTAGTGATAAGGAGCATATTATCACTGCCGGTTGGTGGTTCAAAGCAGTTATGATAATGGACTATCACCGCCGGTTGGTAAGACTAAGAGGCGGTGATAATTATCAACCCGCACGTTCTTATGAACTGGCGGTGATACTCTCATCACCAACAGTTTGTATATCAACAACGATTTTAATGATACCGGCGGTGATAAAGGTGTTGGTGATAGGTAAATCTGTAATAGTGACTCCCGTCGACGACTCTGATATTTTTACCGAGGTATTAAGAAGTGCGCAAGCTTCCCCTAGTTCTCATTGGAGCCCCTCGCTAGGATGCCCTTGCATGGGCAAGCTCCAGGTCGGGTAACTCCGTGGATAGCCTCGGTCCTTTCCCAAGCACAAGTGGGTCTCCGATTGCCTTCTGGCAATCCTCTCCTAGATCGCTTCCCACCATCTTCACTATAAAGCTTCCGATCAAAACGCCGTAGGCCTTGTTCCCTCTGGTACACAGTGATGACGACACCATAAACGCAATTGGTGTGGTCTTGCAAGACCGCAAGCTCTGCCAAGCACAAAACACGGTGCGCGTTGTTGGTATTTCTTAATGCATACAGAAATAATCCACAAGCACACGGATATACCGTTATTGCATTTCACCAAAAAGTATTCAGGGTATCATTAATTTATATTTTCCTAAAGGAAGGCATGGTGTAAAAGTCTCTAGTAGAGACATGAACAAGATAATATGATTGTATAATAGACCAATGTTCATAACTGGGGTAAGCCAGGATAAATATTGGGATAATGTGACACACACAAGCCAATCTCAAGGATAAAGGAAAAAGTCTACATCACCCCTGAGGTTTGGAGAGGTGTCTACTTAATCCCCCAAAGTATAAAACCATGTATTGAACATATTAAAGTTTACAAAACCAGTCAATTCACCCTATGGGGTGGTTTTGCTGGGCGGTTTTGCCACGCTGGCGCGCTGAGGTGGACTCTATTGCTGATATGGACGATTGACGAGTGGGCCTGGCTTGTAAGTGACAGGTCGTTCTCTCACTGAGAGGTGGTCCCCACCCGTCATCCCCTACCTCTAGTCACTCGCCGTTGATGTGCGCTATTAGCTTCTTGCCATGGAACATCACCAACTCCACGCCCCGCTCCGCTAATGCCACCTCTCGCTATGGCAGGTGGCGGCAGCGCTCCCGCCGAGGAACAGCACGACGAGGTCGGCCACACCGACGGTGAAGGGGAACTCGTGCTTGTTGTGGAGCACGTGCGTGAGCGCCATGGCCATCGAGTTGGCCATGGGGGCGGACATGCCGCTGACCCTGCCAGCCCACACCCCCACCCCCGCCACTACTCGGCTTCGTCGGGCTAAAGGATCCCTTCGTGGTCAAGATGGTCACTGTGCCCCGTGCTATGCCGAGCAGTGCCGTTGCTGCGCGATGCTGCTGCCACTGCGTGCTGCGCTGCCTCGCTGTTGCCTGTGCCGTCACCGTGCTTGCCCATGTCGTGCCTGCATCTCTCACTCACTCTCCCTGCCTACTCTCTCTGTTCGTGGCTTCCATGGAGAGCAGCAGCCACCATCAGTCAAAATTTGTGAGCTCCACTACACCATCCCCAAATTAGTCGCAATCGTAGCTTCACCTTGAGCCTCTCTACGTCCTAGGCTTAGGCTCGCTGAGTTTCGTCCAAGGTAAAGGCTGCTGCGGGCGTTTTTCGCATCATCGGCGCCATACACGAGCCAAAAGTAGAGCTTCCTTCATCATGTAAAGTTTACTTTGAGTCATGTAAAGTTTTAGTTTGAGTTCTATAAAGTTCTACTTTGAGTCATGCAAAGTATTCAACAACATCTAAAAGTTCATCTAGTTCCAGCTCACCGTCAACGTCACCGCGCTCATCATCAACTTCGTGTCGGCGGTGACCTCTGGTAAGATGCCACTGGCGATCGTGTAGCTGCTATGGGTGAACCTCATCATGGACACCATGAGTGCGCTAGCGCTGGGGATAGACACGCCCACCAAGGCGCTCATGCACCATTGACCCATCGGTCGCACGACGTCGCTCATCAGAAACGCCATGTGGCACAACCTTGCTGCTCAGGCGGCATTCTAGGTTGCCATCCTCTTGGCGTTGTAGTACCACGGCCGCAAGATCAATCTTCGGTGTCAGTGAGAAGGCCAACGGCACCATGATCTTCAATGTCTTCATGCTCTGCCAGTTGTTCAATGAGTTCAACACGTAGGAGATCGAGCGGAGGAACGTCTTCGCCGGCGTGCTCTGCAACTAGGAGGACCAGCATGGCCGTGGAGAGCTCCTACAGCCAACGCTCTAGGCGGACCAGCGTGCCACCATCGGTGCCCCCATCGATGGAGAGCACACGGACGCGGCCCACGGAGCACGCGACGCCGCCCTCCAGCTATAGCGGGAGGAGCTGGAGGTAGGGGATGACGGGTGGGGACCACCTATCTGTGAGAGAAGGACTTGTCACTTACAAGCAGGGCCCACTCGTCAATCATCCACGTCAGCACTAAAGTCCAACTCAGCGTGCCAACATGGCAAAACCGCCTAGCAAAACCACCCCAGGGGATAAATTGACCGGTTTTGCAAACTTTAATGTGTTCAATACTTGGTTTTATACTTTTGGGGGTTAAGTAGACACCTCTCCAAACCTTAGGGGGTGATGTAGACTTTTCCCAAGGATAAAAGAGAAACAAAAGAATAAAGAATAAAAGAAAATTTCTAAATGGGAGCAGGCATATCCTAAAGTTGTCATGCTAAGATTAGCAAATGATCATACAAATACATGGTTGAGACTAAGCTCTAAGCATACAGATGGACGGGGAGACCTCCGAGCACTGGTCCGCCAGCAATTACGAGAGGCATTTATGAACTCCTACACTATACCTGAACGTGGGGGATTATAAAGGATGGACAGGGTTGTCACCACCTACCGCCTACCCCTCAATCATGGAGCACAGTCATATCTCAAGGTTCCCATGTACCCGAGCACCACGCCCATATACAAAGAAACTACCCAAATTCCCCTGAGACTCTTACTCTATGGATCGACAAGCATAGAACTTGGGCAAGCCTGAAGGCATGACGATCCGCCACCTCAACTTAGATCTTATTCTAACCATATATGTTGCATGAACGATTAAGCATAAATTCCATATGCTAAAATAACATAAGAACTTTGCTCTAGTTCTATAGCATAACTACTTTGATAAAAGGAGAGCAAGTATATAAGGAACATCTTGATCTTATTCATACCAAATTGCTCCAAGATGTTCAAGCTCTCCACAAGAGTCTTGCCTAGCTCTAAAGTACTACTAAATATAAAAGTACAAGTGAGAGGGAGAGATGCTCTTCAAGTGTGGTGTGTGTGAGTGTGGGAGGCCTCCCCCTCCTTTTGTACTAAGCTAATGACAGTTGTAGTAGAATATTCCAAGGAGATTCACCCTGAACCGCCATCAAGGAGCACCCAGGAGCCACCACATGGAAGGAGGAGGGAGGACGGTGTGCTAGGGGTGCAGCCACCCCTAGGCGGCACCTCCCCCCACCGTCCTCCTCTGGTCAAATGGGTGATGGGCCTGGGCTGTGTCCCCGTGTGCTTGAGGCCCAGAATTGCTAGGTAGGTGGGCCTTTCCTCTGATCCTTTGCATAAGTCTACTTTATGCTTTGCCTGATTGCGCACTCTGTCCACATTTTCCACGTTTTTCATCTATGTGTCCTGCCAAACACTTATTCTCCAATACATGTGGAAATGTGTCAATATAATAACATATATGGTAAGTTATGCTAGTTCTCCTTATTTGGCGGTCAGATTTGGCCTTTAAGGACCGCGAGCATGTGCAAGCACCCAAGATCAAGAGGTATGCAAACCTCACTAACTACTAAGCCTAAGCCTAGAGCAAGCACATAAGTGGTGGTCTAACTAGCCTAAGCACTTCGCAAAGCACCTACACTAATATCGGTGTTTTGTAAACTAGACTAGTAAATTTATACGATTGTTGCGCTGCTCTAGGAAGATGATGGTAGCATCCAAAAGATATGAGGATTTATACTGGTTCAGGCTAGAGCCCTACGTCTTGTCTCAGAGATGATCAAGTGCGTGTTCCTTGCTTGAATGCTCTGAAATTCTTACATTGGGGGTGCAAGAATGGTGGAAGAGGTAGGAGAGTTAGATCTAGGAGACGGGATGCCCGAAGGGAAGCTTTAGGAGCCCTTCTACGGTGTAAGAATGAGTGAATGAGTGGTGGATCCCCAAGATGGCTGCCCTGGCTGCCCTTATATAGAGTCTAGGGCCAGGGCATGTACAAAGAAGAAGGTTCTCCTGACCGAAGGGTCGTGAGCTTGAGGGAGGACCTAGTTAACTTGGCTTGCAAGCTACGCCATCTTGTGGTGCACGTCTGGGCGTGGTTGTCGTCATGGTCTTGTGGCCATGTCATGGCATGGTGTGACATGGTGCTACTATGCCGACCATGGCAGCACTGTAGGCACGGTGGTGGTTCGCCAGCCCTCCTGTGTGACGTGGTCTCCGCTGTGGTCTTCGTCATTGCCTCCTAGTTTCCTAGGGCATCATATCAGAGTTGGTAGCCACCCCTAGGTCAATGATCGTTCGGTTGGCTTGTGGAACTGGTGGCCATGACCCTGGTTTCCAAAGATTGTAAGATGTATCGTGCGACAGCTGCCATAGTGACTCTCTCATGGGGCACCCCTTGAGGGGACAATCAACAGTGTAAGGGACACTCTAAACAAACCCTCAAATGAGTTATGCCCATTCGTGCCCATACTGGGATCAGGTCAGATTCAGGACATGCACCTGCTGTTCAGGAGTCTTATGCCACGACACCTGCAATGATGGCCCGGTTACCTTGGTCAGAGCACCCGATCACTTTCGAGAAAAATGACCAACCCAAACACTCGGTCGACGTCGACAGGTTGCCCTTAGTTGTCAGCGTAGTTCTCGAGACTTTCGCGCCACTAAGATCTTCATGGATGAAGTGATTCCAATCTGATATATTGGGACACTTTCAAAAAACTAAAGATTGCACAGACAAATTGCGCCCACCGAGGGGCCCGATCACTAGAATAGTACCAGGGAGACAGGTGATGCCTCTCGGCATCATAGATCTATGGGTCACGTTCGAGATACTCTGCTTCAAGGTTATGGATTTTTGGGACACTTATCATGCCGTCCTCGGCATACCGTGTTTCATTAAATTCATGGTCGTCCCTCACTATGCGTACCTAAAGATGAGGATGTTGGGTCCTAACGATATCATCATGATCTCTGGGGTTCTTCAAAATGCCTATCAATGCGATCTACTCGCTATCGAGAACATGGTCCAAAACTTAGATCCGGTGCAGCGCGAGCTGGACTACATCCTCATGGAAAGGCTAGACTCAGGGGCTCTGACACCAGCCCAGTTCATGCCCTTGGAGCCAATCGTGGCCCCTTCATTCACGCCCAGGGAAGATTCAAGGAAGGTCCGCTTGGAGAAAACTGACCCGAGTGAGACCACGAACATCGGGAGGAGCCTGAACTAGGCACAACAAGACAAACTCGTCAAATTGTTGATTGATAATTGGGACATATTTGCCTAGAAACCGTTAGACATATTAGGAATCCCGAGGGAAATCACCGAGCATTCCCTAAGAATTCGGGCTGACGCCAAGCCAGTCAAACAACGCTTGAGACAATTTGATGATGAAAGGCGTAGGGCTATAGAAGAAGAAATAGCCAAGCTCCTCGATGCAGGCTTCATTAGGGAGGTCCTGCATCCAGACTGGCTTGCAAACCCCGTCCTAGTGCCCAAGGAAGAACAACAAGTGGAGAATGTATATTGACTATACAAGCCTTAACAAGGCATGCCCTAATGATCCTTACCCTTTGCCCCGTATAGACCAGATCATTGACTCCACTGTAGGATAATAATTACTCTGTTTTCTCGATGCTTACTCCGGTTCTCATCAGATCCAGATGAAGGAGTCTGACCAAGTAGCTACTTTGTTCATCACCCCAATCGGGGCATACTGCTTCATCACCGTGCCATTCGGGCTGAACAATGCGGGGGATACTTACCAGCGCTATATGAAGCACTGCCTCCACAAATAGATCAGCAGGAATGCCAAGGCTTACGTCGATGACATCGTCATTAAATCATCAAAAGCTGGGAACCTTATTCTAGTCCTTTCGAAAACCTTCAACAACCTCTAAAAGTTCAAGATCAAGCTCAACCTAGAGAAGTGTACCTTTGGGGTACCATCCGGCAAACTACTCGGCTACATCGTATTGGCTCACAGGATTGAGACCAATCCAATGAAGGTTAAATCCATCCTTGATATGGGACCCCTCAAGCATTATGGGACACCCAAAACTCATGGGTTGCCTGGCTCCTTTAAACTTGTTCATCTCTAGACTAGGCGAAAGAGGACTCCCCTCTACAGACTCTTACGCAATATGCCAAACTAGCGATGGACCCTAGAGGCTCAAAAAGCCTTCGACGATATCAAGGACTTCCTTACCAAACCCCCTGTTTTGGTGGCTCCCCACGAAGAAGAGCCTTTACTCCTATACATTACGGCTACCATCCAGGTGGTCAGCATGGCTATAGTTGTAGAGAGAAAGGAAGAGGGCCACATTCAGACCATTCAGTAATCGATGTACTTTCTTAGTCAAATATTGGCTAAGAGCAAAACTCGCTACCCGCACATCCTAAAGATACTCTCTGGGGTGTACTTGGCAAAGAAGAAGCTGGTTCACTATTTCAATGCGCACCCGATTACCGTGGTCACCTCCTTCCCACTAGGAGAGATCATCAACAATCAGGATGCAGTTGGACGGATTGCCAAATGGGCCTTGAAACTTATGGCATATGGCATCACTTATGTGCCACACACATCTATAAAATCCCAGGCTCTGGCAGACTTTGTTGCCAAATGGACAGAAGTGCACATCTCTTTGATGGCTCTTTGACGGAACATGTACTTCAACCTGGAGTACTAGAACATGTACTTTGATGGCTCTTTGATGCTGCAAGGAGTGGGAGCAGGAGTTGTCTTGGTCTCTGTTGACGATCACTAATGTCAATTATAAACCATCAACATAATCTACATATATATTTAATTCCATCACCAAACATAGGTATAGGGGTTTAAACTAATGAATTCTATGAGCTTTGGTGAATATTTGTATGCATGAGGATTTATCTAGAAAATAGCCCCGAGACCACTGTCATACACTCCAAACAAGCAAACCGATGACAATATGTGATTCAACCCACGGAAACTGTGAAAGACAACTCTAGAAGGTTCAGAAGACATCACGATGAAGCTTGGGCCAAAACTCCACCATAGTGGGTTGACCAGCCCATTAGAGAGGCCACCCAGCCTAGTGGGAGGCCCACTCGCCCTCCACCGCCTCCTACTCCTTCCTACGATCTACACCATTGATTCTAAGGTGGTTTTAGGTTGAGGAAGTTGATGCGGATCGATGACGTAGCAATTCCTTGCCCCTACTCCATCTCCCCTATATATATACCAGCCCCTGCCCTCCTCCCTGGAGCCATCCTGAAATCCTAATTCATATCCTCCTCATCAGGATCAGAGCTAGCTATTAAGAGAAGATTAGTTCTCATTAGGATCTAGTCTTTAGAAATAGAGAGATGGAGAGTAAGGGTAGAGTTTGGAGGAGGTGCTGGCCTATCGGTGCTCTCTTTATGGCTTGTACCTTGGCAGAAGTCAACCTACGTCTAAGATTTCTCTGGTAATCAACTTTTGATTTAAGTAAGCAATGTATTTATATTATTCTTCTGGTTTGCGAGTCTCTTTTGAGTGCTTTAATCTATTGGCCTTAGGTTAAAGTATTATTCATAGTGTAAGTGTGGTGCTTAGACTCAGTATCTCATGGATGTACCCTACATTCGAGATCGGTTGTAGCTCGCGAGGGTGACTCTTATAGCCTCGTTGAATCCTCTGTAGTTCACCTCTCGTTTGTAGGCCTAGCAGGATCTTGTTACTAGGAAGAGCATACTCTGTTTGTGTTCTTCCTTAGTAATTTCCTTAGATAGAATAGTAGAAAGCATAGCTTACTGAGATTAGAGCTAGAAGACCTTAGCGATCTCCTCTACACTCCCGACTTTCTTAAGTCTTGTTGCTACTTTGGGTTAAGTTAGACCATAGTTAGTCTCACACGTTTCCCTGTGGATACGATACTTGGAATACTTTTGGGTGAAAGCTATAGCAGTATCCATGCACTTGCGGATTTATCTGTGTGTCTTAATTATACCAACAGTCTCTCCCAATAGGAGTTGAATGAGGTACATACTCCATTTAAATTTCAAGGGTGCTACCAATAACAAAGTAGAGTACGAGGCCTTGCTCCATGGGCTGCACACCACAGTCACCCTTGGGGTCAGAAGACTTGTCACCTCGGGAGACTCTAAACTTGTCATCGGGCAAATAATGAAAGCCTCAGCGTGCCGCGACCACAAGATGGAAGCTTACTGTGCTAAGGTCAGAAAACTTTAGGCAAAGTTTGACGGACTCGAGCTACATCATATCCCTCGAAGGGACAACAAGAAGGTTGATAGCCTCGCCAGAATCGGCTCAACCTGAGACATGCCCCCAGGCAGTGTGTTCCTCGACGAGCTTACAAGACATTCGGTGCGCTGGGAAGTTGAAACTCAACCTCTCCCCGAGCCCCACCAAGGCTGCAAGCTCTAACCCAGACTAGGCATAGGAACTCATCGACTATCTATGACACGACATCCTCCCTATCAACTGGGATGAAGCCGATCGAGTACGACGAAGAGATAAATCCTATGTTATGAGGGATGACGAAATCTATCATAAAAGCACGAGCAAAATCTTGCAACGGTGCATACCCACAGAAGATGGGATAAAACTCTTGTAGGATATACACTCAGGTGCTTGTGGCCACCATGCAGCACCAAACACCTTGGTGGGTAAAACCTTTTGACAAGGGTTTTATTGGCCCACCGCGGTTAAGGACACACAACACATTGTGAGGACTTGCAAGGGATGTCAGTATTTTGCCAAGCAAAAACACATCCCCTCTCAAGAACTCCAAACAATCCCGATCACGTGGCCCTTCGCCATTTGGGGACTCGACCTCGTCAGGAAACTCCCGCCTTCCCTCAGGGGCTTTGATCACTTGTTTGTCATGATTGACAAGTTCACCAAGTGGATTGAGGCCAAACCTGTAGCTACGGTTAGCTTGGAGGCTGCGATTGAGTTCATCAAGGAGGTTATAAACTAGTATGGGGTCATGAACATGATCATTACCGAGAATGGTGCCCAATTCATGGGAACCGTGTTTATCAACTTCTGTGATGAACAACAGATCAACATAAGATGGCCTATAGTGGCCCATCCCAAGACCAACAGTCAGGTAGAAAGAGTGAATGGTTGCATCCTTCAAGGCCTTAAACCCCGAATCTTCAGGAAACTAAAAAAAGTTCAAGAGTAGATGGGTCCAGAAGCTTCATCCAGTACTATGGGGCCTATGGACCACTCTTACCAGGCCAACAGGGTTCACCCCTTTCTTCCTTATCTATGGTACAGATGCAGTACTACCCGAGGAGATCGGCTATGCCTCTCCTCGAGTCCGTGCCTATGACGAGGACACAACATAGGAAGCCTTATAGGATTCCCTCGATGGGCTTGATGAGCACCGTCGAACGACACTTGTCCGCTCCGCAAGATATCAACAACAGTTGCTCAAGTACAAGAAGCATGTTTGGACACTAAACTTCATGCAAGGCGATCTAGTTCTACGTCGAGTGTAAATGACCAAGGGGAAAACAAGTTTTTCACCTCCATGGGAAGGACCATTTATCATGGCTGAAGTGCTAAGGTCAGGAACGTACAAGCTAGCAAACATGAAAGGTGAAGTCTACTCGAACGCCTGGAACATCGACTTGTTACGATGGTTCTATGCATAAGGAAGTAGCCCTATACTAGGGCCTAATTTACGGGTGGTGTTGCCACCAACCTGCAATAAATGCAGTAGACTCCATCAAAAAGACAATCAATATGCCCCTGGGCTTAAACTGAGCACCCTAGCAGATCACACTGACCTGCCGAGGCACTCAGGGGCTACACGATTGAAAAGTTTCCAAGAGTATATTGAATTTGGGCAAGTCGTGTTAGGGTATCCATTCAATCGCCGCAATACATTATGCTAACCTATTATGGTGATTCGGGGGCTACAACTGACACTACACGAAGTCACGAAGCCATTACTCAGGAAAACACAAAACATAAAGTGTAGAAGTCTTTATTCTAAGGCTGATGCAATTTACACATCATGAGGAGCAGAGCGGATTACATCCTCTACTCTCTCAGATTCGGCAATGGTGCTTGCCGCGTCCCTGAACTCCACGACCAGCGCACCGACATCATCAGGTTCTTGCACCGGTGGAAACCCGATCGCCATGTCGTGAAGGTCCTCGCCGCTCTAGAGTGTAGCAGCCGCCACCGCCAATGTGGACCCATGATGAACCGCGTGTGAAACCACTTCGGTAAACCACCTTGGGACATTGTTGAGGTGCTCCCCTACGCTCACCCCGTCTGTGAGAGCATGTCAATAACACCGCCACATGCTCCAGCAAGGCAGTGTGATGGTCCCGATATTGACCCGCCCTGACCGCCGTGGTGGATGAGTCAGCTGCAGTAGTGTCACGATCACGCTCCACCTTCATTTCCTGCTCAGCTAGAACGGCGTTGGCATCATGAAGCCTCACCACCTTGCCTTGCGCAGTGGCCAGTTGCTCTTGGGCGATTAGGAAGCATAATCAGAGCAACCACTCATCTAGACAAGACATCTTTAGAAGTATGAATAGGGAATCTCGCCAGGAACTTACCAAGAAGTTGTGCCTGGGCTTCGGCATGGGATGCTACAGCGGTGACCGCCTCCCGCTCTGACCTAGCCATCGCTTATTGTATGGCCTCCAACTATGATTGGAGATGACTTGCTTCATCCCCGGCCATCGCGACTGCTGGTGGAGCTATGGCTTCCACCGCCGTAGCACCGCCTGGTGATTCAGGAGGATTCACGTCATCAAGCACAGGAAGCCTAGAAGAACACCCAATGAGAAGAAGTACAAAGCCCCAAGTTCACCTGATTCGGGTCGGTCCAAGAACTTACTCGATAAAAATAGGACGAATGGGCGGATAGCGCTCGCCCGCCGTCGGTTTGGAAGCCTCAGTCCTCGAGCTCCCCATGCTCTCCATGAGATTAGATCTAAGGGGATAGAGGTGGAGGAAGACGAAGAAATAAAGAAAGAGGGGTAGCTCATGTAACAGAACCGATCAAATTATAAGAGCACAAGTACAAAAACAAGCGCCCGAAACGCTCAAATTTTCGAACTTGAGCCCATATAATCCCGGTAGTCAATCGAAATCACTAAGGATTTCAAACCAGCTCGTTTACAGTCAGGATCGCATCATTCAACATAACACATCACACATTACATTTCACAAGTGCTGAATAAAAGTTTACAACACCACGGAGTCACAAATTATTACAAACCAAGTTTTTAAAGTAGCGGAAGCATAAACGCACACACATTTAGTTCAAATACCATTGCCAGTCTTACAGATCAACATCCCACAAAAGCATTAAGGGAAGTACTAAAAGATGATCATGCTCGAGTGATCTAATCCTTGTCACCCGCCGGGTGGAGGCAATTCTTGCAGAAGCCCTGATATAGCATGTCATCTGCAATAGGAGGGAATAAACCCTGAGTACGGGAATGTACTCAGCTAGACTTACCCGTCGAAATGGAAAATAAAAGACACCAAGGATCATGTAAGGCTTTTCTTAAGTGGAGCTGGCTGACATCATATTTTGCGGAAAAGCATAAGCAATAGTAACTCTTTTAACCTGTAGTAGTAGTTACTTTTAGCATTAACCTATCATCTATCTTAGCACCTGTGCTAAACAATCATCTGATTATTAAGCAAACAATAATAACCATAG
Source organism: Saccharum spontaneum (assembly GCA_022457205.1). NCBI lineage: Eukaryota > Viridiplantae > Streptophyta > Magnoliopsida > Poales > Poaceae > Saccharum > Saccharum spontaneum. The sequence goes on from CM039610.1 coordinate 11,620,135, forward strand.
CAGGTATAATTTGAGGCAACATGTACTTCGTCATCCAATTAACCATCTATTCAATTAATAAGATCTACGTTGCCGCTGTTCAAGTCAAGTGCTCACTAACCGGGAGCGACGGCGATTCGAATCGAATTACTATCCAGCTGGAGGGGTACTTCTAACACTCACCGAGACACGCCTGGCGAGGGCTGCTCAGGTCACCTTTGGTACAATTCAGGAATCACGGGCTCGACTGATGTCGCATCCCCAAGGGCAACACTCTACCAGGTGATAGGGACTCTAACCCCCCTTGGTCTTACGCCAATGTCCCCAAGCACATCCTTACTTCCTCCAAGATGCGACCTACCCTTCGATTTTCGGCCTGAACTGTATTACTTTGATTCACGGTCGGAACGGCTTATCCGGCCAACTCAGTGTTAGACTGCGTTCAACATGACTCAAGGACGTACAGCGAATCGGTCCTTAAATGACTCAGACGGGCATAGCTTCGCACCCAAGATGTGAAGTGTCTTGCGGCTGCACTATCGAACTCCCGCCCGGTCTCAAATTTATTTTTAGCATGGTTCCATCCACGATAGCCAACATAGCCACTTGTGACCCACTTCACCTAAATCTCGCGGATGACCGGAAATCTTCTGACTTATACCGCACTAAGCAGGGCTAAGCATTAACACGGGTCTAAACTTAAATTGGGATTCAAGTTATATATATCTGGACAAGGTAGATATAATGCAACAAGTGTTTTCACTCAACTCCTACAACTTAATGCAGTAAACATGTAAAAGTACTCAAATGTATATGTGTATAAACATTGGGTCAGCATGCACCGGGGCTTGCCTTTCAGGAAAGAGGAAGGGCAGTGGTCCGGGCACTCAGGTAGCTCGTCAACGGCGCTTCCTTCGCTAGCTGCCTCTTCGGGTTCTCCCGGCTGCTCCTGATCCTCCTCCGGAAGAGCTCCCTCGAATTCCAGGAGTGTCACTCCCTTCGGTACACCTATTGCCTGAATGCACAATAAATCTCATGGATGCATAAGAATGAATGCAACATGCTCGGAATGAAATGTAAACTACAGCAACACTAATGCTCTATTCAATCACTTCACAACATGTGCAAATCTCTTCTCCGGTAGAGAAGTACTTACCCAATCTACGCAACCTAATGTACAATTGTTCTTCCTCAGTTAAGTGCCTAACACCTAAACAATCAACAAGAACAACATTACTTAAGCTTATCATAAACCTAAGCACAAAATAGCACAACGACAAATTCTGGACAGCAGATAAGTAATTTCACCATAACTATAGATTCATAAATCCAAATGGCATGATACAAGACAATATGGAAATCTTATAAAATACTCTACAATTCATTTTCAGACCTCAACACTTAATTCCAAAGTTTACCTAGTCGAATTTCTAAAGTTCCAGAAATCTGTCTTCTCTAAACAGAGAACAGCCATTTCTGGACAGCCACTTCAAACAGCTATAACTCCTAAACTACTCGGCCAAATGCCACCAAATTTTGACACAAGTTAGTTTAACAAGTTTAATACCACTTTGGTATTCACAAGTTTCCCAAAAAACACCTTTATCAAAGTCCAAACCAAAAAATGCTACCAGCTGTCTAGAGAACCTAGAAATGTGAAAATTAAATATCTAATCATGTGTCAAACTACCCTTATGGCCAAACTAATGACACTACTAGGTCACATATGACATGAAACCACCAGAAAGTAAGGTGTGTTCACCCAAATCATTTATTTTAACCCCTTTCTTAATTTACTTAATTAATTAAGTGGGAAAATAAACCCATAATCAAGCTGCTCAAAAAATTCTATAAAAATTACAGGAGACTCTATACCCTACTAGGAACCTACTGTGTAAATTTGAACTAATGTTATTCAAAGAAACTCCCTACACAAAATTCACAAGCCAGAAGGACTGATTTTTTGTATAATTAACAAATCATAATGGAAAGTGTCAAACAACAGAAACAATATTTGTCTTAGCAACCTTAGGGTACCAGGACACTCTCCATAAAATTTCTTGAGCATTGCACATACAAAGAATTATTAAAATTCATTCAAGTATCTCCTAATATAACATGACAACATCATAACCTGGAAAGTACTCAAGCAATAGTACCCAAATTTTTACCAGAGCTAGTAAGGACATAAAATAGCACACCCACCAAATTTTATAATTTTTGGAGCACTACAACTCAAGTTATCCATTTAACACGTTTGCATCTATTTAAAACACATTTCAAAGACCTATTTAAATCTTCCAGAATTGGAATAACACATATCCATTTTATATTTTTCATAAATACTACACTTCACACAGATCCTAACAAACTTGGAGTCACCTCATTTGGATCTATAAAATGGGAGATATGAAATTCACAAAACAACATTCAAAACTATGAAATAAATAAAGAAAAATACAATTTACAAATCTAAACCGGCTACAGGGCCGACCCAATCCATCAGCGCGGCCCAAATCACGCACAGCCCGCGTCGGCTCCCGCCCGCGCACGCGGCCTGACAGGAAGGGCCCGCTCGTCAGAGAGGCAGTAGCAGGGGAGGGGAAAACGACGGCGTGAGCTCGTCGCCGGTGAGTCGACCAGTGAAACCGAGGGCACCAGCGTGACCTCCGTCTTTCCCCAAGCCGATTGAGGTAGGACGGCGGGGTTAGGTCAACCGGAGGTGGCTCACCGACGGGGATGGCGGCTCGGCGGTGGTAGGCCGTCGTGCTCCAGTCATCTCCGGTGACCAAAACGGCAAGGGCAGAGAGGGAAAAGGACCAGCGAGCACTGGCGGAGAAGATGAGGTACACGAAATGGGCAGTGGTTCGACAGAGAGGCCGGGCCACATGCTCCGTACCACGGCGGCGCACAGGTTACTCCAACGAGCTCCACGTTCCGGCTAGGCTACGATGGGATCGGGCACTACATCTTCGGAGGATGCACTACGACCAACGGCGCACCCCCTGCGCACCCTAACTCAGCCAAGGACCAACTATAGAGAGAGAACGGGAAGAAGTTTTCCCAGGCGGCAATGGCGTCCGTGGCGAGAGCTCGCTACGGTTCCCCCTCCGTTCCGCCCTCTATAGCTCAAACCGTGAGATAACATCTTCACCTAATCTTCTACAGGCCACGAGAATGATGAAACAGGGGTTAGGTGGGATGGAGGTGTGCTGTGCCGTGCTGGCCACGGATGATTGCGGGGGCGGCGGTGCTCCGGTGAACTCTGAGCTAGGAAATCGGCAAAGCCACTTACTGTAGGCTTGGCTGACGGCGTGGAGTGGAGGAGGGGGTAGTGAATGGCGTAGGAAAGCTCTGGGCGGAGGGGATTGGGAAATGCCACGATGACACCACCAGACGAGCTCACCGGTGTACCACGGGAGGTGGAAGACGGCGATTTCCGCCCCGAGCTCGTGCGAGAGAGGAAAGGAATGAGCGCGCGTGGTCTGGACGACAGCGGGGACGCTCCTCTTCGCGTTGAGCAGCTGGCCAAGACGCCAGGTCACGCACGGCATGTGGAGGACACGCGGCGGCGATGGCCTGAAACGGTCGGCCAGCACAAGCTCCGAAGTCTGAATGGGAGAAACCGGTGACTGATAGGGCGATTTCGTCGTTGATTATCTCCTAAACTGGCCCGATTTAGCAAGAGGTGATAACAACAAAGTTGTAGAGCTACATGAGTACTACAACTTTGTCAATTGGAGCTTGGACTGGTTCGGCATGGTTTGTGAGTTACATGGCTCCAAAGTAGGGTACCTTGAAACGGTTTCAGTGTTTGACTTAGCTAAAAATGCTAAATCACAAAACAGTCCTCAAAATTGACTTGTGGGCCACTTTTGAGCATGTTCTAGCCATTTTCATGAGATGGCCATATTAGAACTTTTGTTCCCCATGAAATTGTCTACAACTTTGATTAAGGGTGCTTCTCCATGCAAGATTTCTAAGCTATACTTTTTAAACAATCAAACTAGAGCATTCTAAGGCTAAGGGCTTGGTCAACATCACATAGGAGGGCATTTTGGTCAATTTGGTAAACGTGAACATTGTTCCACTAATGATCCTAAGTGTAATTAAGATACTATAGGACATAATGGACTACAATACCACATGGTTACACCAACTTTCAAATGTCATATTGGTTGAAACAAACAAAACAAGCATTTTAACTAATTGTTGCCACACCATGTTACATCTATATGTTGCACTACACACATTTCATAAGCTACCACCTTTGAAACAACTTAATAAAGTATGTTGCACACTCTTGTTACAAGCCAAACAAATGCATAATGAATGGCATGATGATCATGCTTATGAAATGCAGGTGCAATTATGGAAGCCAAACACCTGGGGTGTTACAGCTCAATAGTGCGCAAATAAAATTATGCCCAGTTATGCCTCCTCTCCTTTATATAAGAAGGATCCAGTGCACGGATGGCATCCCAACCGCGCACGCTTGCGCTTGGGAAAATGAGCCGCACACACCAATGCTCCAGCTTTCGGTAAGCAAACTCACCCATGGATCCCAATGGTCCATTCTTAATATACCCTCACCTGAGCCAGTGCAGGCGAGTGATCTGACACTCAGGTCGGGTACTTGGCCTGGCTCACCCCCTCAGCAGGTATAAGAGGTGGTGATTCATTCACTATCGATCCTACCCCTCTAGAGTTAGGGGGTATTCAAGAGGGTCACCAGTCTAATCCTAAAACCTCTGACACTCGTGTTACGTAAATCTCCCAATACCCAGACGAGCTCGAAGTCCCTTATTTCAGCGGATGTGTGCCCCTTTAGGAGAAATAAAAAAACTAGTTGGCCCATGGCTGTAACCAAAGTATGAGCTTCTGGAATATGGAAAAAGAGTTTTATGACATGGCCTCGCTGGTCAGGCTTTTCCCTGCTGCTTCCTTTCAGTGATAGCAAACGTTTACTCATTCTACCCGTTACCAGCTCAAAGAGTAATAAACGCAACTATTGACAGCTGCTCACGCGTTCATTACTCGCCCATAGTGGTGCCTAGCCTAGGACACTGTTATATTGGCCTCAGGGGTCCGAGACCACATTCTCGCTCTTCCACTAATGAGGCTCATGAAAATTCAAATCACATTACTTGACGGGTCTCGAAGAAAAACATGATGCCCTTAGTGCTCGTTAACAAACGACCTGCAACAGGTCACTGTAAAAATCAACTAGCTTAGTGACGCACAGGAGACAGAGGTGCACCTACCCCGTCCTCATTATTGTTTTACAACTAGGACATAATGATGCGCAACCACTATTTACACGCCAGAATATGTCGGGAACCATGTGCAGCGGTACTTTTACCCTAGCATGGCATCTACGATGTTTTGGAGGCTACGCTTCCTATTGTCAGGTACACCACCTGAATGCGACGTTAACAACATCTCAAGGGCTATGCCTAGGAAACTACATTTCTTGATATGGGGTGCACCACCCAAGCCAGGCAGTTACAGCTGCTAGGGAACAACATTCCTTGATGTACAGTGTACCACCGCCTCACTCGATACTTGAAGAAGATTCTCGCTACCCAAGAAATGCTCTTGGTACTCGAACGATAACATACTAGCTCCCCAATACTTGGGAATATCCAAGCGCACTGCTCAGAGCTTCGGCACCCAAAGATGCTCACTCTGTACTCACAGTACGCAGAACTTATAGGGGAGACTGCGACGTCCCGAGGGCTTGAAGCTACGTGCTAGCTTATCATTAAGTCCTACGGGGGCTACTGTCAGAGATATGGGCCAGGGGTACCTGCACTGCCCGTATATATGACCACCACCAAGCTATCAACCCAGCAGCCGTTAAGGAGGAGGCCCACAAGGGCTGACATGATCGACCAACATGGAGATCAAGGCAAACCAAGGCGGGCATATCTAGATGATAGCTAGGATCAATCTGTTGTAACAAACTAGGAACAAAATCTATTAGCCCGATCACCCTCTCTATTACCCTACCTCTCCTGCTTATATAAAGAAGGGTAGGGACCTTGGGCATGGGATCCATGTTCCACCTATTCCATCTACCTCGTAGCTAGAAGCAACAGTCCATGTAATTGAGCATATGGATACAAGAGCTGTCACACCATTGGAGTAGGGTATAGCGTGCACCATGCTCCGAACCAGTATAAATCCTTGTGTCTCGTGCACTACCATCTGATTCCATTTATGCGATCACATTGCTGGATATTGCCAGAGCAAAACAATTTGATACGTAGTGTAGTTGATCTTTGCCCGCCTAGTCTGGCCCAGGGCGCTTGGCGCCTTGAGTTAGATGGGCATTGTAGTTTCTGATGTAGCGGCTACGCACTAGGGAGGGTTTTCGCCTATGTGCTGTGCCACCGTCACTTGGCCGGAGCACGCTTGGCGCGTGGTGCCCCTACGTGGTGCCCCCGAGGGGCACCACGCACCAAAGAGCTATGTACGAGGCTGGCCTCAGGATGCCGCCTCTCCATGGAGCTTTGAGCCTGCTGCAACGCCGCAGTTTCTAGTTGGTCTCGCAGCTTCTGATGGACACGCTTTCCCTCATTGGTCGAGGGTTCAGAGGCCATCCACATGATCATGACGGCAGTCGTGACGTTCTAGCTGGCTCGAGGAATGACGGGCGTCTCCCTCTTGACCTGTTGGATTTGATCATACACACGATGTGCCCACGCCCGTGCGCCCTTAGCGTCGAGGTGTTGTGGGCTGGGGCATCCGTCATCGCAGTGTTTGTTGGCCTGATTAACATCACGGGCCCTGGTTTGTTCTTGGTGCTCCTAGTCATACTCGGCTTGTTCTCTGGGGGTGCGTGGAATCAGATAGGCGTCATCCTCTACGTCCTCCAATGGTGTCGCCCCATCCTCCGAGAGGTGCAACATATTGCATTCTCTTAGCGGATGGTAGCTCCCCTCGAAATTAGACTCGGAGTTCGTGTTCTCAGGGGTTGCCAGCAGGAGGTCGTAGATGGATTCTATATCCTGCTCCATCATCCCCACAAACCCAGAGGATTCTAGCTTCATCGAATGGCAATTGCGCCTGGCTAGCTCCCGCTCGAAGAGTGCGATCGCATCGCTCATTTCAGAGGGTAGTGTAGTGCTAGGGTTCTAGAATTCGACCCGAGATATGCGTTGAGTCTGCATGCTAGCGCATCAGAGTCGACGATAGCGGGACCGGCTCAAGCTGGTTTGTGATCAGGTGTCGAGATATGCGGTGGAGCCACCTTCTCTTCGCTGAGCCATAGCTGACCTAGGCGGTCAGCTACAAAGTCCAGGTGCCCAAAGCATAGAGCTTGGCTAGGGAGAAGACCGTTAACGTGAGCTGGCTCATCGATGTTAGTGAACTCAAGGCTTTTGAAGCAGATGCGACCGTCGGGGGCCGCACCAAGAGCAAGTCCAACATAGGTTTAGGGAGCCATCACTTCCTTCTGAACAACGAGAGTGTGCGACTGTCCCCTACCTGCCACGCCAACTGTCGATGTTTTGTAAACTGGACTAGTAAATTTATACAATTGCCACACTACTCTAGAAAGACGATGGTAGCATTCAAAAGACATGAGGATTTATACTAGTTCAGGCTAGAGCCCTACGTCCAGTCTCAAAGATGATCGAGTGCGTGTTTCTCGCTTAAATGCTCTGAAGTTCTTACAATGAGGGGTGCAAGAATGGTTGAAGAGGTAGGAGAGCTAGAGCTAGGAGGTGAGCTGCCTGAAGGGAAGCTTAAGGAGCCCTTCTACGGTGTAAGAATGAGTGAATGAGTGGTGAATCCCCAAGACGGGTGCCCTGGCTACCCTTATATAGAGTTCGGGGCCAGGGCTTGTACAAAGAAGAAGGTTCTCCCGACTGAAGGGTCATGAGCCTGGGGGAGGACTTAGCTAACTTGGCTTCCAAGCTATGCCAACTTGTGGTGCACGTCTAGGCGTGGTGGTCGTCATGGTCTTGTGGCCATATCACAGCATGGTGTGATGTGGTGCTACTGTGCCGGCCGTGGCGGCACTATAGGCATGGTGGTGGTTCGCTAGCCGTCCTGTGCGATGTGGTCTCTACCATGGTCTTTGTCATCGCCTCCTAGTTTCCTAGGGTGTCATACTAGAGTTGGTAGCGGCCCCCAGGTCGTTGATCATTCGGTTGGCTTGTGGAATTGATAGCCACGACCCCGTGCATTGGGGTCGTGGCTCCCACCGGTCTGGGTGGCCTCTAAGTCAAGGCCTCCATCGTGGATGCCATCCCAAAGTCAGTAGTGTGATAGAACCGTCCAATGGGGGCAGTTACACTGTCATACTTGAACCCATATAGACTCAGTAGTCCACTGTGTGTCGTGAAGGACCTCGGTAAATCAACTTTACAGCCAAGATTTCATGATTCAGGATCCACCCATTCACATGTTACATAAAGTTCACACATACTTCAACATACATCAACATACATCAGAATTTAACATAAAGGTATTACAATACCAAGTTCAAATAAAAGTAGCGGAAGCAATGTAGTTTAACATTCCACACACACACTTAGTTTAATACAGTGCCAGTACCAAGTCATCTCCAACATGTTCTACACATTTCTAGCTCAAGGTCACTAAATAACTTTTGTTCCTTATAAAATTTGATACAAATTTTGTTAAGGTGCCACTGACATGCAAAGTCCCTAAGTAAACATTCAATTAGGGTCAAACCAAAGTACTCTAGATGGTCAACAAGGTCAACTCTCATTTGCAAAAGAATTTGACAAAGCTATAAACACAAACTTTGATTCATTTGGTGTGCTAAACATGACTAAGGTGTTATTATGACATTTTGCACACATTTGCATCATCCAAACTCACAAGCCAAATAATCATGTATTGAAACATTGAGTAACAAGTGTATGAAACATAATGTTGCATAGTAATGTTTTAATGGTTTTAGTTGCATGTTTCACATGTTGCATTGATATGTTTCATGTATTATGTTCATGATTATGCATGAATGAGAGATGTACATGCTCATGCTATGCAATGCAAGTGCAAATGTGAGCTCAACACCTAGGGTGTTACAGGTAGAATCATACATGCATCTCGTTGGTTCGTATTTGGATAGTGAGTCGCCGTACTAACAGCCACACCGTGTAGTGTTGTCTTATGTGTGCTGCGTGGCGCAAGGATGGCGTCTGACTGGACCGAGGTGACCACTGTCCCCTCGGTCCTTGCGGGGTCAGAGTGTTGTGCCTTCTCTTGTCAGAGCAGGCATGCTTGGCTGGGTTCGACCTCTCCCCGTTCCTGCTAAGGGTCGGGACGATGAAGAGGTCATGAGTCTTTGTGTGCATCGTGTGGCTAAGGCGGGCGGACCCTGGCCTTGGCATCTAGTCTAGTTCACTTGGCTCAGCTAGGCCTCGGTCGTTTGGGTCTTCGCTAGCTGATGTATCATGGGCTGCTCAGCCTGCTAACTAATCGATGCCTTGAGACACCCAAGGATCATAACCCCGACAACTAATCACCAAGTGTATCACTAAAAGCACTATACATATGGAGAGCACCAAAGTGGTGTATCAACACCCTACTATATTTCCTCAGCTCTTCCCCCATGTTTTGGCTGGTTGGAGGCTTATTTATAGCCCCAAACTTGAGAACTAGTCGTTGGAGCCACGCAGGCCATTCTAGTTAGCATCGGACCGTGCAAAGCCATGATCATCGGACTGTTAGGTCCGGGCCTGACTCTCACAATAGATCTTGTGTCAGGGAGAGAGCCATTGGTTGACCATTGTGGGGCACGACTGCACGCTTGGGTCCAACACGGTACCGTTAGATTAGGTCTGACGCCCAACTCAGCTCTTGGGAGCATTCTAGAACCGATCAGATGCTAGCTACAAAGATCTAACATCTATGCTGACAACAGGGTCCGACACTTCCTTCACCTTTCTGCCCCAATGAATAGTGGGACCATTTGGTTCGATGCCTGTTCATCTCTAGGTTTGACGCATTGCCAATGCTGCTTTTCTCCTAGGCTTTGCACCCGTCAAACTCTACCTGGTATGGTCCGATGCTAGCACTATTTCTAGGGTTCAATGCTCATAGAATCCCTTTGTCACTTCGTTTCTTTGCGATCCTTGTCTTTGGCTTGGTTCCATCTTCGTGCCTTGGACTTTGCTTGTCTTTTAGGTCTTGAACAAAGCTTCTAATGTCTTGCTTGAGGTTTTGATCATCCGGATCACCACGTTGCCTTCATCCAAGTTACGTTTGCACCCTATTGGACTACAAAACAAACACTTACAAATTCATTAGTCCAACTTGGTCATGTTGATCATCAAACACCAAAATCCAAACTAAATGGGCCAAGGGTCCATTTTCCTTACAAATAGTTTGTCAATAGTTTGATCATCTTGCAATCTATCATCAAATCATACCAACTGGACATAAAACACAACTTGCAGTTAATTCATGTTCTCCAAGTCAATTACTAATACATGTCCAATCATTAAACCCATAACTTTCCACCTGACCTTTAAATGCCCTTTTTGTAGATAATGAACAATAGCAATGAAATACTAAATCAAGTTCTTTAGAATAGACAAGCCAATCTCTCTTCTGCACTCCTCTCCTTGATAGCATTCTAGTACACAATAGTGCATAAAAGCTTGAAAAATATCTATCCTTAGGACCTTTATAAATTGACAAAACTCTTTTAGGACACCTTTTGTGCTAAATCTCAACATCATTAGAATCAACAAAATCCTAGTGTTGTGCGGTAGAAATCACGACAAGCATTGTTGTTCATTGGGTGTCACTGAGTGTGGGTCTCTAGTGGCTTGAGTGGACTCAAGAACACAGAGAAGAGACAACGACAAATCCTCCTTCGGGCTATCAGGGCTCTACGTCCAGCAATAGTAGTTCTTTGTATTCGAGAGCACCCAAATCGGGGGTTGCAATAGGAGTGTGTAAGTGATTTGGAAGGGGATCGCTCGGTGCTATCCCATGGCTTGTTGGCGGTGAGGTTGCTTCCCGGGCGATGGAGAAGAAAGCTGGGGGGAGGAGGGCTCGGTCGCTCCTCTCTAGGTTGCTCTGCTCTCGGTGCAAAGCTTAGAGCGGTCTGGAGAACTCTGTTCTATTCTATTTTGGTCTCTCCCCTCTGTAGGATCCAGCCTCCCCTTATAAACCGAGGTAGGATCCAACCTCCCCTTATAAACTACTCCCTCCATTCAAAAATTGGGGGCGTATTACCAATTTTTTTTTTTCAAAAATTGGGGGCGTATAATGTATGGACCTCTTCCCCATGCGCCGGCGCTCATCGTACGAGACTTGGCCTCCTCGTAACTTTCGCGTCATTCATACAGTGCCGTCTCCCGTCGCTTCAAGTGCCCAGCTCCGTTCCCTCCCGTTAGCGATCCTGGCCGCGCTGGAGTATAAGAGTCACGCGAGTTGCTCCACGCTGCCACGCCGCTGAGTCGCGAGTTGCTCCACGTCGCCACGCCGCCGTGCCGCGAGTCGCTCCACGCCGCCACGTCGCCGCGCTGCGAGTCGCTCCACGCCGGCGCGCTGCTGCAAGACGATGGATCGCCATGACGGCGACGGCAAGGTCTCGTACGTGCATGGCATCAACTGGGCACCAGATTCTACCGACGACGATGAAGGCTCGATGGCTGAGAGTGAAGTGCAACACGAAGATGAAGACCCCATGGCCGAGAGCGAGGTACAGTTTGTTCAGGATACTTATGCAGGTGAGACTGAGGTGCCGGACTCCCAGATGGACATTGCCGACGTCGACGAACCTGACGTCGAGAATGCCCTTGAATCATTTGCTTCCAAGTTTCTGGACGACAAGGTAAAAAATTAAGCCTGCAGTTTGATGCTCCTTGTGTTGCTTCCTCGCTTGTATGGAGATCACGACAAGGACATGAATGATGCTGCAGTATCGCTGCTTTGGATGAGTCGTGGATACATTGGATGAGTCGTGGATACACCAATGTATGAGAACTACTACTAGGAAGTTTGAGTAACTGATAATTTGAGCAGTACTTTTAGTTTTGTTTGGCCAAGGGATTTGTAATTTTCATATCGTAGATGCATTACATTTGCAAGAACAAGAGATGATAATTTCCATGCATTACATTTGTAAAAACACTACTTCTTCTACCCAACAAATTGAAGTGCTTGAAAATAGGGATACAGTGCCGACACATTACATTTTCGCTAACACTACTTCTTCTACCCAACAAATTGAAGTGCTTGAAAATAGAGTTGTTGAGCACAACTCAAAGTAGTAGGAAGACGACCCTGCATCTCCAAAGTCTTTTTCTTCATGTGAGGAATGTTGTAGTGCTGGCCTCCGTTGTGCTTCATGATCTCCATCATGCAAGCCTGCTGAGTTAGAAAAATACGGTTGGACCTTTGCACAGGATAGTCCTGATATGCCTTATCAACCTTTGTTACAATGCCGTTAATGTTGTTTGGTGTTCCCTTTTCAAATAATGCCTGAATTGCTGCAAAAAAACCAAGATCCAATACATTAAGGTCAGGAGAATTGGGAGGTTGGCATGTGAGCCTAATGTCCCAACCATCTGCTTGGGCGGCCTGAACAAATGCAGGGTCATTCACAGCAATGTGTGTCCTAGCATTGTCTTGTTGTATGTATATGGGCAATCCTTTCTCTTCTGCAGGCCACTTTGCTTTGATTGCGGGTAGAACCTTGTTCACCATGAAATCCCGGCTCACTTCCTTGGTTACCGACGTCATGGCTTTTGTTACAAGGGTACCTACAGATGAAAGCCCAAAAAACAGCTATTTTTACAAAAGACTCATCATTCATGCAAGAAAAAAAACTATTTTTAGAAAGATTCATCATTCATGTAAGCAAACAAAAAAACAGCTATTTTTAGTACCTGCGTCCCTGTTTGGGCTCCATCTCTTTGCTGGCTCCAATGTGACAAAAGGAAAAATGCCTAGTTTACCATCAAAAGTACACTGTCCATTCTCATCAAATCTAGGCCTCGTAACCACAGCTAGGAACATCACCTTCTCAATAAAATTTTTGCTTTTCACCGCTCTTTGTGGTCTTTCTTCATCATTTGCAAGGTAATATTTTTGGTTCCTACGAGTCCTATAGAACCACTTTTCATCAATGTACACAACATTGTACAGTGGTTTAAAAGACAAAGAATGCTCATTCAGCATGGACAAACAATACTTGACGCGGGCCTTCTTATTGTCATCGGTCAAGCTAAACTTGAGGTCATTAGTGTGCCGACGAAAATAGCCTTCTTTGAATCGGTTATAAAGTGTGGTCTTCTTAACACCCAATGCTTCCGAAAGATCAGCAAAAGTACTGCGCTGACTAAGAGGAACATTTTTTATGGCTTCCATGTCTATTTCTATTCTTTTCCTACCACAATTCTTAGACCACTTGTTCACAACATTATTTATTCCACCATCTTTTCCTTTTTTCCAAATTTTCTGCACAAGTCTTAGAGGAACCTCAAATTTATCTGCAACGTACTTTGAAACCCCATGTTTTAGCCTAGGAGGATCAGTTTTTGCCAGTAGCTCTAGGTATATGGCGATCTTCAAATCATCAGGATAGTACCTCCGTCTATTGTTATTGGAACCTGTAACATATGCATACTATTCATCGTCTGACAACTAACATATGCATACTATTCATCATCCGACAAAGAATTGAACTGTTTAAACTGAACCTAAACAGACATACCATGTGTAGCCGAACCTTGCTGGTCATTGGCATCATCTACTTGTATTCCTTCTGTCCCTCCATCATTCACAACAGGAGGAGCTTTGCGTGAAAAAAGGAAATAAGATCACCTAAGAAACAAAGGTAGTTGATCTAAAGGGATTATTAGTATAGGAAACTGAAAATCACCATTTGAAAAACCCTCTACTTGGACGCCATCTGCTGGAGCATCATCTTGTTCTCCATCTGCTAGAGCATCATCTTGTTCTCCATCTGATCCTTGGCCATCACCTAAGATATGGAACACAGAATCAAAAAAGTTCAGATCATGCACAGAGGGAAGGCACAGCAGATCGAGGATCATGATTAGGTACTCACCTTGATTCTCATCATTCCAGACCATGGCATAATCGAGTTCATTGGCAGGGCCATCCCACTCCTCTATCTCATCCCAAGCTATGGGATTTTCTAAGTCTGATTCTGATGGATTTTGGTTCAAATCGATCTCTAGCCCAGGCATGGTTGTAGTACAACATGAGTGTGAGATGGAGAGAGATGGAAGGGTTCAGTGGTCTTATATGTAGACCGTGCAAACCTAAATGAGATGTCTGTCGCGGAGCACTGGCGGCAAATGAAATTTCATTTTGAAATTTGGTTGCCGCGAAGAAGGAAAACGAAAAGAAGAGAGATTTGAGCGCGTTGTGTGCATGGTGAAAAGGAAAGGATGAAAATTTTGCGTCGTCAATAGGGAAGGAAGAGAATTGCGCGCGCGATGCCAGGCATGGTGAAAAGGAAAGAAAGAAGATTTCGGGCGGTGAAAAGGAAAGCTGGGCATGCGCGCGATGCCAGGCATGGTGAAAAGGAAAGAAAGAAGCTAACGGTGTTTTGGGCGGGGTTAGCGGACTGTTTGCTCGGTAATCCAACAGACGCGGGCGGAGTAAATGGAAACGGCTATTTAAGGAGCAATCCTGCATGCGCCAGCTTTCCTTGGTCATCGCGCCACACCCAAATACGCCCCCAATTTTTGAATGGATGGAGTAGAGTTGAAGGAGCCTCGGTGTTGTCATGGAGTTGAAGGAGCCTCAAGAGTCGTCCTGCTGCTCTGTTATGATGCTCTAACCGTTATGGGTTGTGTTGATGCAAAAGTGAAAGGGCTAATACCCGAAATCGATATCCAAAGCGTGCCAGTCGATTTGACCTGTTAATCGACAAGGATGAAGATACGAGCACTTTGGTCCTGACAACAGCGATACGCCCGGAAGTCACGGCCAAGAGGTACTCACGCGGAACTCGAGGATCGTCGAAGATTGCACTGGGGCAATGCAACTCGTCGAATCGATGAGAACTTGTAAAAAGGAAAAGTATGCAAATTGACGAAGTCGCCGAAAAGTAAATAGATGTAAATAAGAGTAAAAGCTGGTTTTTGATATTGATTGATTCATCATTACATTGCCCTTCACTCTATATTTATATCCTGATCTACAGAAACGTAACCAAATACGACTAGGACACTAAATCCAAATCTAAGGAAACACATGACTCTGATACAACTCAGACTCTAATAAACATAGAAAAGGAAATTAATTCCTATCTTATTCCCTAGTCCGCCTCAACTACGATGGAATCCCCATCAACCTCCTTTCCATCGGCACACTCCCTGTTTCATCGGCAGCAGCCTTCAAGTCTTCTTTCATCGGCACACTTCCTGTTTCATCGGCAGCAACCTTCAAGTTTTCTTTCATCGACATCGACAATAATATCCTTAACCTTATCGGCAATACTTCAATTTGAATTAACTTCTCCATACACCGCCACCACTCATAGGCAGCCCTCTTTACAAGCTGACTTTCATCGGCTATCGGCCTACACAGTAATTTTTTCTTCTGTTGATTAGCCCCTTCTGACCATCTTGACACGTGCCAAAAAACGATGTCAACACATGCCCCCCAATTTCGGAGTATAAGATATTGATGCTCCGAAATTTACTCCAGATAATGCTTGCCTTTACCTATTTTTCTCAACCCATTCTCCAAGCATAACATAATCTGTTACTGAATCTAATCAAATCTAGCTCTGATTCATGCATCTCAGTAAATATCGCATAATTTCCAACTATTCTTGCCCCAATTACAGTTGAGATACCGAAATAACAACCCATCGGCAAGATCTTAACATAACAACGCCACCATTTTAGAATTGAAAGATCATGTACCAAGATCTCTTCCAAATCATGATTACTTGCCATCAAATCTTCTATACAATCATTTGATTGTCGTGCAAACAGTTACCATATCCATCTGAACCACCTCGACCCACACGCGCGTGGCATAGAGATAAGTCAAGAATACCCCTACTCCAAGCGGCCCATAAATAGATTTCTCCAGAACGCTCGTCTTCTACCCTCAGACTTCGACCTTTGGCATTCTCTCTCCGGCGGCGACCCTGACGAACAACCACGCGATCTCAACCAACAAGAGCTCCTTCCAGCGTCAACTTCAAGTCTCCAGCTTGCGCCCTCATCCTTCTCAGAGCAATGGCGATCAACTTCAACGTTCCTGCGGTTCGTTCTTCTTCCATTATTTTTACCTTGATTCCTCTGGTCTTTGCGAGTTCTTAGAGTTGGTAATTTTTTCTTCTTTTTCCATTCTTTTGATCCTCCGAACTTAGGAACTACGCAACAAACTGGTTATTCCAACCGACCAACCACCCCTCCAATGCCTAGGTCCAATGGGTGACCCAGATCCAACTGATTTGATCAACGCAGAAGCTAACAGAATCCCCTTCAAAGCTCAAAATTTTTCTTTGAATCTATGGAAAGATACATTCCGATCCTGGCCCAAACCCACCAAAGGGTGGAAAGATTGGTATTTGATGGTTA
The DNA here is from genome assembly GCA_022457205.1 of Saccharum spontaneum. NCBI lineage: Eukaryota > Viridiplantae > Streptophyta > Magnoliopsida > Poales > Poaceae > Saccharum > Saccharum spontaneum. The sequence continues at coordinate 11,636,682 of CM039610.1, forward strand.
ACAGATCAATGCAGGTGTACTGGGCAGAGCGGAAAATAGACCAATGCATTAGGCTGTCTATTGCCGATATGCAGAAGAATGAATCCATGATGATAGCCGCTGCTCACTTCTGGTTAGACACAACAAACACCTTCATGTTTGGCCATGGTCCATCCGCTCCTACTCTTGCCGATGTATACATGCTCACTGGCTTAGATATCTCAACTGTCGATGAAGGCTCCATTTATGGCAGAAAAGCTGAATATAGAGTGAACACACGCAACATCGGCGGCTAGACAGGATACATCCAGGAATACCAAAGGACTGGTACTGTTAACCAGAGGGAACACGCCCTATTCTTGAATATGTGGTTGGAAAAATTTATCTTCTGTGGTCGCTCGGTAGGACCAACCAACGCCTTCCTTCCTGCAGCCGAACCCTTGGCCAACGGTGTAAGGTTCCCACTCGGTCGATACCTTCTGAGCTCCACCACTACCTCCTCCACCAAGTATCCCAGAAGCTTTTACTTGGTGAACCCATCGGCAATTTGGGAGGCCCATGGTGGTTCATCAATATGTGGCTAAATTCCCATATGCATAAACGTCTGCAGTGGGACTTCTTCGCCCAAGAATTCCCACGAGAAATCACCGAAGATTATGTTCTTGGAGATGAGGAATCGGCAACACGCCCCCTCTCAACTTCGGTGAAGCTATAATTGTCCTCCCTGGAACAGAGGCTAATGAAGATCAAATCGGCAGATTTTTCCAGAACTTCTACAACGGTCTCCCTCGCGATCATAGGGCTTGGGTACCCTATATCGATGAAGAAAACAAGTTCCCCCTTCTCTTCAACTTTGCCGATGACGAGCTGAACCAATATAATGAGCTTATGATGGCCATCATTACTCCCAGGGCAATCCCGGTGAACACATTCGGTAGTGGGAAAAATTCCAATACCACTTATGAGTTCTATAATCCATTGACAGTATCTCATCAACTGGCTTTTGGGCAACTGCCAATCAAGCTGTGCTTTGCCGATGTGATCAAGCCCAGAGAAACAATCACCACCAGAACTGAGTGGAGCAGGGTAGTAAGACTCGCCCCCGATGCCGATATCTCAAATGTTGATCTCTCCGCCTGGTCACTAGCGTCTTTTATTACAGAATCATATAAGCAATGGTGGCAAGAATGGAAGGAACAATTATTCTCAACATCCGTCCATACATATCGGCACATGATCGATCCCGACTATGTCATTCCTGACGATGCAGTAAGTTTCTTTTAACTTTCTTTTGTTTCTCCTTTTTCATATATCGGCAGCTAATCTTTCTCGTAACAGGCTGATGACCCAGTTCCATCCATAAGCAAGAGTGGGAAGCCTTTCAACCTCCAACCTATCTCCCCAGTTTCAGTGATCGGCTACAACGCCCCCACCTTAGCCGTTCTAACTTTCCAGAGGACCCGTGCCAAGACTATCACCTCCAGATCAAAACTGGCAACAGCTAGGGCCACTCCAATGGCTGCCGCTACAAGCCTAATTAAGGCTTTTAAGGTAATAACCTTGTTTATTTTTTTATTGCCGACACAAACTATATTAACATGCAACCATCAAGGTGTAAGAGCTGTGGCTGGATCATCATCGACAACTCCTCCAACATCAAGCACCACTACCTCCAACCAGCCTTCAGAGGTATTCTTTTACCTTTACATTTTGTCTGTTAAACATCCGATCTCACACTTGTTTTGCAACAACAAATGGGTACATCGGCAAGCATACCAGGTGCTCAAGCTCCTCAATCAACAAGTGCTGATGCCCCCCAGCCAACTGTCGCTGAGATCCAAGTAAAGCGTAAAGCTTTAACTGATGCCGAAGCTGAGCAAAAACGACAGAAATCTATGCCAGTCCCTGTATCTGCTCCAACACCTATTAGTCAGCCAACCGATGTAGTTGAACAAGTTGACCCTCCTACACAGAATGTATCGTCGGCCATCATACCCCAAGGGCCAACTATTGATGAAGTCGTAGAAGACATCCCATCGGCAATCTCTGCCGATCCTTCACATGACCCCCTTCAAGCTGCTCCCTCCAGCCAGGCCCAAGAAATTGCCTTGAAGCAGGTAAACTGATTGACCTATTCGATTTATAATATCCATATTTATCCTTAGGTAGGATCTCTGACTTCCTTTCCTCTTCACAGGAACAAGATTCTCCCGATAGCTTATTTTCTTTTGCTATCGACATCTCCGATGATGATGGAGAAGAAGCGAGTTCTTCCCTAGCACTGGGAACAATATCGGCAGAAATCTATGGCAAGCTAGAAGCCCTTCTGAATCTGTTACAACAAGATACTGCTTAGTTGATAAACGATTCAGATCCTGTAAAGACTATCTTCAAGACAATCTGTGGCCAAGTTCCTACCGATGTTGAAGAAACTCTCTTCCCAGCAGTCCATCTAGAGAGCCGACAACTTCAATATCAATGGGCTGCTTACCGTATCGCCAATAGGGCAGCTCAAGCCTAGCTCAAGGAAGAGATGCTGCAGCTAAAACAAACTGCCGATGAGAAGCACAAAAGCATCAGCAACTTGCAAACCTCAGGTGCCGATCTTAAGCAGAAGATTCTAGATCTATCGGCAAAGAGAGCAGCTCTTCTAGCTGAACTGGAAGAAGTTGAAGCAGCCCTGACTCACGCCAAGCAAGAAGAAGACCAGCTTCCTGACGTCATCAAAGCCCTTCAGCAAGAAAGAGATGTCCAAGCTCGCAAGGCCTTGGCCTTGAAAAAGAAACTCAAGCCTGTGGAGGGGGTCGCCGATGAAGACGCTAAAGAATTGAAGGAAGCCGATGAAATTCGTCTGCGTGAAATATCGGCTATCCAATCTTTGTTAAACCTGTAATTCACATCTAGTGCATCGGCGATGACATATTAATACTTTGTTTTAACTTTAGCCAATAGGATTGTTATCGGCAATTATACTTTTATGCATCTATCCAGATACTAGGGTAATACTTCTTTAAATATTTTCCATTTAATGCTCTGGGAAACACAATCCCTTCGAGGGTTTCGAGAATATATGCATTACCAGGAACAGATTGATTTATCCGATATGGACCCTCCCAATTAGGCGACCATTTGCCAAACTTTGAACTTTTAGTCCCAATCGGTAAAATCAACTTCCAAACTAAATCCCCATCAACAAACTCCTTTATCTTCACCTTCTTGTCATACCATCTGGCTACCCTTTTCTTATTCTCTTCGATGCTAGCTAAAGCCTTTAACCGATGACCTGCCACATCTTCCAACTCATCTTTCATAAGGGTATCATAGTCATCGGCTGTCAATTGATCTTGAGAACGTATTCACCTAGAACCAGTTTTAATCTCCAAAGGCAATACTGCGTCATGTCCATATACCAACTGATAAGGTGTTACCTTGGTTGCACCATGACACGCCATCCGATATGACCACAAGGCTTCATTTAATACCGTATGCCACCTCTTAGGATATTCTTTAATTTTGTGCTTAATGAGCTTGATAATTCCTTTGTTAGAAGCCTCAGCCTGACCATTAGCCTGGGCATAATATGGTGAAGAATTCAAAAATTTAATCCCCATACTTATAGCAAACTCATCAAATTCGCTCGATGTAAACATGGTACCCTGATCGGTAGTGATGGTTTGAGGAATACCAAATCGGTAAACAATATGCTCTTTCACAAAATCAATCATATTAGCCGATGTCACCTTTTTCAAAGGAATTGCTTCAACCCATTTTGTGAAATAATCGGTAGCAACCAGAATAAATTTATGCCCCTTACTCGATGGTGGATAAATCTGACCGATGAGATCAATAGCCCAACCCCAGAACGGCCAAGGCTTAATTATGGGGTTCATAGCCGATGCGGGTGCTCTTTGAATATTACCAAATTTTTGATATTCCTGACATCCTTTAAAATATTTAAAACAATCTTCGAGAATAGTCGGCCAATAATATCCATTCCTTCTGATCATCCATTTCATCTTGAAAGCTGACTGATGAGCCCCACATACTCCTTCATGAATCTCACCCATCAAGCTTTTTGATTCATCGATGCCAACACATCTGAGTAAAACTCCATCTATGGTACGGTAATATAATTCATCATCAAGGAGCACATACTTGGTAGCTTGGAACCTTATACGTCTTTCAACCTTTTTAGATGGATTCTTTAAATAATCAACAATTTCCTTTCTCCAGTCATCGGTATCAACTGCCGATGTTAATACTTCTTGAATAGCCTGATACGCTGAAGCATGCTGAGCTAATCGATTAGCCTCTTCATTATGCAATCGAGAAACATGTTCCAGATGAAAATTCCTAAACCCTTTCAACAATTGCAGACATTTCTCATAATATGAAATTAAAACTTCACTTCGACATTCATAAATTCCAGCCAACTGATTTATAACTAGCATAGAATCACCAAAAACTTCGACAGCATCGGCACGTACTTCCTTAAGCAATTCTAACCCTTTTATCAAAGCTTGGTATTCAGCCTGATTGTTTGTTGATGTAGCAACAATCGGCAATGAAAACTCATACTTCTTCCCCTAAGGGGACATTAACACAATGCCGATGCCTGCCCCTTCACCACATGTAGACCCATCAAATAAAAGTGTCCAAGGAGCAATCTCCAGAGAATCTACTGTGTTGCAATGTTGAGTAACAAAATCAGCTATAACCTGTCCCTTAACTACCTTAGCCGATTCATAACATAGGTCAAATTCTGATAACGCTAAAATCCATTTGCCAATTCTACCACTTAATATCGGCATCGACAGCATATATTTGACCACGTCGTCTTTGCATATGACAGTACACTCAGCCGATAGTAAATAATGCCTCAACTTAATACAAAAAAAGTATAGACACAAACATAATCTCTCGACAGCTGAATACCTGGTTTCAGCAACCACTACCGTCTGCTCAAATAATAAATAACACGTTCTTTCCCCTCAAATTCTTGAATAAGAGCTGAACCGATAACAATATCATCAGTTGACAAATACAATCTGAAAGGTTTCCCGTGTTGAGGTGGAACTAGCACTGGAGGATTTGTTAAGTAGCTCTTAATTTCATCTAGGGCTAATTGCTGCTCATCTCCCCATCTAAATTCCTGATCGGCTTTCAATTTCAGAATGGACTAAAAGCCTTGATCTTACCCGACAGATTGGATATGAATCTCCTGATGAAATTAATCTTACCGATCAAAGATTGTAATTCAGTTTTATTGGCAGGAGCAACCACCTTGTTGATTGCCTCAATAGACTTCCTACTAATTTCAATGCCCCGCTGATGCACCATAAAACCCAAGAATTGTCCTGCCGATACACCAAATGCACACTTATTAGGATTCATCTTTAGTCCATGCTTCCTTGTGCACTCCAGTATCTTCCGTAGATCGGTTAGATGCTTTGTGATATCTCCAGACTTAATCACTATGTCATGGATGTAGATCTCTACTAATGTGCCGATGTATTCATGAAAAATAAAGTTCATAGCTCTTTGATAAGTAGCACCGGCATTTTTCAAACCAAACATCATAACTATCCATTCAAATAATCCCACATGACCTGGACACCTAAAAGCAGTCTTGGGAATATCTTCTTCAGCCATGAATATTTGATTATAACCCGCATTACCATCCATGAAGCTGATAATTTGATGTCCTGCTGCAGCATCAATCAACAAATCAGTAATCGGCATTGGATAACCATCCATCGGTGTGGCTTTATTGAGGTTCCTGAAATCAATACAAACACGAAGTTTCCCATTTTTCTTGTAGACAGGAACCACATTAGAAATCCACTCCGCATATCGACACTGCCGAATAAACTTTGCATCAATTAATTTAGTTATTTCAGCCTTAATATCAGGAAGTATATTAGGATTGCATTGGCGCGCTGGCTGCTGATGTGGCCGAAATCCAGACTTAATAGGCAACCGATGTTCAACTATCGATCGGTCTAATCTAGGCATTTCAGTATAATCCCAAGCAAAACAATCTTTATACTCTTTTAACAAATCGACTAATTGTTGTTTACACTTGGAATTTAACTTAGCACTAATAAAAGTAGGCCTTGGCCTATCACCCTCACCAATATCTACTTCTACTAAATCATCAGCCGATGTAAACCCTTGACCTAATTTTCCATCATCGACAAACCTATCCATTAAAATTCTTCTTCAGAACCGACTGCTTGAATCGGTGGAATTTCATAATCGGCAACCTTGAGGAACTCTTTTTTCCCAAGCTTCTCCTGATATGCACTTGGTTCATTCATAAGTGTCTGATTCTGCCGATGCGATGATATAAGAAGAATCACCAGGAACAACTTCAATTTTATCCCCAATCCATTGTACAAGGCACTGATGCATTGTAGAAGGAACACAACAATTAGCATGAATCCAATTCCTTCCTAGAAGCAGATTATATGCACCCTTGCCATTAATAACAAAGAAAGTCATCGGTAAGGTTTTGCTGCCGATGGTCAACTCAACGCACACTGCCCCTTTAGCCGGTGACACATTGCCTTCAAAATCCTTTAGCATCATATCAGTTTTAGTTAAGTCTTGATCTCCCTTACCAAGTTTTCGATACATCACATAAGGCATAATATTAATCATAGCTCCTCCATCAATAAGTATCTTAGATACAGGCTGCCCATCAACTCTGCCTTTCACAAACAAAGCCTTGATATGCTGTCTCTCATCATCGACAGGTTTCTCAAAAACAGCCATCATTGGATCTAACGTTAATTGAGCTATTTGGTCAGAGAAAACAGCTTCTTCTTAATTAGCAGGGAGTGCCAAAAATTCCATTGGCAACATAAACACCATATTGACATCTGCCGATGGGCTTTTATTTTTGTGCTTTATTTGCCACTGCTGATTACCAGATCTCTCATTGGAGGAATTCTCTTCTCGGTATAAGTCCTCTTGACGCTCTCGCTGCATCCTCCTTTTCTGTGTCTTTGTCAAACCTTCTGGACACCATTGAGGAAGTTTAGTTTTCCAAACTGGCTAATAATAGGTCCTAGTTGACTCTACACGACGTATATTAGGATCCCTGTAAAATATTTCTTCATCAGGAACTCTTGCGTTTGCCATCTCTTCAAGCTCCTCTTGGTTTCTCGGAAAATATGTAGCACGTTTACCAAGCCTCTCATTTACACTAAGTCTGCCCCCAGCCGATCATGTACTGATGCTTTACCTCTGATTGGCTCATTGATGGACAAACTTTGATTGCCAGGTTGAAACCTCCTTTCTGAACGATTAACCCCATAATAACCATTGCACTCTGGGCAATTTTCAACAGTAGGTAATTTAATACCTTCTTCCCAACAATGAATAAAAAACGGACACCTCCAATGATCCTTATGCCGACTCCACTCCTCTCGGCGTCTCTCTTCTTGCTGTTGTCGATATCGGTTCCTTCGCTGACGTCAGCCTTCCTGTTGCCTTCGATGGGTAATCACGATGCCAGATCGAGGAGGCTTTCCAGAACTGCTACTTTCTCTTAGTAGTCCCTTGCCTTTTGCATCATCGGTAGTTATCCGATGTTGGGGATCCACTGATGCGTTTTTCTCAGCAGCTTCTGACGTCAACACCTTAGTCTTTCCTTCAGCATCCAACATATTTGCTGGAAAAGGATGTTGATCAATTTTCATCGGCTTCTGGATCTTGGAATTACCAAATTTAATTCTCCCAGTTTCAATAGCTAATTGTAACTGTTGCCTAAACACTTTGCACTCATTTGTACTGTGTGAAGTTGCATTATGCCATTTGCAATACAGCATTTTCTTCAATTCTTCTGCCGATGGGATCACATGATTAGGTGACAGCTTAATCTGGCCCTCTTGAAGTAGAAGATCAAATATCTTATCGGCTTTGGTGATGTCGAAAGTAAACTTCTCTGGCTCTTTTTGACTAAAGGGACAAGATATCGGTTTTTTATTCTTAACCCACTCAGCCAAACCGATAACTGGTTCTTCATCCGAATCAGAATCTTCTACCTCTCCGACAAATGAAACCTTCTTGTTCTAATTCCTTTTGGGTTAAAAAACCTTAGTATCTTGATCAGAAATCCTTTGCACGAGATGACTTAGGCTTTCGAACTCCTGAGAAGCATATCTGTCCTTAAGGTGTGGCAACAATCCTTGGAAGGCCAAATCGGCAAGTTGCCGATCATCCGGTACCAGGCTGTAACACTTATTTTTTACATCTCGTAGCCTTTGCACAAAGCCTTCCACCGATTCATCATTGCGCTGTCTCAATTTTACCAAATCGGTAAGCTTCTTTTCATGAACTCCAGCAAAGAAATATTTATGAAATTGCTTTTCTAGATCAGCCCAAGTAATAATAGAATTTGACGGTAATGAAATAAACCATGTGAATGCTGATCCAGACAGAGATGATGAAAACAAACGAACTCTTAGTTCATCTCTACTAGCTGCCTCTCCACATTGAATAATAAAGCGATTAACATGTTCCATGGTTGATGTATCATCTTGCCCAGAGAACTTAGTGAAATCTGGTACCTTGTACCGATTTGGGAGAGGAATTAAATCATATGCCAGAGGATATAGAGTCCGATAAGAATAAGTATTGACCTTGGGCTTTATCCCAAACTGATCCTTCATAATCTCTACTATTTTATCGGCCCAAAAAGCATCAACATCCTGTTGACGATATGACTGAATTTCCACAGGAGGTACTTGCTGATACCCCTCTACATATCTTTATGGTCCACGATCTCCAGCAATCGGCATATTTGCCACTACTTGTGGTCCATTAACCTGCTGGAAAGGATTCATCGGCTGAGCTGCCGATGCTTGATTCTGAAAACCAGCGTGCATATGACCTTGATGAATCCCTACAACTTGCTGATTTGGCTGAACTGTATGTTGAGTTGGAAACTGCCCTGACCAACTATTATTAGCGTTCATCGGTACAAAATTTGCCGATGGCTGATAATTTGTTGGCATTGCTGGATAATTACAACCAGCTTGAGGCATGAACTGGACTCCAGGTTGACTTACTGCAGGAGCCTTCTGTTGCATCGGTAACAAGTTTGCCGATGGACTTGAATTAGATGTTTGACCCAAAGGCATCTGGAAACCTCCTAGAGTTGGTTGCACAGTAGTTGCTATAGTATATTGAGGCACTTGAGCTATCGGCGAACCAGCCGATGGCATAGGAGCTTTTCCTACTGTGTCAAACACTTGAGGTAACCCAGGGTTAAAAGCAGATGGCTCTGGAGGCATACCGTATCCCCACCAATTAGCAGGAGTCTGGTTACTCTGTGGCACAGGACCTGATAAAGCCGATGCCGATAGATCTGTATTAAGCTGAACTCGTCCAGATAATACTGAATCTGATCGCATCGGTGTAGATTGTACGTTAGATAAGCCTGCTGATACTGGAGGGAAAGAAACTTCTGTACCCACAACGGCTGGGGAGCCGATGGAGTAATAACAGATGCTGACTCTGGTTGATGATAGGCAGGCCCAACGTAATGCGGTGACGCTTGCCCTTCTTTGAAAGTTCGAACCATAGCATTATGAATAGTATTGGACAGCACATTGGAGTGATTAATTAAAGCATGATTTACTGTAGAATTAACCATCTCTTGAAGTTTACCCGGATTAGAATCAAAGGTAACTTGCCGAGGCAACGGCAAATCTTGCTTCTGGATAACTTGTCCACTCTTGTTCAAGCTGAATGACTTCAAGCAAAGCTGTCTGTATTCTTCTATAGCCTTTTCCATAGCCTGCTTCTGTTCTTCCTTAAGATCTTCTTCTGATACCGTGATGATGTTCCCCGCATCAATCTTAGGATTGAACATATTGATTAGATCTGGTCCCACTGGGCGTGCCAAAAGATGTGTTGATGCAAAAGTGGATCTGCAAACACAAAGGGCTAATACCCGAAATCGATATCCAAAGCGTGCCAGTCGATTTGACCTGTTAATCGACAAGGATGAAGATACGAGCACTTTGGTCCTGACAACAGCGATACGCTTGGAAGTCACGGCCAAGAGGTACTCACGCGGAACTTGAGGATCGTCGAAGATTGCACTGGGGCAATGCAACTCGCCGAATCGATGAGAACTCGTAAAAAGGAAAAGTATGCAAATTGACGAAGTCGCCGAAAAGTAAATAGATGTAAATAAGAGTAAAAGCTGGTTTTTGATATTGATTGATTCATCATTACATTGCCCTTCACTCTATATTTATATCCTGATCTACAGAAACATAACCAAATACGACTAGGACACTAAATCCAAATCTAAGGAAACACATGACTTTGATACAACTCAGACTCTAATAAACATAGAAAAGGAAATTAATTCCTATCTTATTCCCTAGTCCGCCTCAACTACGATGGAATCCCCATCGACCTCCTTTCCATCGGCACACTCCCTGTTTCATCGGTAGCAGCCTTCAAGTCTTCTTTCATCGGCACACTTCCTGTTTCATTGGCAGCAACCTTCATGTTTTCTTTCATCGGCATCGACAATAATATCCTTAACCTTATCGGCAATACTTCAATTTGAATTAACTTCTCCATACACCGCCACCACTCATAGGCAGCCCTCTTTACAAGCTGACTTTCATCGGCTATCGGCCTACACAGTAATTTTTCTTCTGTTGATTAGCCCCTTCTGTCCATCTTGACATGTGCCAAAAAACGATGTCAACAGGTTGTTAGCTTGGACCAGCCTCAAGCAGGTGAGCCTTCTTGAGGCTTCCTTGGTGATGAAGGCGTCTGGCTTGAGGGGCTGATGAGTGGGCTTAGTAGCCCGTGAGCCTCTTGTGGAGGGATTTTGTCCCATTGTGTTACGCCACGTGCATGACCTTGTCGGAGGAGTGGGCGATGGTGCCACTCCCGTTGGTCGGGGCAAGGCTAGCATTGGGGTGTCACACCACAACTGTACATGTGGTATTTGGAGAACATTATCATTCTTAGGAATATAGGAGAGGATCATGAATTACATGGGGAGAGGCATGGAAGTGGGAAGACTAGCCAGGGAGACCACGTCAAGACAGAGGCAAGTCCTAGTTGAGACTGAGTCCAGCTCGCTTCCTCCCACACCAGCCTATGCTAAAATCACCACCCAAGATGCATATGGATTCAATTATCGATGTTCCCCGAGATAAGATTTGTAATGCATTGGTCTCATAAAAAACTCATAGTCAAAGGAAATTGTTTAAATAACTCTAAATCCAGAATCTGTCACGGTGTTTGTTGGTATATAATAACACACATAGAATAATCTGCAAGCACACGGATACCAATGTCAGACTTCACTGGAAAGTATTCTAGAATATCGAAGTCAACGAAATGTGTGTGAGAATAACTAAGTCTAACTTAACCCGGAGTAGCAACAAGACTTAAGATAATAGGAGTATAAAGGAGATCACTAAGGTCTTCTAGTTCTAACTTCGGTAAGATATGTCTTCTATTGTTCAATCTGGGGATATTACTAAGGAAAACATGGGCAGAATATGTTTCCAATATTAACTAGGTCTTGCTCGGCCTACAGACGGGAGATGGTCTACAAAGGACTCAACGAGGCTATAAGAGTCACCCTCGCGATCTACCACCGATCTAGAATGTAGGGTACATCCATAAGTAACCGAGTCCAAGCATCATGCTTACGCTATGAATACTACTTTAACCTAGGAGCAACAAGGATTAAAGTACTCAAAAGAGTCACAAACCTGAGGAACAATGTAAACACGTTACTTACTTGAATTAGAAGTTGATTACTAGAGAAATCTTAGAAGCAAGCTCAATTAGAACTTGATTCTACCAAGGTACAAGCCATAGAGAGAGCACTGACAGGCCAACACTTCCTCCAAACTCTTTATTCACACTCTATCTCTCTATTTCTAATACAAGACTAGATCCTAACTTGAAGGACTAATCTTCTCTTGATTGCTAGCTTTGATCTTGGTAAAGATATGAATTAGGGTTTCTGTCTCTCAAAGCTCAGAACCATTGCCTTCAGGAGGGGGTGTAGGGAGATATATATAGGGGGCTTCAATCATCCTGGACCCTTGGATCAAATTGACTTAAAAGAATGGCGTAGATTTGATCTTTGAGGCGGTGGAGAACCAATGTGTCAAGGAGGGGCTGGCCAGCCCCACATGTCAGAGACATGTGGTCTAGCACGGTGGAATACCTTCTGGAGTCTTCTAAAGTCTTCCCATGTTAGTACCGTCATGGATTAACGTGGTTTCCTTTGACGAATAAGTCCTTGATGGTTTTCTGATTAAATCCCGCTGAAAACATAGATTCACCAAAACTCATGAAATTTATTAGTTTAAACCCCTAAGTCTATGTTGGTGATCCATTTTGGTTATTTATGCAAGGTATATTGACGGTTTATGATTGTTATTAACTACTATCAATAGTGCTGTGACAACATCTTTTGGTCCATTGAGTCGTGTATCATGTCTGAGCCTATTAGGGTTGAGTGCAAGAAGTATGCATGTTCCAAAGACCTTACAATTAGTAGTTGCTTCTGATGTTTGGGTTTGGTGTTTTTTCATACATTAGTCTGTCTGTGAACGGTCATAATTCATTGGTTTTTGAGACCCCAATTTCTAATGCTTAATCATTATCTACTATTCTTCATCATATAGCTTTATTTTGATTTCTTGCTTGTGTTAATTCTAGATTCGCATGTAGGGATTAGCCTTCTAGCCAGGCAAGGTCAACCAGGTAGTGACATGGTATAACTAGAGAAGAAGAGGAGAAGTCATATTAGATGCTTGAGGTTATGGTTTAGGATCTAGGGTTCTTAAGAGGTTCTAGTCACCGACGAACCTCAAAGGGGTTCGGGGGCAGCGGCTATGACATACTCATGGGCCATGACCTAGTGGTGGCCAAGGTTAGCAATGGGGTGTCACACCACAACTATACAAGTGGTATGTGGAGAACATTATAAGTCTTAGGAATAAAGGAGAGGATCATGAATTACTTGGGAAGAGGCATGGAAGCGGAGAAGACTAGCCAGGGAGACCATGTCAAGACAGAGGCAAGTTCTAGTTGAGGCCGAGTCCAACTTGCTTCCACCCACACCAGCCTATGCTAAAATCATCACCCAAGACGCTTATGGATTCAATTATCGATGTTCTCCATGTGTACATGAAGCTAAGGAGATAAGATTTGTAATGCACTGGTCTCATAAAAAACTCATCATAGTCAAAGGAAATCGTTGAAATTACTCGAAATCCAGAATCTGTCATGGTGTTGTGACAACGTCTTTTGGTCCATTGAGTCATGTATCATGTTTGAGCCTATTAGGGTTGAGTGCAAGTATGTACGCTCCAAAGACCTTATAATTAGTAGTCGCTTCCCATGTTTGGGTTTGGTGTATTTTCATACATTAGTCTGTCTGTGACGGTCATAGTTCATTGGTTTTTGAGACCCCAATTTCTAGTTCTTAGTCATATATCTACTATTCTTCATGTAGCTTTCTTTTGATTTCTTGCTTGTGTTAATTCTAGATTCGCATGTAGGGATTAGCCTTCTAGCTAGGCAAGGTCATCCAGGTAGTGACATGGCATAACTAGAGCAGACGTGCTACTAATGTTGCGGGGTTTGGATCTTGTGATCTGAAGCCTGATCGTTGTGACAAATCTCCCAATCGACATTTGTTGCCACACGACCCAAGATAGGGAACCCTGTTCCCATCAAGTGGTATCAAAGCATCAGGTTATACCCTCAGGTTCACACCTTTACCGTTGAAAGCATCTAGGCCCCAAGGTTTGGTTTCGGCAATTGATGACAACGCTTTATTACCATGACTAACGTGTGTTTTGCAGAAACTTTGGTAAGTTAGGTCATGGAGGATTTAACTGCTTTGGGCACCATGGTATTCGTGTCCCTTGATGGAAATCGTTTTGGTTTTCAAAAGAGTGACGTCAAGATTAAGGACGGTTAGTTCCGGATGTCGAGGTGTTGAGACACATTCGGAATAGTCGTTAGGATCTTCGTTTTTCTCTTTTGGCCGTACTATAAAGGGGGGCATGAGCGGGTAGCTTGACCTAGGCGAGTCCTATGTTTAGGTGTGGTGCACACTTGTTAAACTTGGCGCTAGGCAGCTCTAGAATAGCTCAAAGTTCAGTTGGAAGCAACTTGGTTCAAGTTGCGACGCGTTTCGGAAAGTTTCGAGCTGTTTTCCACTGACCGGACGCGGTCTTCGGCATGACCGGACGCGTCCGGTCAGTACGTAACCGCGACTAGGGTTTCGGCCCTGACGACCGGACGCGGTCCTCGCGAGGACTGGACGCGGTGGTCAGTGGCCGACACGTGTCACTTGAGGGAAACACCCGTCGGACGCGACCTGGGTGTGATCGGCGCGTCCGGTCACAGTCCAGTAAGGTCCAGAGACGACCGGACGCGTCCGGTCATCACCGATCAGACGCGGCCTCGCGTCCGGTGCGAGTACAGTATGCTCCCTGCACGATCGGACGCGTCCGGTCACCCCTGACCGGCGCATCCGGTCACTCAGTTGAAAAATCGGGATTCGACCGTTACAGGCGACCGGCGCGTCCGGTCAGTTCGACCGGCGCGTCCGGTCAGCCCGTGTCAGAACGTAACGGTGCATTTTGTCTCGGGGGTGTATAAATACATCCCCTCCACCTCTTTTAGAGGTCTCTTGCTCATTTGAACATCTGAGAAAACCCTTTAGAGTGCAAGGGAGTGCAAGAGCTCTAGTGAGGATAGAGATTTGAGAATCAAAGCTTGAGAGTTCCTCACTAGTGATTAGAGAGTAGCAAGTGTGCATCCACCTTCTCATTTGGGCTTGTTGTGGTCAAGTGAGAGTTCTAGCTTGTTACTCTTGGTGATCGCCATCACCTAGACGGCTTGGTGGTGATTGGGAGTTTGGTGATCATCCGGGGAGCTTGTGGATGACCCAACTCATGTTGTGAGCGGTTTTGGGTGATTCACCATGACAGAGTGTCGAAGAATCAACCCGTAAAGAACACTTGATCCTTGCGCGGATCAAGGGGGAGCTACACCCTTGCGCGGATGCTCCAACGAGGACTAGTGGGGAGTGGCGACTCTCTGATACCTCGGAAAAACATCACCGTGTTCCTTGCCCTTTACATTCAAGCATTTACATTCTCGTATTTACTTTCATTGCTTGTTTTACATTCCTAGAATTGCCATGCTAGACTAGGATTGGAAACTAGGGTGCAAAACTTTTATCGGTAGACTCTCTAGGAACACAAGTAGGCACTAGGGGTGAATTCCGGCTTGTAGGATTTAATTCTTGCAATTAATTTTTAGAAAAGCCCAATTCACCCCCCCTCTTGGGCATCTTGATCCTTTCAATTGGTATCGGAGCCGTGTTGCTCCTAATTTAGGCTTTACCGCCTAGAGCAAGATGTCTAACGTTGAAGGACCACCTCCCACCTTTGAGGGGGATGATTTTCCATATTGGAAAATCCGCATGGAGGCGTATCTCGAAGCCATAGATGTCGGGTGCCTTAGAGCCGCAACCCATGGGCTTCCCGCTATCAAGGATGCCGCAAACCCCATTGGTGACGAGGAGAAGTACGACCGGTGGAATGCAAAGGCCAAAAATGCACTCTACCGGGGCTTAGGCAAAGATATCTTCAATCGTGTGCGTAATGCAAAGAACGCTCATGAATTGTGGGAAAATCTTTGTGCTCTCCATGAGGGAACTAAGAGTGAGCGTGAGGAACGCTATCATATTGCTTTAAAGAAAATTAATTCTTTTGAGATGCTTCCCAAAGAAAGTGCTAATGACATGTACACTCGCTTGAATGTTCTTGTAGAGGACCTCAATGCTCTTGGGCTCACTCAAATGAGCCAATCGGATGTTGCAAGGAGGATCTTGAGTGTTCTTCCCGTTGAGAAGTATGGTCACATTGTCACCGTGCTTCACCAAAGTGATCTTTCCACCGCAACACCAACACAAGTATTGGGGAAGATCAATGCTCATGAGATGTACATGCACATCACTCCGGAAGAGGGCTCATCATCTTCCAAGAAGAAAGACTTGGCCTTCAAAGCTAGCCATGACAAGAAGAAGAAGAAGGGCCAAGCCATGATGGTGCAAGAAAGCTCAAGTGAAAGTGATGTCGATGATGAATCACTTGCACTCATGGTGAGAAAGACCACCAAGATGCTAAAGAAGCTCAACAAGAGTGGCATCAAGTTCGATGGCAAGAAAAAGAAATTCTTCACAAGTAGCAAGAGAAAGCCCATCTCGGAGATGGATTGCTACAATTGTGGTGAACTTGGCCACTTAGCTCATCAATGCCCTAGACCACCAAAAGACAAGTTCAAGAACAAGAACAAGGGTAAGAAAAATGATTCAAGTGATGAGGAAGATGAGAAGAAGAAGAACAAGCCATACAAGAAGGATGGCAAGAAGAAGGAGTTCTACAAGAAGAAGGGAGGAAAGGCATACATTGTTGGTGATTGGCTCACCGACATTGAATCATCTTGTGAGTCCTCCGAAGATGAGAGCAATGATGAGAAAGAGAAGGTTGCCGCCTTTGTGATGGGGCCATCATCTTCACCGACATCTTAACCACCACCTTCACCGCCTCCTTCACCATCATCGTCCACTACTCACCTATGCCTTATGGCCAAAGGTGAACGAAAGGTACAAAACCATGATAGTGATGATGATGATGATAGTGATAGTGATGATGAATATGACGCACCTTCTTATGATGAACTTGTAAAATTGCTAAACAAATACACTAAAATCATAAGAAGGACAAGAAATGAAAATGATGAACTTCAAAATGAAAATGAATCACTCTCATCAAAGCTTGAAAATGCTCAAAAGACTAGTGGTGAGCTTAGAGATCAAAATAAAGTTATGTCTTCCACTCTCAAGGAGCTCAAAACCTCCAATAAAGAGCTTAAAGATCAACATGATAAACTTGAGAAGAAGCATGATGAGCTCATCACTAGACATAACTCTTTGAAAGACAAATACACCACATTAAAGATTGACTATGATAGTCTTGTGGTTGCTAATGAACTTGCTCTTGAGACACATGATGCTACTAACAATGTTGTTAAGTGTGATATAGCTACATCATGTGATGACTTGATCATTGAAAGCATTGAGCAAGGTTCTAGTAGCAAAGGCAAGAGTGTGGTTGAGTCAAACAACTATGATGATTATGCCAAGATCAAGTGTGAGAATGAGAAGCTTGCAATTGAGAACAAGAAGCTTAAAGGTTTGATGGCTCTTGAGAAGCAAACAACAAATGAGTCACTCATTGAAGAGAACAAAAAGCTCAAGCAAGAGAAAGAGCATCTCAAGACCGGTCTAAGCAAGTTCACAAGAGGTCAATATTTGCAAAGTGAGCTCCTCATGAACACCGTAATGAAGATGGATAGAAGTGGTATTGGCTACTTGGCAAATCAAGAGAAGAAGGCAAAAGCTCAACAACAACAAAGCAAGTCAAAGCCCAAGCCAAAGAGATGTGTTGAGTGTGGTCAAGAAGGTCACTTTGCTCATGAATGCAAAACTCCACCACCACAACCCTTGCCCAAGCATGCTAGACCCTTTGCCTTCAATGCTCATTACATGCTTAGCAAAGATTCAAATGGAAAGATGAAAGTCATGTTTTTGGGTCCCCCAAACAAGAATAGGCCAAAGAAAATATGGGTTGCCAAGTCACTAGTTGAGAAAGTCAAGGGCCCCTCTCAAGTTTGGGTCCCTAAACAAAAAGCTTGATCTCTTGTGTGTAGGTGAACTACAAGACTGGTGGATCTCATTGGGTTATTGATAGTGGTTGCACTCAACATATGACCGGTGATCCTCGTATGTTCACCTCCATTGAAGAGAATGGGATATGTCAAGAGAAGATCACATTTGGGGATAATTCAAAGAGCAAAGTCAAGGGTATAGGCAAGATTGCAATATCAAATGATCACTCACTCTCAAATGTGCTCTATGTTGCTTCATTGAGTTTCAACTTATTATCCGTCGGGCAACTTTGTGACCTTGGCTTCCAATGCTTGTTCACACCAAATGAAGTGGAAGTTTCAAAGATAGATGACAAGCAAGTGATATTCAAAGGCTTTAGATACAACAATCTTTATCTTGTTGACTTCACCTCCGAAGATGCAAATTTGATGACATGTTTGTTCACCAAGACCTCACTTGGTTGGCTTTGGCATAGGAGGCTTGCACATGTTGGAATGAGCACTCTCAACAAGCTATTGAAGAAAGAACTAGTGAGAGGATTGAAGGATGTGAAGTTTGAAAAGGACAAACCTTGTAGTGCATGTCAAGTGGGCAAACAAGTTGCAAACACTCATCCAACCAAAGCTTTCATGTCAACTTCAAGAGTGCTAGAACTTCTACACATGGATTTGTTTGGGCCTACAACATACAAGAGCTTGGGTGGTAATCTCTATTGTCTTGTGATAGTGGATGACTACTCAAGATATACATGGACTTTCTTCCTTCATGACAAATCCGAAGTGGCAAATTGCTTCAAGAAGTTTGCAAAGAGAGCTCAAAATGAATTTGAAGTCAAGATAAAGAAAATTAGAAGTGACAATGGCAAAGAGTTTGACAACACCAACATTGAAGCTTATTGTGATGAAATTGGAATCAAGCATGAGGTCTCTTCAACCTACACTCCTCAACAAAATGGTGTAGTTGAGAGAAAGAACCAGACTTTGATCACCCTTGCAAGAACAATGCTAGATGAGTACAACACTCCGGAAAAGTTTTGGGCGGAGGCAATCAACACCGCATGCTATGCTTCAAATCGCCTCTTCCTCCAAAAGTTTCTAGGCAAGACCCCCTATGAGTTGCTTAATGGGAAGAAGCCGGACGTCTCATTCTTCCGGGTGTTTGGTTGCAAATGCTACATCTACAAGAAGCGTCAACACCTAGGGAAGTTTCAAAGACGTTGTGATATTGGTTTTCTTGTTGGTTACTCATCAAAGTCCAAAGCATATAGAGTATTTAACCATACCACCGGTTTGGTTGAAGAAACATATGATGTGGAATTTGATGAATCTAACGGCTCCCAAGGAGCAATTGAGAATTGTGATGATGTAGGTGATGAACCCTTGAGGGAGGCCATGAAGAACATGCCCGTGGGAGACATCAAGCCAAAAGATGATGAAGACGATGTACAAATCATTGATCCACCATCTTCATCACGTGTGCCTCAAGATGATGACAAGAATGAGAGAGTTGAAAATGAAGACACTTATGTCTCTCATGAACAAGCCGAGGTACAAGCTCAAGATGTTGATGCTCCCCATCCACCTCCTCAAGTGGTTGATAGAAGAAATTCACCTCTACTTCAAGCACATCCACAAGAACTCATCATAGGGAGTCCTACTAAGGGAGTGATGACTCGATCTCAAAAGCTTGCTTCTTTTGTTGAACATCACTCTTTTGTCTCTTGTGTTGAACCTAAGAATGTAGAAGAAGCTCTTCAAGATCCGGATTGGGTGAATGCCATGCATGAAGAATTGAACAACTTCACCCGCAATCAAGTATGGACACTTGAAGAGCATCCTAAAGGTGCAAGAGTCATTGGAACCAAGTGGGTGTTCCGAAACAAGCAAGATGACCAAGGCATAGTAGTGAGGAACAAGGCAAGACTAGTTGCAAAGGGGTTCTCTCAAGTTGAAGGCCTTGATTTTGGAGAGACCTTTGCACCCGTTGCAAGACTTGAAGCCATTCGTATCCTCCTTGCATATGCATCACATCATGATATGAAACTATATCAAATGGATGTGAAAAGTGCATTCTTAAATGGCTTTATAAATGAACTAGTCTATGTTAATCAACCTCCCGGGTTTG
Organism: Saccharum spontaneum; assembly: GCA_022457205.1. Classification (NCBI taxonomy): domain Eukaryota; kingdom Viridiplantae; phylum Streptophyta; class Magnoliopsida; order Poales; family Poaceae; genus Saccharum; species Saccharum spontaneum. The sequence continues at coordinate 11,656,543 of CM039610.1, forward strand.
AAGACCCTAGATATCCTAATCATGTTTATAGGTTGTCCAAGGCGCTATATGGGCTCAAGCAAGCCCCTAGAGCGTGGTATGAGCGCCTCCGAGACTTCCTCATTGAGAAGGGCTTCACCATTGGGAAGGTCGACACCACACTATTCACCAAGAAGCTTAATGGGAGATCTTCATTTGTCAAGTGTATGTTGATGATATCATCTTCGGGTCAACAAATGAAGATTATTGCAAGGAATTTGGTGAATTGATGTTGAAGGAGTTTGAGATGTCAATGATTGGTGAGCTCACATTCTTCCTTGGTTTTCAAGTCAAGCAAATGAGAGAAGGGATTTTCATCTCTCAAGAAAAGTATACCAAGGATCTTCTCAAAAGATTCAAGATGGAAGAATGCAAACCAATCAAGACCCCAATGCCATCAAATGGACATCTCGACCTAGATGAGGGAGGTAAACCGGTTGATCAAACTCTCTACT